>JANPWX010000016.1:6200907-6419716 GCA_024734555.1 Trochalopteron elliotii
AGGAAGGAAGGAAGGAAGGAAGGAAGGAAGGAAGGAAGGAAGGAAGGAAGGAAGGAAGGAAGGAAGGAAGGAAGGAAGGAAGGAAGGAAGGAAGGAAGGAAGGAAGGAAGGAAGGAAGGAGAAATTATTTTATCTGGAGCACAACCTTCATACATATTCATTAGTGTTTTCCCAGTCTTTCCTTCCTTTGTAATGTTGCTGCCAGCAGTCCTATGGGATGCAAAACTACTTTTTTTTCTTGGTTCCTTTGGAATCTTGTGAATTCACTTTGTCTGAGATATTTAGCCATTGCAGAAAATCTCCATTTGATTTACATACAGTGGATTAAGTCAGATGGCAGTAACATCACACAGTCCTCCTGGCTTCCCAGCAACTGCAAGAGTATAACTGTCAACAGAGACTATTCCATTTTGTTTTAGCAGAGCACAGCTTATTTCATCCTTTTAAGATTTGGAATCAGTTATCTATGTTCTTATTTACTTGAACTATCATACTAAAGCACTAAAAGTGCTTTATCACTTGATTAATTAGGAAGCAAAATAGAAACAAGTTGTCTAATCAATTCCACATTCTTCTTTTTCATCTGTCAATAGTGGGCTACCTAGCTCCACAATTTGAACCAGCACACCACCAGCTTCTTACAGGAGAAAAGATTAATCTGGGAGAAATACTGCACATGTTCCCTGGGAAAACTTGCAGGGATAGACTACAGGTAATCCTCTTGTCTTCTTTTAAAAGATTTTGGGGCACAGAGGACTTTGCATATGACAGGGTCTGGGATGCAGTAGTCAGTTAGAACATTCCAGCAATGAAGATGAAAAAGTCCAGAATCTGCTGTTCTGAAAGCACCATTCTTCCAGGAAAAAAAATTCCAGGCCTCATTAACAAAGCTGCATCTCCTGGTTTGCCCCAACTTCCTTGACACAGCATCAGTATTTGCTACCCCTCTGTACTGTTCTTAGCCTCACAGTTGGTGGGAGGACATGCAGCTGGATGTCACTGCTCATCAAAAGCTTGTGTTTGTCTCTGCTCCTTTGCTCAAGGAAGGCTGTTATTACTCAGCATAATGATTTTATTTAAAAGCGGTTCCAGCTCTATCCAGCAGTTCACAGTGTTGTGCATATACACACAAACCATTATGGTATGCAAACCATACGTTTCTCTATTCACTTTTAGCTTACATTCTCCTTCCCCTGTCCAGTCTTGAGACCCATGGTTTTATTTTGACTTAGCTTTCCAGAAATCCATGTGAAAGACTGAAAAATATTGTAAAAACCAGACTTTTTTCTCATTTATACAATATTTAGAGACAGATATTATTCCCACAGGCCCTAGAGCCAACAATTCTAGCTCCATCACCCAAAGGAAAAAATAACTTGAATGTGATGGTTAATAATGTCATATTACTATGCTTTTCTCCATGTGACACACTAATACATCAATATGCAAAAAACAAAACAGTGGTAGTATCCTAGAAACTCTTGTACAGTTTCTAACTGCAGGCATATTTTTCATATGTTATCACTTGACATAAATCTGGGACTAAAAGGCCAAAAATGCCTTCTTATTTCATTGCTGTACTGAAACACCACAAAGTGTCTACTCTTAAAAGTCTGTCAGATACGAATGACGGTCAGAGGAATACAAAATTCTTACGCATGAGGTTAAGAGAAGTAGATCCTTTAGCAGGAGAAATGTTGCAGCACTGACTGTGCCACAGCAAATGGAGAAAAACCACAGTCAGGGAGTCATGGTCATGCAGCTGTACTAAAGGCTTCTATGAGTGGTGATACCAGCAACGAAATTGTCTGTAGTAGAATTAAAAGACAAGAATAATAAGTCTATCCTGAAAAAAATCATGGTGGTTGCAGGTCTGTTGACAAGAGGACAGAGAGACCTGTTGAAAACAATTTTTGGTGAACAGCGGCTTTTATAAAAATATAATTTGGGAAGAATTTGCCTTTAACCAAACTACCTTTGTAAAACATAAAATCGAAGGATTTAAATACAAGGGGAAGAAGGCATTAATAAAAATGAGCAAATGTTCTTGGGTTGCTCTTTGCCCTCAGAGTTCTCTTTGTATCCTGAAATGAGGCAGCACTTTCCAGCAACTTCCCCTCTATTCAGAGATCAAATTTTGGGTTAATTTTGAAGCAGCAGCTCAAAAACAGTCACTTTTTAGTGTGCAAGCCATGAATATGCTGAAGTACCTAGCTCACCAAACAGATTTTTAGGCAAAAGTTCTTCAGGTTATGTTATATACAATAATTTTACAGGCCTTTTATTATCAAGAACATACAATTGCCAGCTTTTATATCCAGACATTACATGGATGTAGGTGCTTTTTAAAACGAGAGTTATGTACTTAAAACCAAAAAAACCCAACTTTTGGGAGCCTAAAACACTTGACTAATTTTAGACAAAACTTCAAAAGTAATTATTTTTTCTTTTTTCTATGTACAAGCCCACACAGCTCCAGGCTCCACCCCCTCACAGCTGCTGTGAAAAAATTAATGTTGTCCTTTCTGAAACTCAACATCAATGCATGTGGAGGAAAAAAAGAAATACAACATTGATTTGGAGTGATCTAGTCTCCTCTCAAATAAGCCATAAGACAGACAGAATGGGTTGATATTCTTTTCAAAAGCAGCCATAAGGCAAAAAAACCCAGCCCCAAAATAAACAGAAAACTCATCTTGGAAGAAGTAGTAATAATAAAATGAAAAACTCATTTCAAGGTTGTGAGAAGTGTGTATGGCTGATTGTGTATTGAAGGTCTATCTATTTCCAGCCTTGACAAAAAAGACTTAAAATTAAATCAGAAAAAAAAAGTTCATCCTTTGCTGTTGCACTGTCCCTGAAATCTTAGAAAATCCATATCACTTTGAAATATTAAAGGAAATTCTTTTTAAAAGCATACAAAGATATATAAAATTATTATAATATTTGGTTTCTAACTTTTTTCTTCGACTACTATACACCTTACAGCTGTTTTACCTGGTTAATGCAAATATAGTTGTCTTAGTAACCACAACAAGAAAAGTGGACTTTTATAAGTCAGTGCACACCATTTCCAGGTAAGGGTGACATCTTAATGCCAAGATTTCCTGCTAGATGCTCTGAGAATTGACTATTTCAAGCACATTTGCATTGTTGTCATTTGTTACCTATCCAGTGAAGTCCATATTTGCTTTTGTTGCATTCTTGTTCTGTCTCCTTCACAGACTGGGAGCCACCAGCCATGCTGAAGTCTTCCAGGTTTGCATATTCACTCCTCCCTCCTTATACTCTGCTGTCTTTTGTGCTCTCTCCCCCTCTCTCAGACCTGTCTCGTCATTATTTATCTTGTGGCATCACTCAGGTGGCTGCTTTTTAATTTTAAGGGCTACTCTGTCATTCAGGGGGATTTTATGTCGTTTACAGTAGGGTAAATTGTGATCCAAGGTGAAGATCAACAGAATCTTATTTGCCCCACTACACAGGTATGGAGCATGTTGGACTAAACTGTTCAGCACTCAGGGGTTAACAGGGTCCAGCACGTCCACTCAATTTCATTCCTTTTACTTTTTACTGCTTTCTTTCACCTTCATAACTGTTTAATAATTTAATTTTTTGCTAAAAATGGACATTTTGTAGCACTCCTTATTTTGATTTGGCCATTCATCCAATATATCTGGAACATGCCACAAAAATTTGACTCTTTAAAAAAACCCTGAAACCAACAGTAAAGACACAACAGGACTTTCACCTTATATACAGCTCCCTCCTCCACTCTGTGGAGTCACCTGGGCAATGAAAACTGTAGTTCAGGGTCTGCTTCTGCTATCAGAACAGTGGGGGTGTGATGGGTTTTGTGTTCATAAACCTGTAGGATTCAATATATCAGAATAATTCTGTTTATAAAGGGTATTTGCATATTGGCATGATACAACTCTAATTTCCATATGAAAATTAAGAGGTAAATTAGACTAAAATAAGTTACAAGATCATTTCTCTTCAAGAACATTTTATCCTTAGAATCAAATAACCTTGTGGGCTATAGTCTTCCTTGTGGGAGAGTAAGGAGTGAAAAACAACCTTCAAAAACAAAAGATGGATGCTTAATGTGTTTGGGTTTGGACCAGTTTTTTTGGAAACTGGTCTTTTTATCTGCAAGAGGCTTGACATGGTCTATCATGGTCTTCCTGATTTCCTTTGGTGCATTCCATACACATTCCCTGCTCAGCTTTCCTTTTGTTTTCAATAAAGCAGAGCTAGGCTACTTGCTACCCTTTCTCTTCTCCAAATAATTTTTTTTGTACTGCTCTGGACAAATTATATCATTAATAAAGAACTTGAAAATAATGTTGACCTCCCTACAAATAAATTGACTGTACTGTTAACATTTAGCTATCAGTCCTTCTAAGCTTGTGCTTTTGATCTCTTTTTATAAATAGCCAAAAAGGAATGCATTTGAAGTCTTATTCAGTCAATGTGTTGCCCTAATCAACCTTACACTCTACTATTACTTGGAAAGTTTTGACTGATCTAAGTGTGTAATCAACTATTGATTCATGTTTAATAACAGCCATATCTGGACAGCAGTCAAAGCTTTATTATTTTGCCTTTTTTACCCTCAAATCACTTGCATTAATCATGTTTGATGACTGAATATTCAATACTCATGACTTTCCTTTCCTTTTTCCTCCACTTCCTTCATTTCCCATTTCTATAGCTTCTTTGATCTTTTATTGTCAAGTCTAGAGCCAGACCAAAAATCAAATAAGTCTTGTTTTGCCTTATTCATTTAGATGTCAAAGGATCAAACTGTCAGTATCTGCTGCAGAGTCTCTAACACAGGCAAAACAACAGATATTTCTGAGATGGATGCTGTACAAATACAAGGGAAAGAAGAGGAACAATCACTCCTGTATCAGTGGAATGCTATATCTGTGCTTTCTATTCAATCTCCATATTCCAACAAAATCTGTTGGTTAAATTGAATATATAAGTAAATTGAACCCTAGTTCTTCAATTTTAAGTTAAGTCTAGGACACAAGGTTAGAAAAAATAATGTTCTAAAGCCTACATTTCTGTTAGTGGGATGCTTCTCTGTGTGACTATTTGTTCCTTTTTCATCCCAAGATAAAAAATGAATATGTCTATTTGCTTTTTCACAGGGTACAAAATTGGATGAAAATATCACAAGAGTTTCTTTAATTTTCCTTCCTTTCCTTCCTTAGTATTTCCAAAAAAAACCCTGAAATAATAATTTTGCCTCTGTCTTCATTCCAAAGACAGGTAACACAAGGGTTAATACTTAGAGTTTCATGGAGGAATCTGCCCATTTTCAGAATTAGAAATTGAAGAAGCTACAGAAAAGAGACTTCTGTGCCTGAAATTATTCACCCTACATTCTGCTTTTTTATTAATTCCTTCCCCTTAATTTGAATGCCAATAGTTTCAGCGGTCCTGCCAACCTCACTTTTGGTTCCCTTACTCTGTACTGGTGCTGAGCTGGAGAGTTTCATCAATGTTGTGGATGCAGCAGAGTCAGAATTCCTTGCAGTCAGCATATCTTCAGTTTACTCTTCCTTTCTTGGGTGAGTCATACCTACAACAACATTTTCCACTGCTCCCTGAACCTGTTCTACCAGGTGGTGACCACTCTTTTCAATGAAAGTCATCAAGATTGTCTGAAGTAATGCGCTGTCTTACAAACTCAACGCATTCAATCCAGTGGTAAACACTGGGGAACCCCCAATGTTTAATAACAGTGGAATCTGGTAAATCATCTTTAAAATATTTAATTCACTGTACATTTTGTTTAAGAAATGCAGAGAGTTCAATATTAATTCATCAAATATTAATATCACTATGTTATACAAAGTTACAGGAGCCTCAGATGGCAACTCACGTGATGGGAGGCCTTTTAAAGAAACATTTCTCCCAGTAAAACTCTTATTCCACCTGCCTTCTCAATACATCTTAAATATTTGAAGACAGTTAATTATGAGAAAAATGAAGATTGAGTGGAGGAAGATGACTTTAGTATAATATTAAAAAGTTAATATTTTCATTTTTTTGCAGTCCTGAAAGTAAATATCTCACTTCAGCACTTGAGAGCAATGATTATTTCAGTGAAATAAAGAAAGATAATATTTTATCTTCTCAATAGTTAGAGTCAGTATTTATTGTGGAATGTAAACAATGAAGGCAAATGACCTGTTTTAGAAACTCTGTGGTTCTTTTTCCCTTCTTAGGTAGATTTTTCTAATTGGAAAAGAAAAATGTGCAGTCCTATCATGGAAATTATTCAGTCAATGAGGCTGAAGATGCAAAGGAACACCTTGCACTACAGAATCTCTCTGCAAAGGGTGAACTTGTCTGTGCAGAGACATATTAGAAAAAGAAATTATATTAGAATATACCCAGTTCTATACTGATAACACCCTGGTTCCAGAAGGGAAAGTTCAATAATATATTACAACATCTAGACGTAATCATCTATGAGAACTAGAAATTCAACTATGAGTCGATTTTCAGTTCAGTCAAAATGAAGATGCACTTCAGTGCTCTTTAACCTAAAAGAAGAGTCTTCTGTTGCCGAGATTCATAAAGGCAAAAGGAAACCAAAAAGCACACTTAGAGAAGAAAGTTACCAGCAATATTGGAGTTATCTCAGCAAAGGGAAGCTACCAAGCTCCATTAATCATTGGTGTTATTTTACTGTATTTAAAATGAGTATACATAAATGAGATAAGGCTATAAAGTAAAATGCAATGATGATAACATGGGAGCTAACACATTTTACAAGAAATTGTTGGAAATGTGACAATCACGGACATGTTTTCCTCTTTAGATTGCCCTATGAGTCTGGCATGAGCCCTGCTGTCCCTGCTGCAAGATGAGCACCAATTTGCTTAAAATTTTACCATGGTCCCCAAAGTCCTTTTGGAATCTGTAATCTGACAGAGACAGACCTTCTAGTCCTTTCAAGCATAAACTACCCTTTCTAGTATTGCCTACATAAGTCTGTGTTTGGGTTCACCACAATGCACTTTACTTATTGCCAGGTCACTGAGTGATTTAGTTTATTCCAAACTTGTCACCTGCCCTCAATCAGTAATTGATCACAGTAATACCAGATGTGTTTCATGTTTCCTTCCAAGCCATTAAATTTAGCAGATCAACAGATCCCAATAGATTCTAATTACAATTGCAACACCTCAGTGATGATTTTTTTTGTTTGTAGTTTCATCCTGTAATTTCTAGTCCATTCAGTATATGTTATATTCCCATTAGTTTGCTACTATATAAAATGTGTGTAATTTTATATGTTCACAATATTTATTCCTTAAAGAACTTTCCTGCATTTAGAAATTCTGTTCCTTCTTCAGTTATTGCACATTCTGCTTAGCAGTAGTAGTGGTAGTAGTAGTAGTTGAAAGTTACTATTTTTCTCCTGGTGATACATATTTCTTAAGTGCTGTAGCTTTATCAGTTGGATTGCATTACTTTCTCCTGCTATCAACACTTTAAGTTCTCTTAATTTTATATCTGCCCTTTAACAAAATTCTATAATCAGTGAAGTTGTAATTATAGACTTAGGAGACATCTATCAAAATGTTCTTGATATGTTTCCTAATTATGAAACATATTTTTCTATTGCATTGTTTCTTTCATCTGGCTTTAGCCACTTTATCCCCATTACTTGAAGTAGCTCTTTATAGATGTCTTCTATGTACTAATGGACAGAGAGCTTCTGACTCAATCTCAAGATCCCCTGAAGAGTGACACATAAGCTCACAACCTCTGAGCTGAATCCTCAGTTTATTCTTAAACTTCCCACCTGCCAGGACTTGCAGCTGTGGCTCTGACGATGGTAACATGATTACCCTCCTGAGTTCAGCATACCCTCAAAACCAGTTCCCAAAAGGATTGCATTTCCAAGTCCTGAGTCTGATTATGTGTCCTTTAAAGCTCATAATACAGAACTGATGAGTCCATCACCTGGAAGATGATACAATGGAAACCTTCAAGATCAGCCATTTGCCTATCTCAGAATCTTCTGCAAGAGTTTGCACTGAGTTTCTACATATTTTTATTGCCCACTCATAATACAAATGACAATTCTGTCTGCAAATCTGGTTGCATTTCAACCATCTGTAAGAGAAGATGAGATGAGTGGCTCGACAGACCCTCATCTTCTACATGCCTACAAGTAGTCTTTGAACTTCAAGAACAAAAACTTTTTGAATTGATAGTTGCCCTCAATACAACCTGGAACAAATACTGGGCTCAGTAGATGGAGTGGGTGAGATGAGAGACAATGTGTTCCCTTTCGTGTTTTCAGCAAAGTCACTTTAAAGCTACAAGGCACCAGCTTTCCCTGAAATTTTGACTTCTTCCTAACTTCACAGATAAGCATTACACAAGAAAATTGAACTGTAATTCATCATGAAGTTCAACCCACTTCTTATTTCAGAGTGTCTGATGAGAGTACAGTAGCTTGAATGATTTAAGATTAGGAAACAGGATCCTAATTCTAATCAAAGTTGGTCAGGATCTTCTGGAGATCTGATAACCTGAAAGTTACCTGTTGACTATCCTTAAGAGGTGAACAGAGGGACCCTAACCCCTAAATCGCTCTCAGAACCATCCTAAACATCATCAAATCTTACCCTGAACTACAGATATCACCACTGCCACCACTCCTCTTCAGCCTGGATGGGAGACTGTCATCATCACCACTGCTTTCACCATTAGTATGAGCCCTGAGGATGGTCACTGGCAGAACTAGAGCTGTAAAAGAACTGTCACCATCATCTTTCTCGGTGTGCTTTCTCCATCACTGTGAGCATCCAGGCTGAATGTCAGCACTGATCTCACCTAAACACTAAGTCCATGGTGAAGGTATCTATCCAAAGTCTTAGAGGAAGTTGAGACCATGGTGGTTATGAACACTGTTTTTCACTCTGCAAACTCTGACAGGGATGTTGGTTAAGTGGAGCAGTGAAGCTTGTAGTTTTATCAAACCCTATAAGCTTGTGCAGGGCCCTCAATAAAGGGCCATAAGGAAGAGGATCAGTCTCATAAAGAAACCAGCTTCCGAATCCATTGACGTCTGCAGTACATGCCAAAATAACAGCTCCCAAATGAATTAGAGAATCAAGTTGCAATCATAAGACCCTTAACCACTCTCACAGTCCATATGAAGAGTGTCTATGAAGAAACTATCTCCCTATGTGACTGCAATCCTTGCAAGTCTCACTAGTAAGCTGGAAAACCGATTTTTCAAGCCCTTTTTTCCCTAACCCTATCCTTACTATAATGGTAATTAGAGCCAGGAAATAAATCCCTGTGCTAAATAAGATCCTATTATTTTGATCCTATTAACACTATGGCCTCTTCCTAGTCCTGTAGGCACTTTTGAATCCAGAAGTAATCATGGCTCTGAATATGTGCATTCTCAAATTCTAACCCTAACAACACCCCTGAATTCTAACCCTAATTAAACTTAACTTTAATTATTGAAGTACCGGTTATAACTTAAAAGAAAACATGAGTCATTGAACCTTTACCTAATTCTGTGGACCCTTCAGTGACTGTTAATGAAATGGAATTTTGAAGGTTTATTCCCAAGTCATTCCCCAAACTTGCACTCTACTGTAGCCTCTACTTACAGCCTGGAGTTAATGAAACATATGGTACTCTCTTCTGTGCTCAGCATTCCCTTTTCCTAACTTTTAACTCCGAAGTAATGAGCTGAACTTTTGAAGCTTAATATTCCAAAATTCTACACAAAATTTCAGCCCTAGCTCTCTGAAGTTAATTGTAGCAGTGTGACCAGTTCTTACTAGTTTTACTAAACCAGAACACCAAATCTAATCCAAATATTAAGTTGGATTGCTAACTATATATATATAAAAGAGAGGGAATAGGAAAAAAAAAGAACAACAAACAAAACAGAACAAAAGTTAATAACAAAAGGCATCTTTGATCCTTAACTTTGATCAACTGTCACTCATTCCCTTTCTCCAAGGCCTGTAAAAGTTAACAATAGATTACAGGAAACCAGAAGGTTTTTGAAGTTCTGAGTTCCTATTTCTGTCTGGTTCTTGGGCCTTAGAGAACCCATTAATGAATTAGATAATTAGAGATTGTATTCCCAAACTCTAGTCTAACCTAGAAACTTTTTATTATAATAACTAATCTCTACACAAAAAGAAAATCTGATGAATTTTTAGCACCTGTCTAACTCCTTGAACCTCACAAAATCCAGCTATAGATTTACTCTCAAATCAAGAGACACCAGACCCTTAATCCTCAGCTCCAGCTATCACCAAAAGACCAATCCACATAATAAAGAATAATGAAAAGGCTTCTGCCTAACCCCAGGAAAGAATCAAGTGTTAAGGTATCTTTTTTGATATTTCCCTAGATGTAATCTTGATTTGAAATATTTCTTCTCTAAATGTAATTAGAAATAGAGCTGTGACACATTCTGACATTGGATACAAATACAGAGGAGAAGAGATGCTGCTGACACCACTTCCCTTTACATTTTTCCTGTCTTTATAACATGAAACAGTCAGCATATAGGATGCTCTTCATTTTATAACATGGGAGTCTTTGGAAATTTTTGATAGTGAAATGGTTCTAGAAGACTGTGTAGGGTGAAGAGAGCTAAAACAAGTATGGTGTTTCCTATACTGGGTAATGATAGAATCAGTCTAGTTCAAAATATTTTCAGAAAAACAAATATGGGATTTTTTTAGAAGGAACTAGACTGTTCATTACAATATTGGAAATAGAAATAAACTAAGCCTTGCTCAATGTAGACAAGTAGAGGATCAAAACCTGGGAGCAATTTCCCCAGTTAAATTCTAACAGAATTATAAAATATGTTTGTATGGTACCTCCAAGTGGAGAAACCCTGCTCCTTTCCTTGGCCCCTGACAGCCTAATTGCAGCATCCATTTTCAGATGTAATACTCTGTTTGCAAGAAGGTAGAAGGAAACTATACTTACCTAGATTTTATACTCCTTCCCTAAATATCTATTCCTGACCACTACATAAAACAGACTTAATAATTCCTGGTGTCTAAGGCAGAAAAAATCCCATGCAATAACCAAAGGCCAGACCCTCAGCTACTGTTGATCTGCAGATCCACTAAAGCCAGTTCACAACCTGAGGCTATGGATTCTCAGTGTTCTCAGTGCACACTGAGAATTGTAGGATGTAGTGTATTGTTGTACAGGTTTCAAAGATTTCTTGTTTATTTAAAAAAAATAATTTACAAATCCTTATCCCTGCACATGTATTTTATGTGTCTAATTGATGCACAGACTCAGAGGATCATTTGCCTCATACTGTATCTGACACATAATTTCTCAAACAGAGATTACCATTAGTCATCTCTCTTCCGTGCTTTGCACAGGTCACTAAAGTAGCATCAATCTATACTCAAATAAATTTTAATCTGATCACAGCTACAGCAGCGTAAATGCTTGAGTTCAGTGGAAAATCATCTGTAAAATAGATTTACTAAGCTCTTCCTTTCCCTTTGCTCCTTTTTTATTTGCAGAAAAAATTGATTTTTTTAGATATTTCAAAATCTACTTTTGAAATAAAAGAAAACCGTTCATAAAAAATAATATTATGTACTGTAACTTAGTTGTTGAAGGATTTTGATTAAAGAGGTGCAATGAAAAAAGCAGGGCCACTTCTGAATATTTAAAAATCTCAGGGCATTTTACAGACTGTAAATTAAACCTTATGACACATTAACAGTAATATGTTAAAAAAATATATATAGGCTGTATTTTAGCAGTGCATAGTCTGAGTCTTATAAACACCTTCCACACTGTAGGAGAGAATATTTGCAAATGTCAGCAGTGCATCTGTGGGATCCAGGAAACAGGACTTGGTTTCCCATGCAGTTGATGATTTCTTGAAGAAATTTAGAACTGCATTATCAAAACAACTCTATTTTCACCACAACAAGGCTGTTTATTTTCAGGTTCATCCAAAGTCCAATGCTTTTTCTATTCCTTTCTTGTGATATTTACTGATGAGCTTGGAGAGGGCTATACATTCTGTAAGCTTAGCTCTGTAAAAGTAATTTATTTTGATGCACTAGTTGATTTTCAAAACATGTCAGTCACTCATCTCACACTTCCTTATTAGTTAGAAGGAGGTATTACTGCTTCCTTCACTTTTCACAGCAATCTCTTTCAGAAATAACTGTTTATTGCTTTGTGCAGTGTATCAGCCAGAGCACAGTCTACATCTACACCTGCAGGTGTAACATCCCTGTGAGCTCAGTGTCAGTTTGCTGGTGCTGCAGCCAGCTGGAGGACATGGAGTACAGTCACACTCTCCTTTTCTGCTGCCCTCCCGAAGACAACACCATGCAGGCTGCCATCAGGAAATAATTCCAAACTGCACAACTGAGTTATGTGGGAGAATATTAGGTAGCTTCACTCCAGACACAGTCACAGACACTGCTTTACCACTTTAACACCTCCACATTACAGACCAGGAATAATGAACAGCACCAGGAAACTTCTTGGTACATTGTACATGTACAGAGAAATGTGAAACACTTATGGAAAACAAGCTCTGTAATGCATTGCTACTGATAATGACCTTGTGCTGGTTTTGGCTGGGCTAGAGGTAATTTACTTCATAGTAGCTGGCATGGGGCTGTGTTTTAGATTTGTGCTGAAAACAGTATTGATAATTCAGGGATGTTTTTGTGATTGCTGAGCAGAACTTGCGCAGTCAAGACCATTTCTTCTCCTCATACAGCCTTCCCAGCAAAGAGGCTGGGGGTGCACAAGGAGTTGGGTGGGCATACAGCCAGCAGAGACCACAACTGACCCAAGGGATATTCCATACAGTGTGATGTCACGCTGAACATATAAAGCCAGCTGAACACCTGCCTGCCTATGGAAAGAGATGAAGTTGCATGTTTTGCTTTTGCCTGTGCATTCAGCTTTTGCTTTACCTATTAAACTGTCTTTATCTCAACCAACAGGTTCCCTCATCTCAGTGCTAGCTGCATCCAAAATGCTGTGTTCAATCCTGGTCTAAACAGAGATAGAATAAAAGGTAGTATAGGGAAGGGCAGCAAGGGTGATTGAACCTATGCAAAGAAACTCAAATCATGCATAAAAAGAAAGAGATAGTTTCTTTTAGCTAGGAATGAATAGAAGGGGGCATGAAAAATTATGCATCTCACTATTTTTATTAGTGACATTTGTGATATTATTATTATTATATGACATTTAGCATATCTCATGAGATAATGAGACTATGTGGTCTCATTGCTGAATGATACTGAAACCCAGACACACTTCAGTCAAAGAGTAAGTGATCTTTACAATAAGAATATCCTGCATTTTGACATACAGTATTAGAGTTTACATAAGCTGGTATCAGACATGAAGGTTGTACCTTTGTGGGCCCGGGAGGCACTCAGGCACCAGGTGATTCCTGACTGCCTGTTCCTTTTCTGAGCTCTGCAGCCATAAATCAATGCATTGTAAAAGTGTTGGATATACAAGGGGAAACTCCCCTCAGGATATCTCCCAATATAGAGGCATCTGTTGCCCTGGAGAAAGGGGGGAAAAAACAAGGAGAATGTAACATAAGTATAAGCATAAGTGGTGTAGAACTTATGGTACCAATTAAATGTTACAGAAGTTACTGTAACATTGCAGTCGTAATTTTTTTTCAGAGAATTCCTTGAGTAAAATATATTGTTTGTCTCCTTCAGAATTAAAAAATCTGGGTTTTGGGTTTTTGTTTTTTTTGGGGTTTTTTTTAATGTAAGGGACAATAATCTCCTTAACTGAACTTTTCTTCATCTTTGGAACCTATCTGAAACCTGTTTCTAAAATCTTCATTCTTATAATGCCTCACTACTAGCTAACAAATTTCTCTATGTTTCCTATTTTATTCCCAATTACAGTTTCCTTCTTAAAAAGCCTCCTCTTCTTTTCCCTAGTTCTCAACATGTGTTTCCAAATACTTACTTATAAACATTGTCTCTGATTTTTTTTTTCTTGCATAAATATCTTGCACCCTTATTTTCCTCATATCTCTCAAGTGTTGTTTGTTGTTTCCTCTGTTGCTGAATCTGTCTGTCCCCCACAGTTATTTTTATGGCATCCATCCTAGAATGTATCCCTTTTTTTTTTTTTTTTTTTTTCCATTTGTTGTTTCCCCTGCACAATTCTGCAGCTCTGTGTAGAGCATCTACCTCTGGGAAGATGAGGGAAATCGATAGTGGCAATTGACATATGGCCTCTTTTTCTATCTGATAATGATGCTAAAATAACAATGAAATCTTAGAATTGTCATAAAAAATTACCACTCTCCAACAGCATGAACATTAAGCCTCAACCAGGTTCAACCAAACACTAAACTGATAAATCTTTCCAAATAACTCTACAAACAAGAAACTAAAAAAGTGCACATGCTAAACAACTAACTCTAACTTTTGGTTTTGCCTGGAAAATGTTCAGGATAGGAAAAAGATGCTACAAAGTGGCACAGATTGTGAACTATGGGCTGTAGATAGAGCTTGACAGATGTCCAGTGTTTGACAGGCCTCTAGCATTCAAATTACTCTCAGATTAGCCAGCACATCTCCAGTAATAAAAGAGAGTAATGATTTCAGCTCTCTTATTTATTCATTTTACACTGAGTCTGAAAGCCATAAAGCACTGCACTGATGGATGTAAATTGTCTCAGACAATTAGCTCCTATTGTGCAAAAGCAAATTTGAAGTCTCTCCAGTTTAATAAGCAAGATGCCTTGGATTGCATTTCAAATATTAGGGAAGTAAACAAAATGAGAAAAAAAAGGTTTATAGTGGGCAGACAGATGTGTAGCGTCCAGGGTGTGACTGGAAATCACTGTTAGGAATATAAATCTGCAATGGGGACACTTCAGATGCTCAAATGCATATTTGCCTGTCCTTTGTGTATTATTGAGTAATAATCTGTTCTTAAAATTATTAACATTTTTTCTCTTCTCTTTATAGGATTTCTTGGTTTGATTGCTAGGTCTAGACAGAGTCATGATGTTTATCATTCCTTCACCAAACAGTTACTTCATCTGTTCAGCTCAGAAAATCACTCTTCAGTGTCTGTCAGATTTTTCAGCAGAAACTCTCCCAAAAAACTTCTACCAATGATCAGTCAGCAAAGTCATTCAAAACAGTTCAGAAAATTTTCCTCTTACAGTGCCAAAGACAAGTCAGTCTAGACACTTTCGACCTGTATTGTGATATTTCCCAAGGTCTATTTTTTTACAGCTTTAAGATTTCCTGGGAATGCACTATGGATTTGAAGGAAAGGAATGCACTGTAGACTTGAACCAAAAGTTCAAGACTTAGCAGAGTGGATGCAAATTCTTACATGCAATTGATTATTCATTCCATCCTTGCCTTGCTGAAATTTACTTCTCTTGTTTGTCCTGATAGATTTGCATGTGGAAGAGCTTTGAGCCCTGGTCATTCAGAAAAAAATTTGAAGGAAGTGCGGGAAGTGATTGCTAAATCAGCTTCAGATTTAAGACATCTTTTATCCTTATGGATATTAAAAATTCATGGTTCCATCTGTATAAATGAAATCCATGACAGATGAAGAGCAAATGTAAGGAATCTCATAACCATCAAAATTATCACCCTTTTATTGGATTTGTGCAATAGTTGACATGGTGTCCCCAGCAAGCCAGAATGATGCTGTTGGAGCATCTAGCACAATCTCCTGTGCTGCATGTCCAGTCACAACAGCTCAACAGATCCTCCTTCAGTTGTTTCAGGGCTGTCTTGCTTAAATGTTTCAGCTTTGAAGATATGTCAAGAGGCTTCTGTGAAGTTGGCATTAAAGCTGAAACAATAACAAAAGCTGAAACTGGATGGTCTGTCCCGGTTTCCACAAATCAGATGGGAAAGGTAGCTGGGATCTACACATCACCACTTCACAGCAGCACTGATAACTATTCTTATGCACTCCAGGTCTGTGTTCTGTCATTTCACATCAAGTGAATTTTTCAGTGTTGTGAGGGGAAAAAAACATTATAAATGTGAGATTAAAATAAATAATATGCTTAATATTTCACAAATAACCAACAGAAAATAAATAAAATCATCCCAGGATATCTTTTGGTGACCCTGACTTTTGATACCTTGAGCATACTTCATCAATAAAGGAGGCCTGAAAGGGATATCAATTAGTTATTACAAAGAGATAGCAGTACCTGAAGAAAAAGACCTGGTTTTCCTTTAGCCTAAGGCATTTTCCACTGCACTAACAGTGCAAATGAACTTACACAGTGTGTGAAAATGGTATTTACAGTTGTAGAACATCAAAATGGGCTATTGTATATATGTCAATTGGATTATTTCTCTGTTTCCTGCCTTCCAACCCACCTGCTCCTAAGAGAAGAAAGGTTCTGAAGGACATATTTTGTGTATTTACAGCATAAGTGTGGTCAGTTTTTTCCACAATGATTGTTTCAGCTTGAAGTTGGGTCTAAAACAATAGATGTCTAAAAAGAGGCTTCTCTGTAGTTTCATTCTTGGAGGTTAAGATAATTAAATAAATGTTCTGCTCAGCCAGTAAAAATTGAAAACAACATGTAAGATTTTGTACACACAAGTACAAATTGTGTGTTTAGACCGTACATATTTAAAACCCTATGCATCCTCAAACTCTGAACTGTGTATAAACAGGCTATAGTTCTAATAAGCTTTTTCTGGTAAACCAAATGGTAACAAAGTAATTTGTTTCTTATGTATAAACTTAAATTTTTATTCAGAACAGGTTATCTTCTTGCCTTTAGCAAATCTTCTTGAAAAAGTCCTTGAGACAAATCCCAAGAAGAACTGTTGACCATCTTTATAAAATATACTCTCCAGGTTGGTAGTCTTACTTGTTGTCTTTTCTCCTTTCACCTGTGTGTGCTCAATAACACGTTCTTGTTCAGGAAACCAGGTTCAGCAATTGAGTTTGTTTAAGGAAAGGTTACGCTTTTTTTTCCTGTTTTTTTTTTACCTTATGCTCTTAATTATTTTGTATTTCAACATTCAGCATAAGCTTTACATGACTTTACATGACTCTTCTTTCTGAAGAATAATCCAAACCATGTTTCTTTTTTAAGAGGAAGAAATAAATGACAAAATATTTAAGCAGACCTTATCATGTTAATGTCCTTTTTTTCCTCTTTGTTCTGCTTTTATTTTATAGAGCTCAAGATCATTTTAAGGCTTATTTTAATTTCATTTGCAAAATCTAAGTCAGCTTAATCATCTCCATCAACTTTTGGCAACCTATATATTTCTGTATTTCCTAAATTTTAATGTACAACTTTCATTGCTGATTAATATCTTTTTTCATTTCCTGTAGGCATTCTGTTTGCTCCAAATATCCTCTTTAAGGTGCTATTAATTGAGCATGATATTACATAATTTTCATGTCTGTGCAAAGTGGTTTTGAAATCTCAGAATTTAGCACATTTCTTTAAGGCCAATATTATAGTTTAGCAAATATGGATATCTATCAGCATATCTGCACAATCCATACCAGTTGGTGTCAAAGTAGTAATTAAATACAGCGCAAAAGCAAATCAGGTCCTCCAAATGTTAATCTCATTATCACCTTCTCAGCCCCGCTTGCCAGAAAGTTAACAGCCGTTAAAGCTCTGCTGCTCATCCAATCAGAATATTAAATTAATCAGTATGGCCTGACACAAATATTGCCAGTGGTGTTAATCCTTTGCTTTGTACATAGCAAATGGGGAAATAAGCGTCAGTCTACAGAGCTTGATGAATTCCTATTAATATTTCAAATCTGCAACACGCTTTGGAATGTTTTATGTCGTAGTGTGCAATGAAAAGTTTCTCAGAGACTGGAAAATGCACCTCATGTCTGGTTCCCAGGCTCTTTGCCTCTGTGTTCCCCTAACACTGCTCACAGATAGCTTCCTCTGTCTTCCCTCTCTCTGTGCAACCATATGACTTCCTGGCAAATTTTAAAAATGTGCCAGCAGCGTCTGAAATCAGATATGATTAGATAGATGTATCCAGAAAGGCTGCAGCACTCAACAGGCACGTGTTGTAGGGAGACATCTGAACCACAGTGTAATATTGTTCCTTTAAATATATTTTGGGCATCACAAAAGCTATATATAGTAATTTTTTTATTATTATTATTTTTTTCCCATAAGCAGACAAACATGAAAACAGCAGCTGAAAGGACCTCCTGTGTTGTAAATTTTGGCTGATGAAAGTCATCATGTTCTCAAAGCCTTGAATACTGTTCGGCCAAGGCCTTTGCCCTGCCTTTGTTATGATAGTTGCATCTAAGCCATGATCCTGTCAGAATTAATCATAGATAATAAAAAAATATTAAATGTACATAATTCCACCTATCATGTAGATGCTTCCATTTATAAATAATGCACATCTATAAAGAGCATGTTTACAATCTTTCAGAATTACAGCTGTTTGTGCACGTCTCTGTGTACAGATGGATGTATATACGTGAGAATGCACATATATGGGGGAACCTGGATACATATGTATCCATATGTAGAGAGCTGCTTAAATATTTTTAAATGTGCATATTTATATATAAACACAAAATATACATACGTGCATGTAGTCATGCTGCAAGAGGAATAAATATTCATTGCTCATTTTAATAATTCATCATAATAAATATTTATATAACATACACAGTGATGTGTTGTGGTATAAATGTTTTAGTGGCATGAGTTGGGGCTGAATACATTATTTATGAGTGACAAAGCCACAACTAAGTCATGCAGGTCAGCAATAAAATCTTTCCAATTCACTCTCATGGAATTCTTACATACTATAGAAAGAAGAACTATTTAATAAATGTCTAGAACTGTTAAAATTTTGTTATTCCTGTTTTTTTTTCCTCTATTAATGTTCCTGTTTCTGACCAGAAATAATTCAAAAAGTCTGCAAATATGTACATAAAATTAACATTTTCTACTTTTATTTTGATAAATATAAAGTCAGTTTCATTCATTAACAGGAGTAAAGACAGCATTGAAACAAAGGTTTTATTACACTGCAATTACCTATAAGTTTTGAAAGTAAACCTGTGATTCTGATAAGAATGGGGGAAAGAACAAGACAAATAAAATACAATGACAACTTCTCCAAGATTCAAAGTTACACATTTTGGAGTTTTGTCAGGTGTAAGTGCTGGAAAAACTCATAGGGAATAATCTTATCTGTGGTAGTATGATTTTCTTTTTTCTTACTTAACAGACAATTGTCTGAAGCTGTGTAGAGGTATTGAATAGTCAAGCCTTCTCCTTAGGAGGAGGATTAGTAGCAGGAAAAAGATGAGATGGAGGTAACTGATAAATTGAAGAAGCTACGAGATAAATTTTATTTATATCATGGTTTAGCAATTTAACATACAACTATACAATGTATCCCATTGCTATTAACATTACTTGTGCAGTAATGTGCATTTGTTTGCATGTTTTTACCTCTGTCTTTTCACTAGTTTAGGTACAAGGTGCATTTGATTAGGTGCAAGATAATATAAAAAAGATATAATGTATCTTTTCCTGTATCATATAATGCTGCAGTGATGACAGGAAATGGCTGGTGTAAATACAGATAATTCTGGATAAAAATGGATACACACCAAAAAGTACTCAATCTAGGCAAAATAGGCAAGTAGGATTTGGAGAAATCTGAGTGTATGAAGATAGCTTGAATAGAGATCTGTAATTGCTATTATCTGGAAAAAAATAATGTAGATTGGAACAGTATGGACTAAAATCTTCCCTGTGAATAATGATTCTGTACACTTTCATTCTCATATATGTATGTATATATGTGTACTTTTAAAAAAATTTATTTTCTATACATGATTCCTTACATCTCTTGTTTGGAAAAAAATGAAAGTGGTTGTACCAGGCAAAATATTATTTTTCCCTCTGCCACATTAGCAAACAACTGCTGATACCAATACCTTGCACCCCCCTGCAGCATGATACCAATATCTCTTCTTCCAAGCCCCTAAGCTTAACTGTGCATATTTTCATTAATTATAATTTGGAAGAGATGGAGAGTTTCTTTGAGGTGACAGACAAACAGCAGGATATCATGAATATGTATTGCATGTCTGAGAAAATAAATTAACTGGGGCCATCCACTCTGGTGACCCACTTAGGCTGTCATTGATGAGTGTGACAGGAAGGTTCTGTAAGAACTGAATTTGCATGACAGACTTCTCTCCTGATCAACTAATTTACCCTATGCATTTAGATTATTTTAAGTACTACACAGCAGTCAGATAATTAATCACTAAATCACCAATAGTGACATTAAGGTACAAGCTATACATTATTGCTGATTACCACTTTAAACTCAGTCTTGTTGGGCTTCAGCTCAAAAATTGGTGTAATTTCACATTGAGTAATAAAATATATGATCTGATATGCTCATAAGGTTAGATGCTTGGGGAAAGAGGTTGATACTCTATAAATAAATGTGTTTTGTTTTCTTTATGACAAATATGAAAAAAATTATGTAAATTCTCACAGAAGTACCTGGTTGCCACCAGTTATTAGCTTATTCTATTAAACACAGGTTCTATTAAAATTAAATGTCTTAAAATAGGTAGTGTGAAAATGTTTGTATGCATGCACATATATCTGCATACATATAAGCATAAAAATATATGAATGAAACATCATTTTCTGTGGCTCAGATGTCTTCATACAGACATGCACACTTTCAGCCAGACTAATCTAACCCTTAAAAGAATATAAACAGATATGGAATTATAATAGAATGGGTCTCTCAAATTATAACAACATTACTACAATGTGTGTTTATGCAATGCATCAGAAACACACAGAGATCACCTTCCTCTGTTGTAGGTTTTTACTAATTCATATTAACTTGTTTCAATGCCTGTAGCAACATATGAGTCTTCAGATGCTTTCTTAGTAGTTGAGTTTGGCCCTAAAGTTATAAAGGCCATGTATAAACTGTCATGTAGGTCCTCGATGAAGGCATATAAGAAGTAAAGCAAAAAAGCCACCTTGTCTCTTAATGACTTGAAAATTATGAATTGAATTTTTAATTATTTTCTAGCAGACATGCAAAAAGTTATCAACTCTAAAAACTGATGGGGCATCCACAATCTTATTAATTATAGATGGAAAACCAACAGCCTATAAAACTTTGTTTTTAAAATTGGGAGAAAGCTGGTTGTGTTTGCCTGGTTTTGACTGACTTTAGACTACATGTTTTTAATAACAGCAGAAAGCTCCAGCACCAAATTCTTTAGCCCAAGAGGCCTTTGACACTTTTCGAAACTTAAGCTTCTTAGTTGGAGGATAACAAATCAGTGTTTGAGACCTGCTGTCTTTAATCTTCTATGCTTACTTGCAATCAAAGTCAGGTCTGGAAGGCTTATTTATCCTGAGGTGCACCTGGCAAATTGCTTGTTTTCAGTTCCCTTGCAATGACCAGGAATTCGTCCATCTGTGCATGTGCCTTGGGTGCCTTTTGGAGAAATCCACCTGTTGGGATGTAATAGACTGGAAAAAGAATAATTCATTTGGTAGCCAAGGTAATTCTCTCTACATACAATTAATTAGTTTTCTTTCCCAATCAAAAGCTACTTCTGACTCTTTTTGGGTTTTTTCCTGTGCTAACTGTAGGGTTTTCAACAGCACTGAGAATTCTCCTGGAGCAAAGTTCTGCAGCTAATATATTTTATAAATCCACCTTGACTCCTATCACTCTACAGTTTCTTTGTAAGCTGAGCTGCAATTTTATCTTAAAGGCTTATTTCAGTTCCCAACCAGCAGCTGAGTTTAAGCGACAGGAGGAGCACAGCAAGGGATGAGGCCGTTGAATTCATCAGCTGAAGTACTCTGGAAACTTAGAAAATGTGTAGGGCTGTTCTGTTCAGGCACACTGTGGGGACAGCCATTCACAACACACTCTGCAGGCAACAGTACTTTTCCCAGAAGTCTCTTAAAGTCTGTGTTTAACAAATAAGGCAATGGCTTTCTTGTGCCACCAGCAGAGAGCCAGGAATGTGAATGTCCTAGGAAACTGAGCCAGGCATCTCAGGCTCTCCACTGTGCAAAGTCCACACCCTGGGCTATAGAGGTGATAATACAAACAGTAACCTTAGTAACTGCTGATCTGATTCTCGATCTGTACCTACTTTTGGAAATTGGGTTAACTCAATGTGTGTCAGCAAGACAAATTTGAAGCTGTTTAGAGGATAAGTCCCCATTTCCTAAACTCCAGACTACACCTATTGTCTCATCCTTGGACATCTCATCTGAAGTTCAGATCAAAGCTGTACTTCATAGCTGTGAATAGCAGAAACTTTGAAAGTTTTACAACCAATGCTTAAGCCAATACAAAGATAAAAAATCCTTAGTCCAATCTGACCAAATATACTTTAGATCAGTAGCAACCCAAAATCCATCTTTGAATAAACTGAAGTTTGTGATCTTGGAAAATATTTGTTCACATCACATGTTACTGTGGCAACAAAAAAAAGTGGTTGAAACTGAGACATCTTGTAGAAAAGAATCCAAGACTAATTTCCATAGAAAAGAGGGGGGAAACAAGTGAAAACAGAAGTCTGAAATCACAGACTCATATGTAAGTGTGTCAAAGAAAGCGGTGGCTTTATCCTCTGTCCCAAAACTTTTATATACAGTGTGCATTAAATATTCACAGAACGTATAAACAAGGCTTTACTGGGAGGGAGAATCCAGGGTTCATGTCCCACATCTGAGTCTGTGAACACAGGTCCATGTTTAAGCTGATGGTCTCTCCCCAAACCTTTGCAGCAGGAATGAAGAGTTTAGTTCTGTGCCAGCTGTTCCCCCTTGCACTGCTCACGGGCAGGTGGAGGCTGCAGAGCAATGATGGCAAATTTGGCCCCCCTCAAAATGAGTAGAACAACACCAGCTATTGCTGAGAGCATGGATCTCCTGACTACAGTTTTTCCCCAGCAATAATGCCTCACTAATTCTCACTAGTTTGGCGTGCCAGTATCTGTCAGTCTGTCGGCTGAAAGAGAGGAATTGCACATTTCCTGGATAGCAGGAAATTAAAAGGAAATCCCTTACAACCTTATTTACGTAGATAAAATGGTGGTTTTGACCATTCACTCAAGGTTTGGAATGCTACCATAAATCCTCCTATTTTAGTGGGATTAGTGGGCAGAGTTCTCATGTACTTCAAGAAATTTAATATGTACAGTTGACCAGATTTCAAAGTGAGAAAATGGGATTTGGATCATTTTCAGAGAAGAGCAGTTAGTGAGCGGGGATGTAAGAAAAGAGGCAAAATATAAAAGCTAGGAAGTCCTTTCATAGTTTTAATTTCTTTTTTGTCCTCTTTATATTACATGATGCTTCAAAAAAGTCACGTGTTCCTGAATGGATATTAATTTTCACCAAGTAATTTTGAACTATGTCATATTGGTAGAACACAATTTTTTATTATTGTGTTCAAATCTATTTTTCTTGATTTATATATTTCTTTGAGGGTTTTCTGGATTTTCAAGACCTATCTAGAAAGAACAGGGACACGACCAGAAAGCAACTTAATGAAATTCTTCCTGCACCTAATTTGTGCGGGGACAAAGGCCCTTTGTTGCCACTTTTTCTCATATCTGGGGTTTAAATAAACCCACTCACACCAAAAAAAATTGGGCTGGTTTCTGCTCATAAGTCAGTATCTTTTTACTTACATTCAATGGAAACAGTGAATTTTTTAGCCCAAAAGTTTCAGGAAGAAAAGGAGCTCTTCCATTTCCCAAACATTAGTAATGTACAAACTGCAAGTAAAAAGACTTATTTGCATGCTTAACTTAATCATGTGAATAGGTCTGTTCAATACGTGCATGCTGGTTTGCAGAATGGAAGCCCAAAAGACCAGTCTTAGTCCCAGTGAAACTAGGAAAGGCTTTACCAATTATTTCAGTAGAAGCAGCATCATGACATTACATATGAATGAGAATTGATGGTTTAGAGACACAATTGTTTTCAGAGCAACTGTTTTGTACACTGCCAATTTGTCCAGTTCCCTAAGGTCTGTTAGCAAGTCCCACAATTCCCTATATTCTCTGGGAAAGATACATACCTCTCCAGTCTAACAACAACAAGCTGTGAAATTAGCCATTTACTTTGGGAAAGAAAGAGGTATTTCATAATTCTTAGGCAGAAGAATTTTGCTTAATAATTGCTTAAACTGCTTAATAATCACAACTCAGTATTAAACAAGAAACAAAGTGAGATTACCTAGCAACTGACAACTAAAATGCTGTGAACAAGTAGATAATTACATAGTCTGTGGGGCAACTTCCTCTCCAAATAATTAAATATTTAGTAAACAATTATATTTAAAGGACAATTTATAGGTGTAAGAAGTGGTACTATTTATGAAATGCAACTGTCCATTTATTTGAACTCTCAGTTTTTTCATAAGAAAGAGTTAGAAATAAAATTAATTTAAATCCACAATGAGAAATACTCCGGTCAAAGCTCCAAGTTCACAAACACTCACCAATTCTTTTACTTAGCTCATTCTCCACCCTCCTTTTCTCATCTCCTCCTGTTGGGCCCATTTCCCTGAAGCCAAGAAAAATTTAAAAATTTTAAAAAAAAGGTACTGCAACAAAAAATAACCATGTAATTGGATATGCATATTAGTTGGACCAAGATTCCAGATAAAAATACAGACTCCAAACATTCCTTTTGCCAAGACGAGACAATTTTTTTTTCAGGTGTTCATAGGTTTCTTACCACCTAGGATCAGGTCTAGGATCTGTTTATTTTCTCCACCAAATGCCTTGCCAGCTGTGTTACCAAAACATTAACAAATGATAAGCTGACTGATCATGAATTCAGAAGAAATCACTGATTTCCTTTGGAAAAGGCTGTGAAGTTGCTTAGGGAAAAGACTGGAGGACAACCTGTTAGCTTTTCTTAGTATGGCCCATTAAGGGCAAATCTATCTGAGGTTTTCCACCCTTATAAAATATTCAGTAGGTGTGTTCTTAATGAAACTTGGAGACACAGATGACATCTGCAGGTATAAAACCAGCCATCAGCCTCCTGACACCTTTTTACTTCTTTATGCAGTCATGGCAGGGAAATACTTTGAAATATTCTTCACCTTCATGTAACTCTTCACTTTGCTCCCCCCTTTCCTTTTTCCTGCAGCAGTTTCCACTTTTTTTTTCCCCTTTACCTGGATTTTCCTTCTTCTGCTTCTAAATGTATCTCCTCTATTCTTCCTACCTCTGCAGTCTGTGTTTCCTCAGTCTCCTTTTCTTGGTGCTGCCAGTGTTCTCCACTACCCATTCTGCTTGCTGTGCTTTTCATGCACCTGCAAGTATATTTCTCCCCTTGGCACCAGCCCTGGATCCCTCTCTAGGCATTTAGCAGCAAGGCACTGCCACCTTCAGAGAGCAGTTTCCACAGTGACAACTGCAGAGGAAATGGGAAACATCACAATCTGGCTGATAGATTTTTTGAGAGTTTTATCTTGGATCAGGAATCAGTTCTCCTACATTATCTTAAATCCACTCTTATTTTTAGTACAAGGTGAATGAAAGCTTCAATACCTAAACAGCATAATGATAGTGGAATGTCCCTTGTGATAAAAGCTTACATTTTCATATTAAAATTACAAAGTTAAGTCAAAGTCTGGCCAGGCTTCAGTGGATATTTAATTAACTCTCTGATATGAACACAGCTTTATCACCTCCTTGTGTGTTTTTGTCTATTGCAAGTGGCAGTGCTACCTACGTTTGTGTGACTTAATATCTAGCCTTCTTCAGAGGCACTGGAACCAGATCCAAGCAAGCCTGTGTCCTGGCTTTAGGTGCTGCCTGAAAGTGAAAATTTGTGTTAGGATATATGCAGAGGTGTACTGCTCTGCTGTTTGCAAGAAACAAGAAGAAGCACTTCAGTTTGAAGAAATTTTCCTCCCTTATTTTGGTGACCACTGGCAATTGCAGGAGTGTGGAAATCTGTATTGATAAATTAAATATGCTTTCTGGAGCTGAAGCCAACTGCCTGGTATGTCCTATACAGACTACTAAACATTTTTGGCCTTCAGAGTAAAATGTTTGTGTTCATGTCTCACATTGAGCAGATCCCTGATGAGTGCTGGCTCCTGAACTGCACTCAAGCATTGTTTCCAGAAATGTTCATTATCCTGGGCCAAGTCTGTGCCAGATTTTCTCTAAAAAAAGAAGTTTAGACAATGGAGTTATAGTCTTGGAAGGATAATTTGATGATTTCTACTATACTTAAAGCTGTTTTTTATCACTTGGATAAAAATGGAGTGAAATCTGGATGCCTTAGAAGTGTTTGTTTCAGGCTGATTTGTTTCCACTCTGGTGGTAGGAGACTCTTCTCAGAACAAGCTTGTTCTGTTCAAATATGCAGACAGCTGTGCATCTCCTTCTCCACTGTGGCTCCTCTCTACTAGCACCTCAGTTTTCACTCTGAGACAGAAAGCACATTCCCTGCCAATATCTTTCAAAGAATAATTACCACTCCCTCCACTTTCACCCACTACTTCTGCAGATTCAATGCATCACAGATGCCAACTTCTGCAGGCAGAGAGTTTGCTTAAGGTGGACAACACATCATCTGTACTGCAAACAACTCTTTTGCTGTGCCATGGCCTAGACCTGGACTCGTGGCTGGTTTCCCATCAATCATGTCTCTGAGAACTGATTAGGCACATCTGGATATGGAAGTGCTTGATGAGGAGGTAGGAGACCAGGTATCACCAGTGATGGACAATTAATGGATAGGGTAAGGGTCAATAGCAGCACTGAAGAAACAGCCAGCTGTGTCTACTCTTTTCCAAACAGTGGGTATCATGGTATAACAGCTGTGGAGGGAAAAGAAGATGACTTGCGGGGACTAAAACCACAAACTTCAACAAGTAGGCTTATACAAATTTCACAGCAGACTTTAAGAAGATGAAAACACCTTGATATCTGACATATTTATGAAACACCAACATTTGTCTAAATCTACAGTTTTCTTTCATTGTGTCTGGTTTGCTAAGAAATATTTAAAACCAATGTATGTAGCTCAATTATTGATCTCAATTCAGTCTAAATTAATTTTCATCTATATCTTTCTTATGAAATGTAGAGAAGTCCCCAGGTTAAAATTATTCTTGTTTTATTGACCTTAATCCTGCCAGATTTAGTGATAGAAACTGTAAAATTCCTAAAACTTAAGCATGTACAACTCTGAAATTTATTCTTCTTTCTTGATAGACTGGATTAAGTCACTCCAGCCAACAAACTAGTCCTCTGTGTGTCTGAGAGATGATTTTATCTCCTGCAGAGCCCTCTGCAGCTTCTGGAAATGTGGAGGTCATGCATTTATCAAGGAAAAAAAAATTAGAAAATAAGCTTTAATCAGGAAATTTTAAAAGGAGAAACCTAAAACTTTTCAGACTATAGAAAAGTGTAGACCAACTATAGAAGGAGATGGGGAGGAGAATCTCTATTTCCAATGCAGAACTGGCTTAGAAGCACAGTTACACGTAGAATTGGCACTGTCCTGTGGGAACACTGCTATATAATGTATGCATAACACTTTTCTCTCATTCTCGTTCTCCAGATAAGCCAAGGCTGAAGCAGCACATAAATGCATACCTGGCAGGAGGCCAGGTCCCTGTGTTCTGGAAAAATAAGTGCCATGTAATGTCTGACCAAGAATTATGCAGTTGCTGAAGAAAAGAAGATTTTCCCCTTAAAAATTATGGGAAATTACTAAAGCCCCAGAGGCAGGGAGACCTCATCTGTCCATCAGTGAAGAGGCAGACCCCAGTCTGCCATTTTGCCATTCTTGCTGCTGCTGCTGCTTTTCCCCATCAGTCCTCCTGCTACTGCAGGCATTGTGCTGTGGCTCAGCACTCACTCATCCAAGTAGCCCAGCTCATCCAAGCAGACATTTGACAGGATGTGTTCCTTTACAGGTGCACTACTATAAATCAGGAGCAGGTCCACAGAGGTTGGAGGCTTAATATCAATATATAAGCAACATAAGCAAAAACAGGCTCAAACAAGAGTAAAAACTTCGACCAGCTTTTTAAATTTATACTGAATGACAGATTTATGAAGCAGATTATAAAGTATTCAAGGCAGACTATCATTTTTTTCTCCAATATTCCACATACTGAGACTGAAGCCTCCAGAGTATGAATAATTATATGTCTATTATAAGGAACATTTTTATTTTTAAACATGAAAAGCAGTATTGTCAGCAAAGCATAAATATGTATTTTGAGAAAGATGGCTCACCCGTCTACAATCTTTAGTAATGACAGAGGGGAAAAGGTCATCTCCTAGAACTATACTCAGCATGTATCCCCAAACCTACTGTGTGTAGTAGAACACTGATGTGGAATGACTGTATTTTCTTTCACTCTTTTTGCAGTGTTTCTAGTGCTTTTAGGGCTCTTCATCCCAGAGTTTCACTGCTATCTGTGTGTGTGTGTGTGTGTGTATGGTACAGGGACTTTCCATATGCTCAGCATGACTTAAATAAACTCTTCAGCCATTTGAAATGTGGGTGTTACTGTTTAAGGGGGAAAAAAGTAGATGGAGGGGAAATGACAGATGTTTTTACTCAGCAGTGTGCTCCCATGATTTTAATAAGGATTTTTGATATATAAATAGTGCTTGCAAGACTAAATATTTTTCATGTGGTATTCAGCTGTAGTTTTGTCATTTTTCTCAGACTAAAATTCAGCTGGAAAAAAATTGTATGATATGGTATTAATATGGATGTATATGTGTCTTTAGGGTTCTATAAAATCTATAGTTCTTTAAAATGAAAATAAAAACAGAGTAGGAATTAAGGAACACTAAAATATTAGAAACTTGAGCTATCCTAGTATGTAGGCAACCATGTTTGCAAATATCCTTACAGACTCCATATGGTTCCTGCAGCTGGATCACCCCACCCAGTTTGAGACAGAAAAGTTAAATTCTACACTGTACATATTTAACCATAATGTCAGTCCCACTCAAGCCCCACGTAATCAGATATATGTATAAATGTGTATCTTCAGAAAAATTCTTTTGTACGAGGAGACTGAAAATAGTCACAAAATTTGGGGTAGATTCACAGTATATGAAGCTTACAAGCAATGTGTCATGTTCCTAAGCTCTAAATATATACTCAAAAATGGGTCCAAGTGCTGGAGAACTGAGCTGCTTTGAACAAGACTCACGTAAATCAACAGTCCTTTTCTCCTTTTATTAATTGCTTGAACTTTGTATCAAGGCTGAGGTTCTTGATTTAGGATAGCAAATGACCACAGACCTGAGACCATCCTTCTGTAGCAAAACACTTAAACACATATCAAAAGTGCTTTTCCTAAGTGAATTTTCCTTAATTTTAAACTCTATATGGAGAAGTTGTCATGACATTTCCCAAAAAGCAGGTATACAAGACAGAGTGAAGGTCATTGAGAGCAGAAGGGGTGGCCTAAAATGGAGAAGACAAGGTTTCATCTTCAGGCTCTAGGTCTTGCTCTAAAAGGAATCTTTTATACTCTTGGGCAAGCTGATAGGGGCCAGTCCAGTGCTATACCCATACCAATACACTGTGCATGTGTTCTTTTTTATGCCTCATTAAATTGGTGCAATCATGAAAAGTAGCTCAGCCCTACCCACCTTGCTATGGCTGCAAGTCCCCATTACTTGCCTTGCAGCAGTGTAAGGAAACACGTCATTGCACAGTGAGATGAAGAAGGGATTTGACCTGATTGAAAACCAACCTTTTTTCTTTGCTGTGCACATTTTAAGCTGGGTAACATCTCTGTGTTTTTCCATACAGCTGAGTTAAATTCAGGCCAGGCAATAGGGAATTGATAAAAACACACAGGCAGAAAAGGGGGAGGTTTGAACCATCCTTTCAGTCCCATACTGTGCTGTGAAGCCAGCCTCCAGACTTTCAGTCCAGTATGTTAGCTCTGGTGCAGCATGTGGCTAGAACTGTCTGGATCAAAAATTTAGATGCAGACGCCTACGTTGGTGTCTTTTCCCATCATATTTCCAATTCCAATACCAGCATGGGAAGACCAAGCTCAGTTCGGCCTGTACCTGCTAATGTACACCTACACATAGCTTCTGTGCATCTGCTCTTTGTCTGGTAACTTGGGGAAAACTGTATTACCTTAAATGACAGGGAAACATATTCCAAGCAAAAATGCTTTCACAGCTTGTGAAGCTTACAAGCACTGAAGTAAGATGTGCCAGTCAAGCATCCTGGGCTACTATGCCAAAAGCATGCATGTAGTTCCCAAATAGAATATTATTAAGATGTCGAGAAGGAAATATTTCTATTTTATTATTTTGCTCTGGTCAAAAGCTGTGCATGTTTTAAAGTGGTTCATTTGGGCATGGGTCTTTCTCTTATTTTCATACAGTGAACTGGCTTTAATCCTTCATCAGAGTATGATGAAGTCATAGTGAGTAGTCATGATGAGTAGTCACTCTACAACTATTGAATGCACACATAGCAAGCATGGCTTGGGGAAATTGATACTGATATTTCAACAGTATTGTTTAGTAACTAATTTAATATGTGTTTATTTTAAGCTTGATGGTGCAATACATGTTGTGAAATAAAGATTGATAAGTAATTCTAGTCTGAAAGAGACTCAATCGCAGAAGAAACACTACACAGTACTGCTATTTTTGTTCAGTTTGGGGACTGTAGCAGCCCCTACATTGCCAATGGTTCTGGTTCGTGTTGAGAATATTAAACAGATCTTTTATTTTTCATTTTTATTAGCTTTTTTAAAAAATATTTATTTAAATAATTTAATTTTAGATGGGAGTTTATATACCTTGAACAACTTTGTTACTAAAACACCACATTCAATAAAGGGATCAAATGCCATTTTTTTCATTTACAAATGCGATACTGTTTCTGTTTAGAAAGGAAATCACATTGAAGTCATTATTGGAACCAGATTTCCCAAGTGCTTTTTAAATAAACTGTATGAGAGACTTTGATCTAGTTTGCTGACTGGTATCATGGTTACATGCATATGTCCTTCTCAATTGTATTGAAAATTTAATATCATTTCAGATCATGTGTTGCAGTGCCAATATTCAAGGTTGCTAGAAGTTAAGGCCAATAGTAAAATATCTATAAGATAAAATGCATCTATTTAACATTAACTGAAGTATTTTACACAAATTACCCAAGAGTAATTATTTTTCTTCCCTTTTTTTTCTAGCCACCGTATAGAACTGTGAAATTGTGGAAGTGGGGTCAATCGAGTCATCATCCTTTAAACATAAAAACATTTTGGGTCCAAGCTTCTGTAATATGTACTGTGTTTCCAACCCTCAAATTACTGGTTTTGGCTGTGACTGAGAGGCTATCTCCAGCTGACATGTGTGTTACATCTCTGTGCACAGCACGGTGGTGCAACATTTACCACGGTGATTTATCATTTGTGCCCAATATCATGTCATGAAACACTTACCAACCTCCTGAAGACAGTCAGAACAATATCTACCATAATAAAGTACAGCTCCAGTAGGCTCCAAATTACATCTTAGATATTTTGTTACTTGTCCTTTATCAAGCAAATGTAAAATTGTAGTGGGGTTACTGACAGACTCTATAATTCAGCTGTCTGCTGCTTTATCACAGCTCTCAGTAGGTCTCTAATGAATATTTCTGTATGCATGTTTTTGACTGATAATCAAACTAAGAACAAGTCCTAATTGGGTTTTCCAGTGCACAGAAAAGTGCCTAACTGCATTGGCAGATATCCCAACCAGTGTTAAATTAAAAGTGCAAACATGAGAGACTTTCTTTTACAATTTTTTTTAAGATTCAAATGTGCAGAGTAGAGAGGCTTGTGCATAAAGCTACATGGTGCCCTAAATAATAATAAAAAAAAAAAAGGCAATGAAGGGGTTTGCTGTACCCAATGAAAGTAGATAAATCAGTGACTGTGGGTCTGTTTCTTCAAAGAATTACACCAAAGCAAACTAAATTTGTCAGTAAAGTGGTGGATATCAGATGAAGGCTTAGAATTTTATCAGACAAATAGTGTAATAATTACCAGTATTTTGGAGCCAGATCTGCACACTCATTCTATTCAGGTAATTTTAAACCTTTAAGGATTTAGATCTGACTTGCAGTTGAAACACAAATATTTTTTAAGTCCACACAGCACTGGACTCAATGGAAGTTACACCAACACCCAAACATGAAGCCCATTTAACCAATTTCAATTGGTTCAACCAACAAATTCAACCAATACGTCACTTATGCAACTCCCTTTAGCTCACAGTGGAGGATTAGGTGAGTGACACAAGAAGAATCCACCTTGTTTCACAGAATCACAGAATATGCTGAATTCACAAGGATCACAAGGATCATCAAGTCCAGTTCTTGGCCTTGTGCAGGACACTCCAGGAGTCACACCATGTGCCTGAGAGTAGTGGTCAAATACTTCTTAATACTTCTGGTCAAATACTTCTGGTGCTGTGACCACTGCCCTGGGGAACTTTTTCAAGGGCCCAGCCACCCTCTGGAGTGTTTTTCTAATATCCAACTTAAACCTCCTCTCGCACATTTTATAAATTACCATGAATAAGATATCAGCATTCAAGAAGGCAAATTATGGTTATGTATAGCCAGTATACTCCTCCTTAACCAGTACAAGAGATGTGATCAAGATATGTCTGTGATGTGCAGTGACATATATATAGCAGATAATGATTAGCCTTACATATTTTACACATCTTAGTCCAGAACTTGATCTCCATTGCATAAATTGCGGCTGGACTGCTGTTTACGGCTTCATTCGCTTTATTTTGAATTTCTACTTGTGTAACCACTTACAACCCAACAGGTTTCAGTTCTTAGAATCATCATTGAAATATTTTTCTACTTATTAGAATTACTTTTCAGTGGTTTGTGGAGTTTAGTTTTCTCTGAATTACAATATATATGAGGAAAAATGTTTATCTAAGACACTGAAGAAGGATCCAGCTGATATAAACAATTGGACAGTGTTTTTTTCATAGGTATGGGTAGAATGATTTCAGGGAAGAGTTTAACAGGCTATGCAAGCTTAGAATGCTAGATTATCTATAGCCAGAGGCAGAAGATAGCTAAGTACCACAAAGAACAGAATTAGGTAATGTTATACAGAGTACAGTTATAGTAAAACAGGTAAAAGTGCAACAAAATACAGCACAGAAAAAACTTTAACACTGCAACTTGGTCTTTAAAAGGATTCACTTCTTGCTTCCAATAATTCCAAAGCACAGCCCACTTCCAATTCCAATTTTTTTATTTTTTAACAAAGAATATTCTATACTTTCAGAGCCTTATTCCTCACTTCCCTGAAACTCTCTGTGTAATACTTAGACATAAAAGTGGGAAGAACAGCTAGTTACAAAAGTGGGGGATATCCACGAATACTAGCAATATTAAAATACCAAGAAGCTTAATGTGAAAAGGTAAAGTGTAGAAGCAGAATACCCACAGTCTCTTTAAAGACACCATTTTGAGCATCTCACTACCTTCCCCCTACCACTTTGTCAGTGAGTCATTCTAGTGGGGGCAGAGAGAGGTAATATCAACTGCATGATTCATGTGCATGATGCTGGCCCCTGTGAGCCTTAAAATGCTTAGTCTGTTCGAGCTTAAGTGAACTCCTGACCTTCTTCAAAGAGAGACCCAGAAATTTCTCATTATATCTTCCCATTCTGAGCAAGGTGGAATTAAGACACTGAGACAATGAATTAAAAAAGCTGTTTTTCAAGGCTAAATCATGCCTCCAGCAAAATACAACAAGAATTAGATACAGAATGAAGAACAGGTATTCTTTCACTCAGAGCAGAACTGAAAGTTTCATTTAGTTCTTAAGACATATTTCCTCTTCCTGTGAATTATCTTTACCGGCCATGACTGGAGGCAAGATAGTGAATAAGGTGGAGTATTCATTTTGAACATTTGAGCATTCTTAATTTTATATGCCTGACTTCAGATGAAAGTGTTTTCTTAGAAAGATTGTTTTCTAAACTTCCTAGACATAGATTAAGTTTCAAGCATATTAAAAGTCAGAATGATTATGAAAATGAAAAGGAACTAATAAATTTATTAAAGATGTTGTGGATGGTAGAAATGTTGAAATTCCTTACTGCATTCATATTCCTAAGTATATTTTAGATACTAAAACTCTAGGTTAGGGAAAGATGATGTAGCTTTAGACTTTTACACATACTAAGACAACCAGTATTATTCAAAATCTGCCTAGCCAGCCCTGAGGAGATTTATGACTTTGATTGGCAGAGGCCAAAACTCCTCACATCTGCTTTATAAAAGTAGTTCTTGAAGACCAGATATCAAATTATTGTCAAATCCACTACACAAGTTCAGAGTATCTGATCTTATGATTACAGACAGGTGCACTTAGAATACAGGAAAGGTTTCTAATTCAGTTTCACTGATGAGATAGTCAGGACTGACTTTCTACTAAAGCCATGTACTCTGAAGCCTTGAACTTTGTTTTCTGTGCAATTAATGGCCATCCCTATTGTGTTTTGTAAAGCAAACTAAGGAAAAGCAGACTGGGTGGACAAAGTAAATAAATAATTATATGCTACTATTAGAAGTATGCCTGGATAGGAAACTGAAGAATTTCAAAGCTAGTTCATCCTAGTAAAATGAAAACCGGTCCTGATATCTAATGTCCAGCCATATACTTCTAAGGTCTAGAAGGTAATTATTTCTTTACAGTCTTGTAGAGCAAATACAGTTTGACTGACATAGATTTGTTCTTCTATAAAAAAATTTAGAAAAGAGTCAACCACAGATAACCTCATGAGACAACAACTTAAGTTTAACAATTTAACTTTAATCTGTATTGCACATTAAAATTTTCCACTTCTTTGAAACAATGATGTTGCTATTTAAAACAGATGTAGAGTGGATCTGGGTTTTTAATCAAAAGCTTCAAGTAAGATTAACCTCCCAAACTGTGAAAGCACTGAAGAAATTATTAATTACAAAGATATTAAAATCTTATGTTGTGGTGTGTTACACTGAAGTTTGATATGAAACTATTTGTGTAAAATGCAGCTGAAAACTCCTCAGGCAATTGATGAATTTGTCAATTGTTATGGATCTAGGGATCACAACACAGAAAAAACCCCACACCTTTATTACCTGTGTTATAAATAAAATATCTCTTACTGTCAATAATTCATCTGCATCTAGTTCTAAGAGGATCCAAATGAGACAGGGTTGTTGTTGTTGGTACAGTACACTTGTGAGCACAGTCTTTTCACCTGTTCTCTCCATAGGATGCAACCATTGCTACACTCTTAAAACCTTCTATACACGTGTGTACATCTGTAATGTAAAATAAAGTAATAGTTTATAAAACGTATGGCTATTCTTTTCTTAAACAGCAATGTGTGCATAAAGGAATCATATCTAGCAAAAGCTTAGTTGAGAATATTCTAAATAATTCCAAATACTGTGAAGCCACAAGACCAAGCCATTCTGAAGCCAAGTTTTTATTTATTCATCCAAAGCATTCCCATTACCTGAAGGTCATCACCTACTCTCTCAGTGCAGATTCCTACAATCACAGGTCTCCCCACCCTCTATTGTGTTTGTAACCCAGACTCTTCTACTGCCATCTCTGTTGTTGTTCTTTCCTGCCTGAGATAAGCATGTAGCTGACAATTTAAATTTGCTGTTGCTAGGGCGGGATTTTAGAGCAAGCTGAACCACCCCTCCTGGAGGGTATCCTTGGAATAATGGATTAATTCATATCCCTAAGTTTCTTTCTGAGAAAACAGGAATGGGTAGCTCATAGGTTTAGTCCAAGGTAACGTAAGATTTCTTGAACAGGTTTGGCAATTTTTCTCTCTCTTTAATGGAAGAATTTCTGTCAAGCATGCAAGCAGGAAAATAGCATTTAGACATATGAGAATTCAGGAAAGGGATAAGAACCAGAAGGAAGACAGAAAATGAGCCTGCAGCAGAATTTTGAGACATCTTTTTCTCCAAGTATTATACCACCAAGTGCTGTCGCTGCTCTTTCACCCTGTTCCTTACCTGTAGGATCAAAAATCACTCCAAAACTCTGCTCCTTTTGCTGAAGTGAAATTTTAGCAAAATTGAAATCCATGTTGACCTGTAGTAGGAAATACGAAGCCCCAAGGAAATGGGCAGTCTGTTTTATTGCAGGCTACACAATCTCAGACTTGAGGCTTCAATTCTCAAATGAACTCAGTTTATCTGAGAAATTTCTCTAATTTCACAGTTTGTTGCTGGGCTGTGGCACCTTTGCTGTGGATGGCTCTTCCTACACAATCTGACTTCAATAAACATGTGCCTTTTGATAACATGGCTGTAAAACAATCACATTTGCTAGACATTTTCTTGACTTCTGAGATATTACAGCTTCTCATTAAATAAAAGCTAGCTATACATTTTAGACTATAACAGCAGAAATAATTTTAGCTATTAATAAAGAAACCATAGAATTTTCTCAGCCAGGATCAATTCTCTATGTATTTCACATGTTTTTAAAAACTGGATCATAGGGAGGTAATCTGACCTTGCGTTGATTCTAGAAAGCTCCTTTTCAACTGTTTGTCAGTAAAGTGCTAAAATGTACACTAAAGTGGACACTAAATTGTTGAAAATACTTCAAAGTGTAACAAAATGAACAGTTTAAATGCACCATAACTTATTACTGAAGCATGAATCAGAGATACTTAATTATCAATACGAAGTTGAAACTCAATGCAGCTGATGTATTAAGGCCTGTCCACCTGTACAGGTGCCAGATAATATCAAAACTACTTATTTTTATGGAAAAAACAAACAAACAAACAAACAAACAAACAAAAAAAACCACCAAAAACAAGCAACCACCACATTTACAGGCAAAACTGCCTCTTGCAGGGGATTTCCACCAAAATGCATTCCTAATTTCTTTGTGAAATTAGAAAAAGTTTGATATGAGATATATGACATACCATATAATATGCAAGGACATCTTCCATTTATAGGCAGATTATGCCACCTTTACCTTTATTGATTTGAACAAGGCTACTCAGCATCAAGAACAATACTTGATATAGATAAGGCCAGTCAATAGGTCAAAGATAACTATATTAGATGTCTCAGTGAAGCAAGGGAAAATGTTTTAAATATTAACAAGGGACTGAGGTCGAACTACTGCATTACTTAAGCTGAGATGGAAAGAGGGAGTTTAACCCAGCATTGCATGATTATGTGTAAACTATGCAGAGACCCACTGAGGGCTTTGTACCTACACTTTCTGTTAGTTTGACAAAGCTTTAATCCTACATCTGCAGATGTGCTCTGAGAAGTATGGAAGTGCTTTTCTAGCAAATGAAGGAATCTTCATCTATCAGCATACCAGGGATAATAGTGTTTTGCATGTTCCACAGTTTCAGACATCAGCTAAATTAGGGTTTTAATCTGCATCAATTTTTCCTGCAGTCAGTGGAGTGGGAGAGATGGCTTTGGTCTCACTTTGTATTGCTCCACAAAAGTATCCACCATTCCTCTTTAGCTAAGGAGGAAAATTGATATAAAAATTAATGCTGTGAAATGCTCCTAGGAAGGCAAAACAAATGGGCAACTAAAATAAGTAATATTAGCAAATATTGCCCTATGTATACACATATATATATATATACAGATATTTTAAAACTTACAGGTTTTGCTTTATAATTATATATTTTCTACACTTTTATTGATATTATATATATATATATATATATATATATATACACACACACCTTATAATAACTCCATTAAAACATCAGATTAACACTCATCAGTGGCCAAATAAACTCTAACCAACTGTTAAAAATTATTAAGATAAAAATAGTGAGACTGAGAATAAGTCTAGCATATGGCCATAGATGCATGTCCTTTTTTAACAACTGGTTCATTTGACTTAAAAAATGTATGGATTGACTGGAAAATATACAGAAAAAAACAGAAAGGAAGTCAAAATTATGCACTAACCTCTGGATAAGGAAAGAATAAAAGGACTAAGACATATAAAGAGAGAAAGTGTTAAAATAGAAATATGACTAAAGAAATATAAAGTCAGGAGTGTCTTGAAGCATTAAATACAGAATTGTTTCTTTCTATTTTTCTCAAAGAAAGAAAAAGGTATGGAAAAAAACTTACATAAATTAAAGGAAGCAATGGCTACTGGAACTTGTTAAATGCAAAGACAATAATTTTTCCTCAGGAGGCCCCTTAGCACTAAATCACTGCAAAAGCATTGCGGCAGCTTTGCCCTGTTCTTAATCTCTTCCCTTGCTTTTGGCCACTCTCCAAGGCAGGATTTGAGGACATTTACTCTGACCTAACAGAGCTTTTCTGAATCTAATACTTCAGAATTGCTTAGAGGGAAAGGAATAATTTATCTTAAATTGTTACCATGAATTTTTCTTAAAATGATATCAAGGGCATTCTTAAAACCCAGGCAGGTGCTTTTGTACTAGTTCTATGAATATTATCAAATAGATAATTTTAGGAGGCTTTATTCTCCTGCAGATGTCAATAGCTCCTGTTAAATTCAGCCTTGCTGGAGAAAACTCATTGTGAATTATATTGCTATTCTCTTTCATTCCATGGTATCACATGCTTGGAGCTGTTTGGGTTTCCTGCCAGTTTAACAATGTGATTTTCAGTGATTTTCTTTTTCCTTCTTTGTTTTGCATCCTTGCTTAACTGTGAGACTAATGAATATATTTAACATTGGAATAAATTATAATTTATGATCCTAGCTGGCAAGAGAAAAATGAGCTTTCATGAGGTGAAGAATTTAAAATCAGAGATTAGGTGCTTTGCTGAAGTTTGAGAAACATGGAGCTCCAGATGCAGCATGAAGTGATACTTGGCTTAAGCGATGGTGCGAACAAGAAACCTATATCGTTGGGAATTTCTGTGGGAAATTACCAGGACTCAGGCATCAAGACAGGCACTTTTCCATGGATTGCTGCTTCTAACACTAAACCTGAAATGGAGAAATATTTTTCTGTGTGTATGGATGAAAACCAAAATATTCATTTTTAATGGCAAATTTAGCAATTACTTAAACAGAACTTTGAGTATGGACAATAGAGGTGTAAGTGACATCCTTAACCATGGTTGTTCACAATATAACCAGTAAAACATGAGCCGGTCATGAGAGGCTGCTGAAGCAGTAACTGGAGATTGAGTCAATACAATAAATGGATCCCAAGGCATGGTACATGTTACCCCAAGACATCTGTATTTGATGAATGAACATGGTCCAAATCCACTGAAGAATCTTCAGGTGACTGACTACCTCTGTTGTATGCTCCCACATTATAAACATAAAATAAGATGACCATAAATCACTTTTATTTAAGGAGATTTAACAGAATCACCTTAAATTGTTAAGAGAAACATTGTATCCATCTTTAAAAGGGATAGAAAGGAGAATCCTAGGGACTGCTAATCTGTCAGTTTCACCTCTGTTCCTGGGATGAATCATGGAAGACATCCTCCTAGAAGCATCCAGAGCAGTGGCAATGGCTCAGAGTCCTGATGGACATCAGTGGCAAGTGCTGTCCCTTAGTGGACTGTACTGGGGCCAGTGTTATTTAATGTCTGCATTAATGACATAGACAAAGGGATCAGGTGGACCTTCAGCAAATTTGCAAATGAGACTGACCTGAGTGGTGCAGTGACACTCCCGAAGGACAGGATGCCATCCAGGGGGACCTGGACAAGCTGGAGAAGTGGCCCATGGGAATCTCATGAGGTTTAACAAGGGCAAGGTGCTGCACCTGGGTAGGGGCAACTCCTGGTATCAACACAGGCTGGGGATGAACACATCCAGAGCAGCCCTGCCCAGAAGAATTTGGGGATGCAGAGGGGGTGAGAGGCTGGACATGACCCAGCCATGTGCCCTCACAGCCTGGAGAGCCAAATGTGTCCTGGACTGCTCCAAAGGCAGCATGGGCAGAGGTGAGGGAGGGGATTCTGCCCCTCTGCTCTGTCCTGGTGAGACCCCACCTGCAGGGCTGCATCAGCTCTGGGGGCCCAGCACAGGAAGGACATGGACCTGTTGGAGAGAGTCCAGATGAGGCCACAAAGATGGTCAGAGGGATGGGGCACCTCTGCTGTGAGGAAAGACTGAGAGAATTGGGATTGTTCGGCCTGAAAAACAGAAGGCTTCAGAGTTACCTAATGTGGCCTTCCAGTACCTGAATGGAGCCTGAAGGAAAGGTGGAAAGAGACCTTTTACTAGGGCATGTGGTGACAGGACAAAGAGGAATGGCTTAACACTAAGAGTAGGTTTAGATTAGATATTGGGAAAAAAATATTTACTGTAGAGGGCTGAGTGCCTGGCACAGGTTGCCCAGAGAAGCTGTAGATGCCTCATCCCTGGAAATGTTCAAGGCCAGGTTGGATGGGGCATGAAGCAACTTGGTCTAGTGGAAAGTGTCCCTGCCCATGGCAGGGAGTTGGAACTAGATGATCTCTAATGTCCTTTCTAACTAAAGTCATTCTATAGTTCTAAATCCTGCCTTAAGTTTCAAAGTTTGCTTATTGCAATTACTGCATCAATTACTTGTATAAGGATATCATTGTTGAAATCAGATGTGCCATTTAAACTTTAAAACTCACTAAGTTTTAAAGATGCTTGAAGTTGTGTGGTACCTGTACGGGTATGATTATACAATTTATTTATTTTCCTTAGATATAATTCTAAGGTACTTCTTTCATTACAGCAATTAGTTATATGTTTTAGAACATAGTAAAATTGCTTTAAAATTCTGTTGTAGATATATTTGAATTTTGTTTAAAAAATGTGAAAAATAATTGGCCAAATTTCCAACTAGTATGACTAGCAATTCATCCATTTCTTAGGGATATACTTAAATTGCACCACTGACTGTGAAGGAAAACATCTGGGGAATGTCTTAATCTCACATACATAAAGGTTGTTAAACTAATCTGAATTTTTTTTAACTATGTTACACCATTTCTGTTTGTACATAGGTTTATAGCAACACAAATATTTCAAAATCTTTCCAGTGACTGAGTTATAACAATACCTTACTTATAGATAGTTCAAAATAATATGCCCTGTGACCTCACACCTGTTCCGAACTGGCACACAGATTCTTTATGTAAGAGTCTTTAAATAAATTTCTTATTACCACTTTTAAATTTAACTAGGCACAACTGAATAGTTAATTTTTAAGCTCTTATGTTTTCACCATCTTTATGGTAATGTTACAAATTTGCAGTGGAAAAAATAATAATTTCAAATTTTTTTTTGAGTTCATTTTCATCATCTCACTGTCAGAAATAAGTTGTCTAGACATAGAAGGGTTGAAACATGATTCTCCCTTGAGTAACTGTAGAACCTCTGTTCCCTAAAACTTACAGGTGTGGTTGCATTTCAGTCATGATCTCAGAAGAAATAATAGACCATTTCTGTACTGTTTTGTTTTGAGTTTCCTAACCATTTTACCAATTCAAGGCAAAATGAAGGTAGGCTGCTCTTGGGAGGGTTTTTTTGCAAATAATTAATTTTTTATCAGTTCTTATTTTTTATTTCTCAGAGCTGTCATTTAAAACTGCCCCTACTGCAGTAATCTAACAATGTTTTTGGTGACTTTATCTTATGATTCAGTGAAATGGCAATACTAAAAAATCTGTTCATTTAGTGAAACACCAGCTTGTGATGAATTAATGTCTATAATCTATTTTCTTTTCCACTCTTATTAAAATTGTACAGATCTTGTTTAAAAGTCTTTATGAATTTCACTGCTTTCTATGAGTGGATGAAAAGGGGGAGTCCATTCACTACTCAGGAGCTGCTACCTTGCAGCTTTTTTCCATGCTTGTCATACTGGATTTAGACCTTTAATTTTCCACTTCTGTTCATTCAATAATAAATCCACTCACAGCGTCCCCTAATGGTGAAGTAACATGTAATAAAGGGTCTCAAACACAAAGGTAAATCCGGAAACAGATGAGGACAAGCCTTTGAAACACGAATTAGGGCTTTTGAATATCTTCTGTAGCTGTAGCATGTGTGCTTGGGCCATCTGAGAATTAACATGAGAAAGGAGAATTCACCAAACACTTGAGAGAGGATGTTACCAATTGTCCATTGTTTTTCTGTTCAAAGTAGTTTTAAATTTACCAGTTGACCCAAAGCTTGAGTTGAAATTTTGTTTCCTCCAGCACTGACACCTTAACAGCATCTGCAATACAGGTAGGTGTTTTATGTAAAAGATTTCTTTCACTAGCTATCTTACCTGCTCATTACCTTTCTTTTAGTTCTGAATAATTATAACTATTCTACTGGCCAATAGAAAGTAGCTTGTGTTAGAGAATAATTGTTACCTACACAAGAAAAAGAGAACTTTTTCTTGGCTTTATTTGGGATAAATTTCTGAATAAATTGGAATTGCAATGGTACCCATTCAAATCAAACAAATAATTAATGATGTAAGAGGCTAGAACTGCAGCAGTCAGTTGACAGACTTCAGGTTAACCTCAATCTCAATTCAATTCTGGGATTAAATTTTGCTGAATTTACCCATTGTGTCAGTAAAACAGACAGTTAACTGTCAAAATATCTCCCATGTGTGACTATACACAAACACATCCAGGACCACCATATTTTTACAGTAGGACATCCAGACATTAAGGAAAAAGTGGTTTGCATTTAAGTGCAGACTGCAATAGATTGTGGATAGTGACATCCCCTCCAGCCACTGAGTTCTCTGTGTAGATGAGGGCTTTAGTACTAACAGATAAACACACTGCATTTCATCTGCCATAACCAAATACAGATATTTGAATTGAATGTAAAAAAAGTTAACATAAATTATTAATTGATGTCATTAATAATCTCATCATTTCCTTAAACACTCTCCATGGTTTTTGATACAATTTTGAAACGTATAGGCATTGAGAGTTTTGTCTCCCTACGGTACTAGGATGCTCCTGTGAGATTTGAACATTCAGGGTGGTAACATTTTAATATACATGATAATCTCAGATACAAGAGGAAGAAATTTTGTCTCTCATTAGACCATCTGGCACAGCTGAGAGAAGATCCAAATACTGCCTGATAGGGTGGAGGGACTGGGGGGGATGGTTGCTGTAGATGTCCTTCCATCCCTACCTATTTGGAGAACTGAAATTGATACAATACCATGACAGCATCAAATATCATGAAGGGCTTGTGACTCCCTAACTATTTCTTTAGTTCTTGTGAAGTACAAAAAGGGGGTGGGGGGGGGGGAAACATCTTTACCAAGTCCACCTTGAAAGCTAATATTTCTCACACCACTGCTAAATGGACTGCAAATATGCACAGGTGTGTAACACATGAATAGAGTTGACTGAGCTAGTGAAGGGTGTGATGGGAGTACTGTAATCATATTACTGTTAGCCCAAGCTAAGGAATGTCAACAGTATACAAGATATTACAGAGGCTGCAAGTTAATAAAGAGCCACAAAGTGCCCTTCTATAAAAGAAGCAGGCCTGCCTTCTTCTGTTTGTTTTTTTTTTCATTGCCACAGTGTGGTTATTCATTTGTATATTGTCTGTATCGATTAATTACTAAATTATCTATTGTTTATCTAGCTATTTATTGTTGAAGAGAGGAATGGCTTCTCAGAAGTTTTCTTGAAAATATTTTTTAATAAATGAGCTCTTTTTCATCATAACCAGAAATATCTATTGAAATGGATGAAAAGTCTTAAAAAATTAGCAGTGTGACCCAGCCCAAAATAAGGATTAGGAGGATTAAGCTCCAGCTTAATGATATGTGATTTTACACATGAATAGTGCCAAATGGAATGGTTCTCATGTGTAAAGTTATTCACCTGTTTAATGTTGAAAGTATCTTTTAATTTTAAATCTGACATTTACCTTCGTAAAGATTTCAACTTCTGTTCTGCCGAAAACTGCAGATGTGATATAATTAGTCAATGGAGAACTTCCTTGATACATCTAAAACTATTGCAAAGAACATTTTCAAAAATTTGATTACAAAGTAGAATGAATGATAATTATTAAACAATGTGTTGGCATTTTTAACCATACTTTTGAAAATAATGTATTTGTCTTCCAATATTTCAATGAAATGAAGAGCACGGTTATTATTTCTAGGTAAGGAAGGGATTCCTGATCCAGTTTTTATCTGATACAGGAAACTGCATCCAAAGCCACCCTGTAAATTTACATTTTAGAACAATTTATTTTTATCAGTAAGTTATTTTTCTTAAAACTGTTTTATACATCTCTTGATGAGATATGAGCCACAGTCCATGCAAGTAAATGCAAATACTCAATTCTCTATAGAGGTCTTGCATTGTTCACTCACTATTTGACCTGCTTGTCCTTCAAAATATGAGAAGTGATTATATGATTAGGATGCCTGCAAGGAACCTGGAAGAAATGCATTTCTTTTCCTGCTTTGCTCATGTTGCTTCTGTTACCACAGACGTTTCCTTTATTCTCTTTGTGTATCAAGTCTTTGCTTGAAAAACCCAAACAGCAGGTGCTCTTTCAACCCCTCATCTCTGTCTTTTTCTGCCTACCTGGAATACAAGTGTTTTCTGAGAAAGGGTACAGTGGCTGCTCACAATATGCACTGTGAATAGAATAGTCCACAGAAAAACAAAAAATAAAGCTATAAGGGATCATCTACTCTGCATACATCACTGATTTCAGATTGCTGAAAATTTTCCAGCTGTAATAATGGTTTTGACAGACTGAGCTGAATTCTAAGCATACTTGAGAAGAAAGGTTGTTCTGCCATTCTCCAAAAAATGAAAGTAATCTCTGCACTAAAGGTTAAGCAAAGGAAAACCTTTTTCTTTCCCCATAGACAAACAATAAAAGCTATAATATAATAGGATAACAACCTGGTTTTATTTTATTTGTTTATTTGATGAATAAGGAGAACATTGAGTAAGTCAATCAAACCTTTGCAGCACAAATACTAAGCAGTAAGAGCCCATTAAGCCCCTTTTTCACTGTTGATTTCAGCTTGAGGAAATTATTTTATTATTAGAAGAAAGTTATCACAAAGCTTGAATTAATAGTAACAAAAACAAACAATTTTTTTTAAAAATCCTTTTTATTGTCCTAAGAATGCACTCAATTGCCAACACTATTAACAACCAGAGATTAATTTTTTTTTTTCCGTTCTCTCACTGCCTTCGGGGCATTAACTGACAAGACACACAGCAGCTCATAACTGAAGCTTAAATTTTAACTCTAGATAGGGGCCTCAAGACACCCTTATAATATAAGAAACAAAATATATAGCAATTAGTAATGCTACTGGGGTTTTCTCTGCTTAAATTTTTCCTTTCCTTCTCTTTTTCAGTATTTGGTGAAAGCCTGTTTTGTAGTCTTTCATTTGTGACATATTGCTCTAATTTTGTGTGCCCAGATCCTGTTAGCTTTCTTCATGTTTAGCCTGCCTCAAATTTTCTCTTCTATGAAAAGAGATTTCCTTTGTTCTGGATAGTTGAAAACACTTTGTCTTTTGGATAGAAATCTCTGGTTGGCTGCTTGTATCTTAAGGGGAAAATCTGTTTGTCCTAGCACTTACAGAGGGCCTAGTTTAAAGCTAGCATGAAAGTAATCCACTCATTTTTTTTGCTTTCCTCTTGCTTTGCCCAAAGAATCAGCAATTTAGTTGACAAAGAATCTAAATGTGTTTCCTTCTTTGGTTTATACCTACTACCTGGCAACAACTTTTGTCCAACTTCAAACAACCTTCACTTAACTTCTAAACTATCCTGCACTTGTGTTTTCAAATTGGCCAACAATGCAATATAGGAGGCTACCTCCTCTGATGAGGCACCACCATTCCTGTGTATTCCCTCTCACCTCAGAAAGCTACATTTTTGCTACTGCTGTGGCACACACGGTGTGAATAAACCTCAAGCACGCATCTGACCAGATTATAAGTGTTGCACTTGGAGGTCACAGCCTGAATTGTGCAGCAAGTGTAATTTGGGGCAGAACGCTGTCAAGATGTGGCCCATGTTGGCTGCATTTCTGTTGATTGCTCCATACTGGTTACTGAGATAGAGTTTGAGGCATTTCCTTGGTGTCTGCAAGAACACATTGTATTACTGGCTGTGGGTGAACTTAGAGAGGAATGAAGAGGTGCTCGACACCCCAAATCACCTGGAAATGAACTAGTGTAAGCCCATTGGAGAGAACTTTGACTCTTGCCCAGATGAGATTTGGAAGGGTGCTGTGATTCCAGTTTTAACACAGGGTAAATATCACTTTAATCTAGTTAACAGATTTGGATTTCATCAGAGGCAATAGGTTTGGTTTTAGGTTCATCTTAATGTGCTGTGTTCAGAAACAGAGTTGGTTTCTCCCATTCTGGGAGAAAAGATTCTCCAATTAAGAATCTAACAGCTGGGTTAAACTGGTTGTTATGAGCAAAGCATCTTGTAAGTTCCCCTCCGAACAAAGGTTTAAAGCAAACTGTCTTTTGCGTTGAACATCCTGCTAAAACCTGCTTGAAGTAAGTAATAAATAAACAAAATCTTGACTTCAAAAAAGCTGAAAGTAAGGGTTAATAGAGAACAGATAAATACTGCCTTTGTAGATATGATACTTCCCCCTTATATGTTGCAAGTAACTGACAACTGTGTTGGGGTTTGAGAGTCTTTTTCCTTTTTGCTTCTCTCCTTTTTTTTTTTTTTTTAGGAGGAAAGAAAAGCTTTGAGTTGGCTCTGATCCCATTGCCCAAGTTGGCTGGAGCCTGGCCATCTGTCACAGCTGCTGCTCACCACTGCTGCCACTCTAATTGACAATGAACCCAGCACCCCGCAGTAATTGGGGCTGCACTGTGACTCGGGCAGGTAATGCTCCCTTTTAGCATCCAGCAGTCCCCATCTGTGCAGCAGCCCTGGGCATGGGAGGACTGTGACCCCACTGCTGGTTTCCCAAGTGGGCAGCAGGGATGGTCTCACCTGGGAAGCATTACCCAAGGAAAACCATGCCCACATCGAAATTGAAAACCTCCCCAAACTCACTGGAAGCTTTTAATACTGCTGTCAAGGCACACACACATCTGCCATTTAGTTCTGGGTTTTATATATAAAAAAAAAAAAATCTTCCAATATTGAGCAGTTCATGGACTGCCCCAGCCAGGGTTTCTTTATTAAATTACCTCTCTACCATATTTTAAATAGACTAGTCTGGGTTTTTACTTCATCACAAGCACTACAGACACCAAAGCTTTGGCACACAGGACATTTAATTCAGTCACTGAGAAGACAGCTTTGCAGCAAGCCTTTCTTCAAGGTTTAGATATTTTGGGGAGACAAAGGCAAATCTTCACCATGTTTCTTGACTGCAAGGTGTTAGAAAACTCAGCACTTCCTTTATGCCATAACCATAAGCTTGGTCCCAGAATATTCCATGCAGCATTTCTCTGTCCTCTTCAGTCACTCGTTATGAGTTGCACGTTACTGTTATTTGACCATATTTTGGGAACTGCTGCCTTCTTAAGTGGAAGTAACTCAGGTTTCCATGCCAGGTGGGCGTATGGTGAAAAATCAAGGTATACTCTTACATTTAAAATGTACAGTCCTTTGGGCCTCATCCAGAACATAATGAAGTAGATAGAATTAAGTCATTTTACTCCAGAGACATTCAGTCTCAACTGGTAGTTTAGGGCTTAAGGCAACATTTTGAGGCTTAAAATGTTCTGTTCTTTCTACAATTACTTCACAATTCTGTATAAATTAGGATATATATGGACGTCAGAATTAGGCCCAGTGATTCTGACAAGCCTAGAAGGATTGAGGACATTGATTGCTTCATAGAAAGTTACATTTGTTTGAAAAAGTACTATTTCAAGCTGTAATGATTTCTAATTACAGGTGAATGCTTCCAGATCAGACCAACCAGCCAGTAGGCTGCTGGTTTCCCATGGGAGCCCTGTTCTGTGCTGGAAGGCAGCCCCTGTCACCCACACAACTCCAGATCTTCCCAAATCTTGTTTTAGCATGATTTGGATGCTACAAAGGCCTTTACTTCTTTTTTTTATCATTATCAATTCAAATATGACATTTTCAGTTTTATTACTTTACTTGTTTCCTTTTGCTTCCCAAAACAAAATCTCAAAAGTCTTTCAGTTCCTTTTGCAAAATAAAGCTTTCTAGAGAATCTGACCCTTTTAATTTTTTAATATTATCGTTAGTTTTGTATTGGAAAAGTCTGTCTGAGCTAGCACAGAACTGATTTACCAGCTCTTGTCTCCAGAAATATGATTTTTCCTTCACTTTTTGGGGTGTGGAGTGATGTTGTACTAACACTAAGTAAATTACTCCAACAGCAGCTTGTAGTGGAGAAATACAGCGTAATATTTTTCAATGTTTTCAATCCTTTACTGACATATCAGCAAAACTTCACCTGAAAAATTAATGAAACTGTGAGCTGAGTGGTGGGAATTGTTGAAAACGGAAACACATGACACATGAGTTGTTAAGCAGTTGGAAAAGCAGTTCTTGTGCATTTATCCCTTAAATGCAAGAAAAGACATTTCGGGCTTGGTGTATAAGTAAAGATAGGAAATATTTCTAATAAAAAAGGAAATGTGAAAATTCACATGACTAGAAAATTATGCTGATGTGTGATTTTTTTCCCTGCAAAAATAAATTATCATGGATAGGAACTTAGCACATATGCTTCCACACACATGCACAAGAAAGGCCAGAAGGATATTCCTCCTTCTGACATGAAGAACTTCAAATATTTTGTTAGATGTCTGTCTAGTCAGTTCCCTACAGCATAATTTTTGACCTGCAGACATCAGTGGACTTACACATCATAGATATTTCCCAAAGAACTAGTTGCAAAGTGGAAGATTTTTCTGCAAAAATTTAAGGAAATCTGTTGCTTGTTAAGAAATTATTTGACAGTAAAATTACAAGTCTAAAACTTCTGTTTCTAGTACTTTATTCAGTTTCATTTTAATCTGGATTATTTTATTAACCTGGTTTACAGCATGGTTTCAAAAGCACAGAACTGATTTGTGAAAAGTGTGACTTGTCACCTCTCAGCAGAGAGAATGAATGAATAAATGAAATGTAGAATCACCTGCAGTGGCTAGCAAGGTTGTCTAAAACTCTACATACTTGTGATACATTTCTTAATTTCACTTAAGTGTGTTTAAAACCAAGACACATGAAAAAGGAAGAGCAGAGGGACACTGCCGCTTTTTGAGAAGTGGGAGCAGTCTTGCATTCCAGACAGGCTGCAAACTGCAGGGCCTGTGCAGGCATGTCTCCTCCTCAGCTGCTTGCACTGGACACACAGTTAGATAAATCTCCTTAAAGTTATGGGCTACAGTTTAGGTTAATATAATGTGGACTTTAGTTGTCCAGCACTTCCCAAAGTTTAGAGCCGTGTTTTCGAATGTACCTTCTAAGGATTACTTGTGAATACAATCCCAACATTGGAGGCAGTTATTCAAAGTAAAAAGATTGGCCATGGTCCAGCATCTAAAAAGAGAGAGATTGAGGCAGGACTCATCTCAGACTCCAAAGGGGTTACTCCAGATTTATATGAGTGTAACTGAAAGCAGAAGGAAGTTCATTGCCTATTATGTCAAAGACATAAGATCTTTCAGATAATGGGCTATAGATACCAGGCAAAATGCACTCATATGTTTTTCATCTTATTCATTGAAATCCTTTGCTTAGAACACTTCCTAATTTTAAATGCAATGCTCACATATTGTGAGGAAAGCTTGGAATATCTAAAAAAGAATCTGTGGAAAAGCTTTATATTAGTTTTCACACAAAAATCTGTCCAGAGATTGAGATAAGCAATCCACAGATATAGACAGGATTTTCCACTATTTTTAGACCAACTTTAACTGTCAAATAAAGCAGTCTCACTGTTCTCTTTATATATATTCTATGTGCAAAATGAAGCATATCTCTTCTAGCTGGAGTGACAACTTCATGCATCTTAACAAGTTGTCCTATAACAAAGGATGAACACCTCTGTATTCATGGTAAGAAACTTTATGTGTTGGTTTGAGATATATGACATTTTATAGCGGACAATATGCATTCTCTGAGGGTGAAGCATAGCCTCTGCAAAGTTTTTATGTCTTGATATATTGTGTCTTTTAAATATCAGGTTTTTCAAGGTAGATTGATGGGGTTTTGTACTCCTTTCAATATTTCTTTGATTATAACATTCTTCTCAGCTTAGGAATTTAAGTTTTGGATTTCTAAGAAAGGAAGAAGTGTGGGTGTACAGGGGTATGCATGTTTGTGTACACCCTGAGACACTTGGGTTACTCTATCTTTCTGTCCTAGCTTCCTACTGCAGAGGCATTTATTCAGCTCACAGGATTTACAGAAGAATATCTTTTACAATGAAACCTGAAGTTTCATTAGCATATTATTAGTTCCTCTAGGTCATTAAGATAAACAATATCATTCTATCTAGTACAGTCTTGTCCTATCATCATAGTAAATAAATCCTAGTTGATTAACAAGCATTGTTACGTTTCTTTTTCACATCTTCCAAGCTGCATAACTTGTTCGCATGTCAGTTACACAGATTTCTGTAGAACTGTTAAAAGAAAGAAAATTAAACTAAGAGCCCAAACTGAGTGCCATGCACAGGAAGACCTTCAGCCATGCCTGCCCAGGGCTCAGATGTCTTCAGCACAGTGGCTGAAGAGAATTGTTAGTAGCAAGAAGAGGTAACTGTACTGGATGAGCCATGTGTTTTGGTCTCCAGAAATAATTTCTCACAAGGACCGTCCTCAAAAATCATTAGGGTGAAATTTCCAAGAGTTACTTGGTTTTTCAGCAATGCAAGTCTTATTAAAGTCTGCAGAACCTTTACCCTTGATAAACAGTAAACACTTGTAAAATCTTTGTCATTTGAATGCTGAGCAGATTGAACTCTGTCACAATATTTTCCTCCCTGAGACATACTTTTTACTACTGATAAATGTCAATATGGCAATATTCTTTCTTTGTAAAGCAATTGTAAAGTTGGCTGCCTCAGGAAAGCTCCTTCTGCTGAAGTCACAAATCTTTGAAAAACTGTCTGCAAAGCATCTTTAAGGTACTCAGCTACTGCAGCTTGCAAACCTGTTCTGCCTAAAGTAAAAAAACCCCACACTCTTGTAGAACATACAGGTGCTAAAAATTTAGAAGTTGCCTTCACAATTAATCAAAAGCTTCTTAAAATTTCTCAGTCAACAGTAAAAAGGGCTAAGTTGCTTCTGACTTGGGAGTGAGGGAGGTATATAGGGAGAGAACTATATCAAGTGCAGCCCCAGGCACAAGTCATAAATCCTTCAGTCGGGTTTATTGTTTTGGTTGAAGAGGTGACCACAGTGTGGGATAGGAGCCTTTCAACTCTGGGGTTCAGCAGAATTCTGGCTTCATAACAGTATCCACTGCCTGCTGCACTTCCACTTTCAGCTCAGTGGCAGCTGCAGGCATCAATTCAGACTAGAAAACTGAGGGAACACACAATTCTATGATGTTGAAAGGTAACTGAAAAGCAACTAGAGGCATACAGCGGTGTTAAAGGGAAAAAAAGTTGCCATAGAATCAAAGATTATCCTATTTGGAAGGGATCATTGAGTCCAGTCATTGAAGAATCACTGAGTCCAATTCTCGGCCCTGCACAGAACATCCCCAGGAGTGACACCATGTGCCTGAGAGCATTGTCCACACACTTCTTGAGCTCTGTCAGGTTTGGTGCTGCAACCACTTCCCTGGGGAGCCTGTTCAGTGCCCAACCACCCTCTGGGGGAAGAACCTTTTTCTAATACTCAATCAAAATCTCCCTGACACAGCTTCATGCTGTAAACTCAGGTCCTGTATAATGATATGGTTCTGACTGATACAGACTCCTGCTCTTAGGGTCACACTGCACCACACAAATGTCCCTGAGCACACAAAGTTTGACTCTTAATACTGTTACAGATACTCATCCAGCTGAACAAGAAACCTTTCTGGTCCATGCCCATTTGGGGAGTTTAGAATAAGAGTTGGTTTTTGGTTGATATGCATCTATACCTAAGCTCCCTTTGCATGTAGTGGTATGCACAGTGTTTCTTAAAGGAGAGTTAGTTCAGCTAGTCCACTGAAGAAATGCTGAGAAAAAGGTTTATGTCTGGACCCCACCTCACTATGGTTAGGTGAAAGCTAAGTGCGGTGGTGAGAGTTAAGGACCGTTTTGTAGTTCTAAAGTTAGAGCTTGTGAGGAAAAAATAATGGTTAGGTTGTTAAATCTCTTTGTTCTTTGAGGTCTTTCTTTAAAGTCTTCAGACTGACTCCTGAAGTCTGTGTTTTGTCTTGTAAGTATTTACACTGTAAAATAAATGGGGACTGTTTAACATTCCCTTCTAAAAATGTCTGTGTGCATGTTCAGCTCCATTAACAATAGAGGTGTACACAGGACAGGAGAGACCCTGACCCCAGGAAACTATTGCCTAGCTGCTGTAATGGCAATTGCTTATCTCTTATTTAAATAATCAAGTTAAATACCAAACAAATCTTTTAAACTCTGTTTTTTGTTAAGCTCAAAGATATCATGGGGAGAATGAAACACAAATCCTGCATGAGAATGATTACAAAAAGTCCCCCAAACCCTCCTTTTATATCCTGCTGGCAAGCTATATAAAGATTAATATTTTTTAAAATGCCAAACTAATTGTAAATATGAGATGTCTCTATCCTCCAAATGCCATCTGAAAGGCTAGATTGCTATCTATGTAAGATTAGCAGGAAATCTAAAGTAGTATTATTTATTGTGGGCAAGAAATTAATTTAGGATAAAAACACTTCCATTTTGAAACAGCAGGGTGAAGTAAGAATCTGTCTATTAATTAAGCACCAGAGCTTCATAGCAAAGATTTTACTGTCTTCTTAGTTTTGACTTTCTAGTAACTAAATTGGCTTTTTCTGCATCTGTGTGACTGTGTAATATAGCATATCACTGGTGTATCTCCAGTTTTCATTTGCTAATGAATTTAGCACATTCCTTATCATCTAATAGACTAAGAACCTCACAGATTATATAATAATATTCCATGTTTTTGGGCTTCAAAGACCAACAAAACAGCTAGGTAGCACTAATAGTATCAGTAAAATCAGCTGTTTGTACAGGTTTCCTTTTTATTAAAATAGTCATAGGATAAAATCAGTATATACAGTAACCATGTGTCGTGAGATACTGATCAAATGACAATAAAGTTCTTACAGCAGGGTAATTAGGGCTTTGAACATGATCTGAATGGGGTAAGTCGACACCAATTTACATTCCGATGGTCAAAGAGATGTGATTGTATCTCCTTTGCAAAGAATTAAATAACACTCCAGTGTTTATCTGTCCATCTGAAAGAAGTCCCATAAAGGGAAATAAACACTTTTAAATTCTTGACACCTTGAGACTCTTTTTTTCACTCAGCTGCAACAACCCTAGTTTTCCCCTCAGTATCACTATTTTATAATGATATTGCTAATACATTTTGAAAATACAAAATCAATTTTACAATCAAAACTGGAGCAACACAGTATGGAGCAACAAAGTGGAGGACTTTTTAGTGGCTGCAATATGATCTTTAATCTCCAAAGCTCCTGAACCATTTCTTAATAAGTAATAGATTTCTTCTGGTATGCAGCCAAAATTAGAGGTTTTAGATAATTGCTATTTGTCTAGTGCTCAAGAGCATCAGTGGAAAGAAGAAGCTTGTAGAATCCCAGCTTTATGATTTTGCTTTAGGGTTAAGACATATGCCTGCAGATTAAGAATCCTGTTGTAATTTTTTCTAGGTATCAGGGTGTGAGAGATGACATTGTTGCAGGAGGCATCTAACAAAAGATGAAAAACAAATGGAGGCCTAGAGGTAAGGTAAGTATTTAAACAAATACAAATAGTTATTATGAAGGACCCACACAGATTGATCTACTATCCCTAACTCTCATTTACACTGGGAACAAAACAGCTCACAAAAGTCCCAGACAATAGTCCATACAGCCTGGTGTCCATAACCACTCAGTACTCTACAGTCTTAACCTCACTTGAAACTCATGATGTTGCCTACACATGTGATCTAAAACTAATAATGAAATAGAAAATGGATTCAAAAGGAAAAAGAGAGAAGAGGAAATTTATATGTTATGTTGAGGTACATATATTAATTTTGATCATATCTATATAAATGGTAAGGAAGAACTGAGAGAAGTAGGAGATAATCTGAAATAAAGGATTTTTCAACAAAAGCTGCCAGAAAATCAGGAGAAGCAGTGGAGGTAGATGCAAATAAGATGCTGAGATTTTTATCATGAAAACTATAATTTCAGTAAGGGTTGAGAAAATATTAAGAAGCCAGGAAGAGTTTGTGAATGTTAAGCAATATATAAGAACCACTAGCATGAATTATGTAAAAAGTCATTGTAAGGAACCAGGATAAAAAAAAGGGTAAGCCAGTATCACCACAGGAGTAGTGGGAATTGAGGGAAGAAGGTTCTATAAATGGGATCTTAAGCAGGAAAACAGTGAAAAGGCATTTACTCCACACAGAACTGGTTAAGGGGAGCTGGGGACTGAACTCAGGAGAGACACTGGAGATAATCATAATGGAAAAGTTGGTTTTACAGGTAGATAATAAGGAACATCTTACTTTTGGAAAGGCAAATTCTACGTAACATGTAGATAAGACCCAAGGTTAGATGGCAATGAGGAAGGAGTCAGAGAGCATCATGTGTGTCCTCAGGAAGAGAGAGCCCATTCATAGTGAGGACAGAGAGAGAAGGACAGTGAACAAAGAGACATGGGTGAGATGCAGCAATGACGAAGAGTTCAACAAGGTATAGTTAAGGGAAGAGGAATGTACAGGTAAAGCAAGTGGTTGATTACGTGACAGGATGGAGGCCAAAAAGAAGGAAGCTTGAATTGAGAAAAAAGTAGGTGGTCTTGAGTTGAGCCATTTGGGAATGGGAATGGTAATGTATGTGGTAAGGAGAAGAGGTAGTAAAGAGAAATGAGTAACACAGGCACAGATAGGCTGTCCATGAGCCTGTCAATGTTAGTTTTAGAAATGCCAGAAAGATCAAAGACTGAGCAAAGAAAACTGAAGATTGTACAGAGCTTTAAAAGAAAGTTTGGAGAGGACAAAAATTAAATCTGAAGACCTACTGTGAGTGCCAGAAGAGAAGACATTATGAAAATTGTATTCATAAGTAGTACTAGAGTTCAGGAACTTTCTCCAGAGCAGATGAAGAGTAGGAATAAGTGGTGCCCACAAAGCTAGGAAAGAGAGCAGAGGAAGGAACAGCAAGGGCCCATATGGTCAGATGAAAGCTGGGGGAGAGCTTTGGACTGTGGCATCTCTGATCCAGTGTACCTGGAGTATCAGGTGGGCAGGAGTTAAGTCTGGAACAGATTAGAGTCAGAATGATTGACAGACTGAAAAACAAGTTTGGCAAGTGAATAGAGAGTCAGAACATGAGAGAATCAGGATTAGGACATGGCAAGGGAAACTGTGATGGAAAAAAGAGAGTACATAGCAATAAGGTCTTAATATGGACCAGGAGGTGGGTAAACTAAAAAGCACATGTATTTTCAGGGAGGCAAATTTTGTAAAATATGGTTTAATTTTGAGGACTGCATCTAAACTAAGCAGCTCTGCAGCATGGAGATTTCCTCACCTGTCTGCATGTTTCTCAGACTTCCCAGAAATCTTTTCTCCTTTTAGGAGAGATAACTGCTGTCCCAGATTCCTTTAATGTATGTAATCACCCTGTGGTGCCTTTCATCTAATGTGGCATAATGCACATTTGAAAACCTGTCACAAATGGGCCAGTTTGAAATGATGCTGTAATGCACAAAAATTAGTTCTCTTGCCCTTTGGCTGCTGAACAAGAAAATTGATTTTTGTGCATTATGCAATGAATTTAAATGGTATATTTCAGACAGCTTTGTAAACATAGGACTTCTCAAGCAGAGACACTGGAGGGATTAAAACATAACCAAAGGCAATGGGAACTATTTTGGCAACCTATTAAATAATTTTTTACTGACTTTTGCCCATCATGCCTAATCAAGTCTAACGAGCAGACTTGTCTTTGTGGTTTATGTGTTTGTTAGAAACTCCGGTTCCAAGTGCAACTGGTCACTGCTGCAGCTTCCATTACCTGTGATGATTTTAAAAGGTTCTTCTGGTTACAGTACTTAGGCTGTGTATATATAGCAAGTGCTTTTGAAAAGGCAAATTCCTGTGCTGTCATCCAAGCAATCAAAACAATCTTTGTTTGCAGAGTGGGGGAGGATGGAGACAAGGGTGGAGGAGAGGGGGCGATGTTTAGAGAACCAGCAGTTGCCACTCATTGGTGTGGCCACTGCCTTCCCATCCCTTCCTGTTAACACTGTTAAAATCCTGCATTCAAGGGAAGGTAGCAAACTGAAGGAATGTGCACCCAGGCCTGGTGCTAATGGTTTCCTGGCCAGCACATCTCCTCTCTGCCCTGCTGCCTGCACAGAGCCGCCGAGTGCTTGAGGGAGCGCTGGGACAACACCACCGGGGATGACAAATTAAACACTAATGTGTTTGCTAAAGGCTTAGTTGCTAGGCTGGGGTGGCAGATAGAGTAACCCCTCTGCTCTATGACCTTTGCTTCTTTACTGCAGACCAGTGCAGGGAGGTTAAAGAACAAGCACTCTGCTTTTGATCAGCAGTGTGACACTGTGCTCCAGCCCAGACGCCTGATGGGGAGAGAAAACTGTTCAAGCTTTCTCCTCTCTCCATGGCAATATGCTGAATGCTCCTGCAGCACAAGCACTACTTTTTAAAGAGGGATTAAGTGCCTCTACCATCAGGAGCATCCTTTTTGCACCGCATGTTTTTATGCCTCACAAAGATCAATCTATCTGATGTCAAAATAATTTTTTTACTGAAAATAAGCAAGAAATTATGTATTTATTAACAATTTCTCTGACTGAATTATTCTCCTACAAGCCCTAGTTTCTCTCACCAAGCAAAGCAAATAAGCTATTAATTCTCTGTTTTTCCTCAGGGTATGTGCACGAACAGCAGTTGTAGAAGCTCATCAAGCTGCTGTTTGTTCCTGACAGAACCAGAATCCCTGATGAATGTTTCATTATTTTCATCCAAAAAGGGAAAAAAAAAAAAAAAGATAATTTCTGGGACGATTTACACCCTTTTAAAAGCCACTGTTAAAACCCTCCTGTTGCAGTTTTGTCTAGGTCTCAGTTCCTCTTCTCTCCACTACAAACTTTCTGAAAGCTGGTACCAAAAGCTGTGGAGAAGACAGCAAGGTGACTGGCATGGAGCCTAATGTCCCCACTTTACACAACCTTTTAGAGCTCTAGAGTGAAGTATGCCAAAGGCCTCAGCTAGAACAACAAATTGCTTCCCACACGAAGACAGGTCTCCATTACCCAGAACAGATCAATTGCTCTCAGTGTGACAGATGAAGCTGAGGTGAAAGTACAAAAAACAGAATGATGCTAGCTCAATATTTTATTTTTGGTAATGAAAGTGATCTATTGCTGTTTAACTAGTAATTCCAAGAACATCAACACAGAAGACAGGGTAAAAAATGTTGGTTACAGCATTGTTTATGTAGCCAGAGTTCAAGATGAAACTAGCTGTATGTTGTTCGCAAAACACTGGCATTCCATCATCTTTTATTTATGGAATTCATTAAAATGTGAGACTCTAATATACCACGCATTAAAAAGAAAACCTATAAACTATTCCCTGTATCATCAAACCCATCACCCATACTGCAGTAGATGGCTTGGAGGAACACCTCATATTGCAGTGATGAGCCCCTTGATCCCTTGTGGATGGTGCATCTACCTCGGCAATTGTTTTTCAGAGAAAGACCATTTGTTTCAGTGGCACATCAGGACAAGCCAAGAAGAGCTGCAAGTAAGTGATAGAGAATTCACCACCTGCATTTTGGCTGTTACATTTGAGATGTAGTATTTATTTTTATACGCCCCTGGGGGAACAACTCTCCCAGATGCACAGTATCTGCATAATCACCCAATTTTAGATAGATTAAATATTCATATCAGGCTTCTTGAGTTGTGGTAATGTCCCTCTGGGGTTCTGAGAATCCAGGAAGAGCTTTGCCACAGCATAATGATTGGTGCCTGTTGTTCATACTGTCAGGGTTACTCTCTCCCCATCACAGCCTGTTTAGAGGCAAGTTCTTGTGGATTCTTGAGAATGGTGGGGTTTTCCTCCATATAATGAGGGAAGGTATGGTTCTTATAATAAAAGGTTGTTCAACCATAAACAGACCTGCATAAAGACTTTTGCTACACCTCTACACTGAAATTTATTATCTGTCAATTTAGCGTGGACCCATCTAGCAACACAACTGGCTCAGATGAGGCTGAGGTGAAAAACAGATCAAGATCATGCATATAATTACATTAAATAGAAATATCTGTGGAAAGAGTGGGAAGAATTTTCTATGAGGTATGGGTGGGCTTAGTAACATCTCAAAATTCATTCAAGAACTTTTTTCTATTTTGTCTGCTTGTTTCTTATAACAGTATAGTAGTGAATGTAATTGTTTTGGGGTTTTTTTTGAAATTAAATTGGTGGTTAATAAATTCAATAAAAAATAAAAAGCCTCTTTATCATAATTTTAAGTCCTTAAAGTTCTTTGGATTAGTTAACAGATTACTTTATATAATAGGTCTAAACATTGTTCTTGATCTCTTGTGGTCGGCAAATTACATTAAAGTTTTCAGGCCAGGAAAGCATCATGATTTAATGAAACTGTGTAAGCAAAACTTGCTGAAAAAATCCCATCATCTTTCTTTGTATTTGTAACTTTGACCCATTCTAACTTCTCAAAACACAAATATTTTAAAGGGCACACAGGATTGTTTTTCCATTTGTCATCGCTGTTGGCGACAACAGAGGGTTTAACAAGTATCACCTTGCTTCCAGACAGGATGTGCCTATCCAAACTCAGATGCTTGGAAAATGCCTGTGTATCAGACTTATTTACCTACAAGCTCACCAGAGAGCATAAAGAGGAGCCAGAATTATTCAGAAGTATTCCTTTTGCATTAAACCAAGCACCTAAGATAGGTAAGTTGAATTCTTCTCCTACAATGTTTTCCTCGAATTACACGTGGGGGGATGTAAGGCAACTACTTCAGACATAAGCATCTGCATTATCAGCATTTACAGTTGGGTCAAATAAATTGCATCTTATATGTTGAAGTCCATTTTTTCAAGAAATGTGGATAATTTAGAGTCTCCTTTTTATACTTTATAAAATTAAAACAGAAATGGAGGGGGAGAGAGGCATCCTAGAGTGCCCATTTATAAACTAATCTTGTCTGTGTACAGATAGGCATCACATTCAATTGAGATTCAGACATTCAGGTTTTGTAAGCTTCATCTAAAGAGAATACCTCTATCACTCAAATATCTGCATAATGAGGATATTGCACACTGTCAAAAGAGTGGATTTTTTTAGCACTAAAGAGTAAGTTTTTTTAAAATAACATTTGAAATTGGTTATTTATATATATTGCAATGCAAAAGAAAATTATGGACATAGTTCTGGACAGTCAACAGTCAACTAATTAGTTAAGTAAATAGTGGTATTTAATTGAAATGCTGATATTCTTGAAAATACACTAAAATACTTTTCACGACTCATAGAAAAAACTGCAGTTTCTAAGATTTGGATGCCTAAAGCTAAACAACTAATTAATGTCTTAAAGTTTTTTGGATTTTGTTTCTTGGGTTTTTCTTAAGATGCTGACTAGAGTCAAGGAGTGCAAAACCTTTTAAACATGCTTTTGAAAACCAAGTAAATTTATTTTGTTCCTGTGTAAGATTCCTTAGTTAAAAATTTGGGGAAGCTTAAAAAAAACCACCATGCTAAATTTTAGTAAACTTACATACTAGCAGCTTACAATATTATTTAAATATCTTTGCATTTTGCTATCTATTAACAAAATACAGCAGGTTATGATACAAAATTGGAAAGTCCTGGTCTCTTGTTAGATAATATCTTACCAGTTCCACATGATGAGATTCTGCTTGTCTTGCCAGTTCAACACAAAAGGAAACCAGCAGATGGAAGCAATGAAAAGCAGAATATTTACTGCACTCATTGGCAGCTAGTGCAATTTACTGACTTTCCAAAAGTATAATATGCATTACTACATCTTCCGTTCCTCCTGTGCTGATAGATGTTGGATGGAAGTCCTCAGTGTCCTTCATTTCAGGACACTGAGGAAAGAAGTAAAAAACATAAGTGGGCAACTGAAAATAGGACATGCTGATTCTATTTCTACAAGTCAAAATCAAATGTTTCAGCTCCCATACTTTGTATGTAATTAAACTTAGTATAATTACAAACTACTATGATTGCTACTTGCTCTGAGTATGCATAGGCAAAACCTCCTTTGGGAGGAACCAGCTTCATTCTATTGAAGTAAAAGGACTTGAGTTCCTGGCTCACTCTTAAGTATTGAGCTTGCGTGGCAGGCCCTTTCCTGCTAAACTATTCCTGTTGTTTGAGCCTCACTTTTTTTGTTTTTTTTTTTTTTTTTAATTAACATGAGCCAGTAAAACAGACAAATGCAGTGGATAAATATATGAATACAGATTTAGTGAAACCTGGTTTTCAAAGAAATCTATTTAGAGATTTATCAAACAGAAACTAAGGAGTTTTTACAATACACTTGTTAAGACTTTAAGCTCTGAGACAGATCATCAGATACAAATCAGCCTAGTTTCAATAACTATGAAACTGTAAATTTTAATCATAAATTAGGTGAGAAATTGGGAAAAAAGAGAAACAGAAAGTTTACTCTGAAATTTTTAAGAGCAGCAGAATAGTGGAACAGAAGACAGACTACTTCAATATTATACTCTATTTTCAGTCTCAATGTAATTAAAATCTTCAGTGTGAATGCTCAGTTATGGCATCTATATTTTACTGGTAGCAAGTAAAACTGTTCAGGAGGAGCTTAACAAATGTTTGAAATTTATTTGAAATTCATTACCACATTTCCACCAGCTGGGATGTAGTCACGTCTGCTTTCAGTCTCACACCAAAAGCATGTTACATTGCTCTGACTTTTCTATGGGAAGCCAAATTTATAATAATTTGGAACATACCAAAGATTGGAAAGTATTCAAGCCACAGTGACAGTGAGATGAGACTTTATGCACTGATTGCATTTAGAGGGAAATGGGAGAAACTGAGCAATGGGTTTGTTATGCTCTGGATCTCTTTTTTCTAACATACTCTGGTGTACCTCATTTCCACAAAAGCCTTGCGATCACTCTCCCCAACCACTATCCTTCACCACAAGCTAAAACAAGCTGTATATCACAACCCTGTTTATTTTTAGAAAGATTCAGAGTCCTGCCTATTCTGGTTTCATTTTCTTTAACTTTCACACTCCAATAAACTTAACCCACTTTCAACACACTAAGATAATTTAACCTGCCCATGCAGGGACTTGCTGTATTTTAAAATAATGTACATTTGTACTTCTATTTTCAAAAGGCTTGTGTGTTGTCAAATCTTCAGAAAAGTAAACCAACTTTGATTTCTTGACCTCTAGCAAATTCCACAAACACAATAGGATACAGAACAACAGCAAAACATCAAGCATTGGGTTTTTTTCTGAAAATTATATTTTCTAATATATTTTTTTAATCTACAGAATGTAAAGTGGACACTTTTTCAATAGTGTTCTCAAGAATAACACATTTCAAAAGTCTTCTGAAGAAGTCCACATTCTGATAATTTCCCTGAAGTAACTTTTAGGGTTTTTTTGGTTTTGCTCTTGTAACCAGGTTGCTAACTTTTAGAAAACAAACAAACAAACAACAACAACAACAAACAAACTTGTTTAAATCAAGCTTACAAAAGACTACTGAAACAGAACTAACCTCTTAGCAAAGCTACAGGAGTGTGCATCTATACAGTGTTATGTTTGGAGTGTAAAGACAGTGGATGTGGGAATAGATCTGCTGGAAGGAGGGAATTGCCAGCATGCACTTCACAGAGGAAAGTGTTCATGGTGTTCCAGACTTGTCTTTTCCAAGTACTACTATTTCTCTTTTAATATCTGTGTCTTCCCACCAGCATTGTGTGATCTCACATTAGTCCTTCCCAGACACTTTTCATCAGGGACATTCCAATCCCCTATGTTTCTTATTCCTGTTTTCATCTCACTGTCCCTGTCCTGTCAGCCCATGACTGCCAATGCTGTAAGATACTCCCAGCTGTTTATTCAGCATTGCCCAATCTGGGAATGTGAAAATGACCCTGCTCTATATATTTTTATATGCACTTTTTTCTCTCCCTGCCTCTATCCCCAAGAGTTCTCTAGGGATTTTTTTTAATGCCAAGTAGCACACTAAAAAAAATTCACAGCAAATTAATCAAATCATTGATAGTTCGTGTTTGCAGGTAGTAATAAAGATGTTTCCACAGAGTTTAATAACAAGGAATATGTAAAACCTTTTAAAAATCTATTCCTATTTGGAAAAAAGATTAAATTTTCCCAGAAAATTGTTTGCCATGGTTAATAGCAAGGCAACATAGTTTATGGGAAATCTGGTTTCTTTTGGAGCAGCTGGCAAGTACAGTAGACATAAGCAGCTAAAATGTTTCTATCACTCTCAAATACTGTCCCAGATATTCCCTTTACCAGTACATTAAGAATGTACTGACTTTCAAATGTATGTGCTTGGATTACTTAAAAAAGGAAAGTAAAAGAAAAGAAAACTATAGTAAAGCATGTTATGCACCAACAAGGAGACATGCCCACATGGCATATCCCAGAGCTGGCTGTCAGGAGAACTACAGTCAGCTGAGCTTACAAGCACTGGCCCTATAACAAAACAATGGTAATGTTTTATTTTAATTATGGGTATGAATGTGTTTCATTTATTCTTTCAGTGGCTTCAGTCTCGTATTGGCCACTAGGGCCATAAAATATGTAGTATGGTTTCTAATCCACAGTGCTCTTTGTTGCTTTTGGAGTAATGGGAAGGCTGCTCATACAGTGCATTGTGCAAACAGGCCTGGTAATCTTCCTCTTGCATGAGCAGCTGCTGGTTAAAATACATTGTGTTTTGTGCTGCTGTGTTACTGTGATGCCTCATGCAGACAACACTAAATTCCAAAGTAAATGCTCCAAGAGAAGCAGTATGCACTGTGATATCAGCTGATACAGCCCTCTAGCCCTTGGCACCAAGAGAGCACAGCTCACTGGAGACCTTCCAGCCCACTGACTTTAGAGACCTAAATCAGGTACAGCAGTACTTGAAATGTAGTTCCCTCACCCTGACAGGACTGCCAAAATTGTCTAAATTTTACAACTAAGTTCCAAATCCAAAAAACTTACAGTAATAGTTGTAAAGGCAATTTGATCTGTTTCCAAAATGGTTATTAAAAATCAGCTCCAGGAAACTGGTTTGTTGGTCTTCTCTTGGGATCCAGCAATTCTCCATTGGAAAGGCTTTCATCTAGAGCTACTTGTTACAGGTTTTACAGCACATCCCTAATGCAAATTTCACCATATGGTACTCTGGGGTATGTTTCTGGTTATGAGCTCTTGGAGTATTTATATATTTTCCTTGCAAAGAAAACAAGAAACACTCACATGACCTAAGTGAAGCCAAGGTACACCTTGTACTGGACAAATACCTAAACACTGGGCACCAGACCTGTGGTCCTCCTTGCTTATTCATACCACCATTTAGGCTGGAAAAGATCTGTAAGACAATCAAGTCCAAGTGGCCCTCTGCTACTGTTCTGGGCTATGTAACTGATAGTCACTAACTTTAATTGATGGCAAGGGTACATTGCATCTAAATCAAAGGGCTACCAGTAACTTCTTCTCTACAGTAATCGTAGCTGGGATTTGCCACTCTTAAAGAACTCACTTAAATATTACACAAATGTTCAGGGGAATGCTACCTTCTCAAAAGTGCAAAAAAACCTGCACTGGACCCCCACACACGTTGTGATCTCATGCTGTTCTCCAAAAACAATGTGTGAATGGTGGTGCTTATCATGGAGACTGAAACCAGCCCAGGCAGAGCCCTCCTCCTTGAGGTCTCTGTTGACTGGCTCCCACAGGATCTCTCATAATTCCTGAATGGCCTGGAGTAAGAAACTGATGCATGCAAGTAATGCAAGAAAATTTACAGCCTTTCATAGCTGTTCTGCATCACTGCTGCTTCTTTGATGTGGATTTGTAGTTCTGTCCATAAGCCTGTGGAGTGGATGGCCTAAGTGCTGGAAAAATTATGTGTTTGTTTATACATTAGAAGAATTTCCTACACATCTTTTTCTTTAATTTGAAGAAACAATTACTATTGGATATATTGCAAAGGTTTTACTGCTTGTTGTAGAAGAGAGCTATCTAAAGACACAAATGTTGAGCAAGCCACATCTCAGAGTGGCAGTTCCATGAAAAAGTTTGTAAATCTCAGTAGTTTGCTCAGTGCTGTATAGTGATTCGGATTCTGTGTCTGCTCCTGTATATTACCATTTTAATTGCTGTACATGAGACTATATAATATATTCAGTAAGGCATGATGCAGAATAATGAAACATTTCATTACAGCAGCATAAGCCTCTTCATTATATTGTCACAGGAATAGATTTGTCCCATTATAATTGTTTTTATATTTACCAAAAAAAATCTCAAATATATTAAGCTTTAGTACACTAATTAGATTGTATTTTACAGTACCTGTATGTGTGATTTGCTTTCTGTTCACAGCTGGCAGATGGTGTGGAGCACATAGTTCTGCTAGGAAGAGCTGAGGAGTTTAAAGAGGTGAACACAATGTGTGTTGTTTCATGTTGCCTTTTCATTATGTCTGCAACATTGGTCTGTCTTTTCTCTTTTTTAACTTTCTTTATTTAGCTGTTTTTACACTTTAGATCCATTGTACTTCTTCCAGTAAGTCAGCAGTAACTGCCTTAACCACTGCATTAAGTTCTGTGTGCTTGAATACAGTGGATTTCCATCCATATTTGACTTCATTAACTTCACTGGATTGCAGGCACATATAAAGTTAATCATGCTGTTAAACATTCCTTTGAAAAAGCCTATGGATGCATGAAAAGTCACAAGAGGGCAGACAACATTGTGCATTCGATTGTCATGCAGTTAGTACTGTCTGATCATATGCATATTCTCTTTATACAGTAAACTTCTTATCTTAGTAATCAACCATTTAATAAAGAACAACTGATCTGCTAGTAATTTATATTCTAGGATACCACAAAGCAACGTGGACCACAAAAGTAACTCTCAAACAAATGAAAGGAACAATTTTGGATACTCTTAACTTTGAATAAAATATGAAGAATATATATTTCAGTATACAATTTTCTGTGTAAGAGTGATAATTATCAGATAATTGGAATATACTGGTTCACCACAAAATGAAGCAAAATAATAATGGAATGGAAAATATAAGACTTCTCAAGTTTCAGAGATATTCATTATAAAATATATACCAATGTAGTATGTAATTACAATATTCCCATTATTTAATGAGAATCGATTCTATGTTGTAAATTATTATCATATTCATAATCAAAATTATTATGTATTATTAATTATTACTGGTAAACATGTTACCCAACAAAATCCCTTACAATTAGAAACAAAACTGATTACACTTGCTTCATATTTTGAAAAGCAAGGATAATAAAAAGCAGATTTTACATTTTTAGCCCGCAGAGTTTTGTGTATGTCAAGCATAATCTATTATTAGATTATTAAAATAAAAGACTACCTCCTGAAGCTGATAGCTCTGCCTACTAATGATCATAACCAAGAAAGCCAACATGGTTGTAGTGTTTTAAGCACTAGTTCCTAAATTCTTTAAGAGTAATCCAAGTCTAAGAAACAGTATCTAAGACTAGGAGGTTCAAATCTGTATTTTTAGTGGCAGAAGGTTAAGCTAATACTCTAATGAATTAGGAATGTCAACAAGGCAGACCAGGACACCTATTTTAGACATTATCAGGCCTTCAGTCTATGTAGAGAAAAAGACATCTCCAGAAATAAGCCCAAATCCTTATCTCATCTTCCTCTCCCAGCCATGCAGGAAGCCCAAGTTCTGTGGAGTGAGAACTGCAGTGGGTGAGCTCATGCACTTTAAGCACCTTGGAAATGTTGAAGTTTAAAATGGAAAGCCCACCTTGACATCTTTGCGTGTCATGCCTTCACTGGCAGGAAAGAATGAATGAACAGATGATCCTTATCTGCAGGAGCATTCATGGCAGTGGGAGTGTTACTGATGCAATGGCACATGATTTAATGCACAAACCTTAAATGCAAAAATGTCAGACTCATCTAACCATCTTCCCTGAAGAACAGACAGAAACTCCCCTACAATATAGTCTGCAAATAGCCTGAGATTTGTAAAAGACTGTGGTCATTCATAGGAAACTCCTGTCTCCAGCAGGAACTGGAAATACCATTCAGTCCTAGGAAAAATTATACTATTGGCCATTTTAAGGGGGGGCATTGAGAGGGGGAAAGATACATAAGAAAATATCTGTCTGTATTTTTTCTGATGAGGTTGAGTAGATGATAAATGTATGATGTCTTCTCCCTACTTATTTTTCTCTTAACTATCCATAAATTCTTACACCCAGAAGGAACTCTCAGCCATAATCTACAACATTGCAATCCTTGCAATGCATTTAAAAGATTTTCAGTACTTGAAAGGACAGAAAATAAATTAATTGAGATAGCTATTTATTTGATTTCTTTGAATATTTTCTTAACCATTAGTGAGTGGATAAAACATTCAGAGTGTTGTTTGCTCTACTGTTCTGTGCCTCCCTCAGTTTCAAATTTACAAGATTCTGTCATGGGCTTAGTACTTTCCTAGGAAAAAATGAATTTATTTTTTTCAATGGTTCCAAATAAATCAATAGAGCATTTTCAGGTAGTAGGAAATACTACCTGAATACAAAAAGGAAAAAAAAATACAAAAAGGAAAAAAAGGAAAAGGGGTATAGAATAAATTTTACTTTAACAACAATAAGTCTTACTCTACAAAACTACAAAATCTACCTCCATTCAAAATATCTTCAATAACAGCACAAAAAACAACAAACATTTTCTGTAGAGAACTCTGATTAGAGTGCATATTATTTCCTCTTTTGACAAATTGAACTGGCATTTTGATTACCTTTAATTGTGCACATCAAATAAGTTAATATTGTGCAGTGATACACCAATGCACATAGAGGACTATTTAATTTAATGTAAACAATTACATCCTAAATCACACAAAGCATTTAAACATCACCTTTCATTGAAACATTCCTTTCAAAAGTTTTGAGAATTGTGGTTCTGATTAAGGTTATGGAAGCACTCTTCCAAAACAACTTTCAAGGTTTTTGACTGCATTGCAAGGCAGGGTCCTTGGAGCTCTATCTGTAGATTCTGACTTTGCTACAAAACAACATTTCTCCTGAAAAACGTAGAATGCTTGTCTTCTTCAAGGGGCTTTGCAATCTGGAATGAGTAGCAATACTAAAAATAATGATAATGAAGAACATCTTGCAGGTCTATTTTGGATCTTTCAGTTTTACGGGCATTGGAAATGAGATCAGTCGTTGACTTGGAAAAGTAAGAAAACTTTTAAACATGACTGGTGTTTTGCAATAAACAATGATGGGTTTATATCTATTGGTTATTTTTATTATTTTCTATGTATGATCAGCCAGTGTAAACACATGTACTAAATTCAAAAAGTGCAAACATATATGACTTTTAAAACCACATTTTAGTTCATTTTTGTCAGAGTAAGGCATTCCTTTGCAAACTGTTACAAATATTCTAGTTTCTACTATAATACTGCACAAGGTAAAAATACATTTCTCATCTAGATCACACAAGTATTTTACAAATATGCATTTATCTAAATGAAATGAAAAACTGAAGATGGAGGGAGGGGTGAAAAACAAATATGTTTGCAGCATGAGAAAGATAAGGAAGACTCAGGCCCCAAATAAACTGGAAAGCACTTTTGTTGAAGTCTGGAGATAAATCAGTTATATTCTGCAACATCCTGAAAGAACCTTCTGCCACACATAAAAAGACTTGTCTGTAGTACATTTAAACTCAAGGAAGGAAAACCTCTAATATACTACAAGTGACTTAGAAAGAAGTTGTTACTTTGTAATGAATAAATAAATAAAATTTTTATAAGCTTTTATGGTGTCTTAAGCAGGAGTGGGACAAAGAAAAAAAGGTTCCCTATTACAAAGTAAGTCAAGTTTTTAAACAATGCAAGAAAAGATAAAGGAATACAGAATAGCACTCACAGCTGACAAGAAATATAATTTTTAAAAGACTCACTAATGATCAGATACATGGTGCATTTATAAAATTAGCCTAGTCAGACTAACTTGGTGTCCTTTTCTGGACCTGATAAAGAGGTTTGTCCATATCTAGTGAGAAGCAGTGCAAAAAAGCAAGAGGCAGAAGGAAGGACCCAGTGCACAGGAGGAACTCAGTAATGTTGCCTGAACATGTAGGGAGGTACCAGGACCACCAGAGCTCAGCTGGACACGAGACTTCATAGGTACACACGTATTTTTGTGTACCTATGAAGACCGAACAAGGAATATGTTGAACTGTTGCTGAATGAGAATGACGATTCTGTGCCAAGGGAGACAGATAAGGCCAAGGAACTCAGTGTCACCTTTCCCTCAGTCTTCTACAACTACTGGAGAGGACTTTACTTTTTTATGTTCATGGGAACCAAGATTATATTTGTATTTTCATGAGTAAAATTACACTTCAGAATTTCTTGTGATGATAGGAAACTCTTTCCCAAAGTGCTAACACCCCCCACCCCCAAATAATCACATTTCCTTCACTAAAATTCTTTTATTCCAAAATTCTGTCTGAATAGTTATTTGCATTTGTGATGCATACAGTTAAAAGCTGCTTGGCAAATTTAATCAGGAGAATTGAGTTCCCTATCAGTTCTTTGTCTGTGCCACAGGAAATTAGTGAATTTGTCTTCATATTTTTGATGGGCAAAATCATTCATATCTGAAGCTGTCAGTTATCAACCAGGAATGTCAGAACAAGAGGTCATGAGCACATCCAGGGCTGATTTTGGCAGTGCCTTGTCCCAGGAGCAGATGAAGAGCCCCAGTGAGGAAACCATAGGGCTCATGAAAGTCAGTGAGGAAACACTTTCCCAGTGGATGGGCATTTCATTAACACCTCTATTTGAAGGGCAAAATGACATCCTGCCTACAGTATGCTGAGGTCTTGACCCTCCTCAAGAAACCATCTAATTACTATCCTCTGTCAAACCTCCCTTTTTGGAGAACATGATTAAGGAGGCAGTTGCTAAGCAACTTCAGGAGCACCTGGACGAAGTGGGATTTTTAGCCTTCTTCCAGTCTCCAAGTAATCATTTCCAGACAAGTATTCGTAACAGTCTTAGCTTCATATTTCCTAATACTGCTCTTGGGACACTAATGAAATATTGTTTTATATCAACTCTGTTAATGTTTTTCACATATATTTCAGTTATTGATGATTCAGGTCATCTTATGTTGAGTAACAGAAGGATCACGTTATTACCAGAATTTTATAGAGAACATATGCATTTAAAATCAAATGCTTTTTACTTTTATTCATGAGAAGCAAAGCTCACCTTGAAGAACAGATAATGATTTTATTCATATTCATCTCCATGTTTCTTCTTAAATCCCACATATCAAATATGCAAATCCCCTAGCTTCAGTCAAAGAAAAAGAAAAACTGAAATTGTATCACCATCAGGACTTCAAATAACGAAGCCATGAATAAAAAGATCTGTGATAAATGAGTTTCTAATATCAACGGGGTTTCTAATAACAGCAGGAATCAGATTATGAGAACATAAAGGGGAAGTTTCATGTATGAATGAAAGACTGCAACCTTAATGTTTCTTTATTGCTTAAAATGAGGAATGATGCAGGCTCTAGCAGTCAGAAGTTCTTCTGTGGATCTGCCAAGCCTCCTGCTTTCACAGATCCTGTGGCTCAGCTGTGAAATTGTGGCTAAGAAATTAATCAAGTGCCATAAAAATCAATCAAACAAACAAACAATCTGGTAAAGAAGCTTTCCTCAGAAAACCTGCCCAATCTGGAAACACCATGAAATATGAAATATCTAAGTTTGTTTAAATAATTTTTTTATATAAAGAAATTCTGCCTGATGTGAAAGAAATGGTCATTTTTCATTATATAATTAACTGAAGAAAAGATATAAAAAGCCTTTTGTTGAAAAGGATGATGTTTCTAGAAAATTGTTCTTCTTGGATCCAGCAAGACTGGGGGAAGAATTACCAATCTGGTGTTGCTGTAAGTGTCAAGAAAGCCCTTTTCTTAAATTCAGACAAGCTGTCTGTGAGAAGCAGTTAAGGTGAACAAAGAAAGGGTTAATAAAAGTAGTGCCAGTGTGTAATTTCAGCTCTATTGCCCTCCTGTATTGACTTTCTCTGTTATCAAGTTTCTATTACATAACCAGATTTATGCCACAGCTCCAAGCATCACAAGCATAAATCAATGAGTGGGAGCAGCCAGCAGAGTCAGACAGGGAAATTGTTTTTAAGTCCCACAGACATTTGGTTCTAAGTCTGAAACTCTAGCAATGCTCGTGAACTTGTGACCGTGGAAAGTGGTGCTGCTGGGGGAGCTCAGCTCTGTTCCTGCAGCCTGCCAAGCTCTCCACTGCTTAATCTGCTGATGAAGTTGCAGAGAACATGCAGGAGTACAGAGCAGAGCACAGGGAAAGAGAAGGCAGCCAAGGCACAAAAGCACCATGGAACAACTCTTTCTTCTATCACAGCTTCTGTCATGGAGGGTGAAGCACTTGAACTTTCATTATCTCCTGAGGAGACTGGCAGAGTGATCCTTTTGACTGTTTTCAGTCCTTTTTACCAATGGATTAGATATTGAGAAGGAAACAAGCTGCAGAAAAATAGTTTCTTCTTTCTGATTGAACATAGAAGATAAGGCTGTTTAGGTAGTTTCTTCAATACCAAGACTAGCATCAGTACAGATTTCTTTCTGCCTTTTTTTTTTTTTTTTTGGCGTCAGAGGTGTTTGTTTTAGGCAATGGGACACCAGAAAAATATCAATGCTTTTTGAGAGAAGCGTAACAGTGAAGAAGAGCTATATGTTTTTCTGAGTTAAAAATGCACTTCCTATATGTCTGTTAACAGTAGAGCATTGTCCACTTTTGATTATCATACCTTCTGCAACTTTCAGAATAACTGACAGACAGAAGGGCATCAGAGAGATCGAGGGTCTTTCCATTCTGAAGAGCTAAAGTCCGTGGACTGTTGTAGAGCATTCATGCCTGTCTGTCAGGAAAGGTCCCTGTTCAGCATGTCCCACCTACCTAGAACCCCAGCCGTAGCAATACAGAGATCCACTAGAATGCGGCATGGCTGCACGGTCCCACACAAGTAGGGAATTCTGTTGTTATGGTCTCAGAACAGCCCAGAGTACAAGCACATAGCTAAGTCTTTTCCTACCGTGGACTCTAACACCAGGAAAAAATTGGGCCCTTAGAAGGACTCCTCACAGTCTTGGAATGACTGGGAGTAAGAGAGAGATACTAGTAGAAAGGTATTTTAACAGACTTCAGAAAAGATAAAGAGATTTTTCTTTGAAACTTGTAATTCCTCTGTCCTTAGGTGTTTTAAGCTCTTCCTGGAGTTGTACATGACCAGTTTCCTAACCTGTTACATCTCCTATCCACCATTATCATGAGGCTACTTCCTGTCTGTCTATGTATTAATTCCAATTTGACAGCACAGACTTCTTGGGGGGAAGAAATCCCACTGCTTTGGGGATGTTGCAGTTTGATGTTTGTTCAGTCAGTTCAGTTGTGTAAATTGAAATTAATCCAGGTATTTTTGGAGGGGCTAATAGGCCTTCTGACAGTGCCTGAACATAGCTGCAACATGGGTGGTTTTGTTTGTATTTTGCAGAGGAAGCTGTGACATTTTCCACCACCAGGCAATTGCCTACTCTGTATCTACAAGTAATTTTAATGGTAGCCACTACTGAAGGGAAGGAGGAAAGAACTGTGCAGTTAGAAACAATTCCCTTTAAATACAATAACTCTGGACAGTGCCTGTGGTAACTTATCCACTTTAAGCTCAACTTGTTCCTATGATCCTGTCTCACTTGCCAGATGGATATTCCAACTGATGACTATTGTACAATGTAATCGGTTTTATGCAGTCTTTCCAAATAAAGAGACTATCAAAACCTATCAAATTCCTAGAGGGAGTTTGTCTTCAATTAATTTACATTTTCCCTCACAATGAATTTTTGCAAACATCACTTATCTCTTATGTCTTTCTTATTTACTTGGGTGAGAACTCTAAAGTAATTCCGCTTTGGGGTTTTTTTTAAATATAAGCATCAATACAGCATTTGTTTTTGGGACCCTTGCAGAATCTATGTAATATTTAAATACAGAAACTGCAAAACTAGAAGTGTTAAATATATGGCCTTACATTTGTAATACTTGTTCTGGAAATGACATTTTGTTCTTATTACCATTTAACATCAACTTGAAAACAGTTCTTAAAAATTAATGGGCTATGCTAAATAGATACTGAAGGATCAGTGTCTAATTTTAGCTAGACTATATTATAATAAGCAATTGCTTTTTCTCATATCATGTTTATATAGCATGACCAAGTTTAAATACCTGATTTAGTAAGGCCTTGAAATGAATAACATAACTTCTTGAAGAAAGAGTAAAAAAACTTACTGAAAACTCTCACTTTTAACACTAGATGTTTCTTTCAGCTGATGAGCTGCTAACTGCGCTATTACAAGGGGGAAGTATATAAACAAAGTTGTGCCTTTTAATAGCTTTTTGTACTGTTATGTTTTAAAACAAATCCCTCCTTCTTCCTAGAAACTTTAGAGGCCCTTTCCCTTGTCCAGTTCTCTGTGTTTGCTGTATGGTCAGTAAGAGAAGCAGGTCATAGTGTTTTCTAGTGTCTTAGAAGGGAAGGGATGTTCACTGTGGCACTGACAGCCCTGAGGATCAGGACCCAGTACCACTTCTCTTTCTAGATGAGTTCACTAGACAGGAATGCTGCCAGCAGCGAGATCTTGTTTCCAACAGAAGAAATGAGATCAGATGTAAAATCCAGTACTGTTTAACGGCACTGAAGGTTTCAGTATCTGTCCCTCAGACTTTTTGAAAGATCTCTTAGCGTCAGATTTTCCTTTCTTCTGAAGAGATGGTTCTTGAAAGCTGTTCTTGCTGTGGTAGTTCCCAGATAAAATGCTAAAGAGCTGAGGTATGGTTGTCTGAGCCTATATCAATAACCATTCCTTGGCAAGAAATCTAGAGCATTCATAATGCCATTTTTGATCTTGTTAGCTTCAAAGTGCCTTGTAACATTACTGTTTTTATGTACCAGTGCACAGAGATCTTATCACAGAGCACAGCTCTATTCAAATATTGGACAAAAAGATGACTTCTGCCCCAAGGAGATCACATCTGAATATGACAGAGAAGTGACTTAGAGATATAAATAGAGGCAAAACAAAATATTGGCGATACTAGAAGGTTGTATTTACAACATTAGCAGCTTGATCCCTGTTTTGGGAAGAGTGGGGGAATGTAGTTAATGCAAGTATTGTTTTCATATCTTTTCTTCATTTTTCATATACATTGTCACTCCACTCATAAGAAATGCATATCTTGTACAATAAACTTTCTCGTTGGCATGGTTATATTTTTCTTATTTATTTTTATTCTTTAGAAAGAGAAAAATCATGAATGGTAGCAGAACTGATAGAAAATTCAGTAAAGATAAGCATATAACTAATGCATATATAAACATATTCAGTATCTATGATGTTTCATACTCACTGCAAGTGCAGTTTTTGCTTCCTGAACAGCTTCCACAAGAGTTTCATTGGATTTCCACTACAGTATCAGTCAGTCCAGGCAAATGACATTATTAGTCTCACAGTAATGTGAATGAGATTTCATGTGATAATGTCAAACAGCAAATGTTGAGGTACCCAATTCGACCAGGTATAACTTGATGTTGATAAAAACTATACTTGAATTAAAATGTATGACTAGACATACAGCCAAAAGTCTTTTTTTCTTTGATTTTTTTTAAATCTTTTAAATTATTTCAGAATAGATTAGACGTACAGTAATTATAGTGTTTGTGTAAAATCCATATTTGAAACGGAATGGTCTTGATGACCATGTCTAGCTCTTTCCATTCTGGCTGATGCACATGAATTGATGGTATAACATTGTCATATGATTTCTGACAAAATAATGTTATTTTAGATTTCTTTTTTGATTGCTTGAAAAAATTGGCAAGAGTAACAATGCTTTTGAAAAATTCTAATTTTCAGAAAAATTATGGAGCTCTAATACTTTTGAAAGTCAAAAGTCCCACCGGTAATAGAAATAAAAAGAGCATGAGAAAAAAATGCTGGCCAGAGGAAACACATATCATCAAAATGCTTCAAAGGGAGACTTGTGTCTTGTTATCTTGATCAGTGTGAGAGAATAGTGTAGAGTTATTCATATGATTCACAATGGCAAGAACTTTTAGAGTTCACATAAAGAATAATATACACTTGCTTTCCTGAGCTCATCCACAGTGACCAGTAATGATGAATTCAAATGTGGTCATAAAATTTGTTTCAACCTATCATCCACAAAGAAAACCTTTCTATATATCACATGACATTTGTCAGAGAAGCATGCCATTTTTTTTTCCATGCTCTGGGATGCTGGAGCACATGCAAAGACCAATAAAAGTTGAGATTTTTTTCAAAGAAGATCTGTAACACTGAAAAGTTACAATTCTTTTTTTTCAAGAAAGGCCATATTAAATAATATGGCCTTAAAATTCTACAGAGGGAAATAAGACAAAATGTAATTTGTACTTGAAACTAAACAATATTAATTTTCTCTAACTGAAAAAAACAGTAACAAAATCTTGCTCCAGTACAAACTCCAGCATACATTTAACTAGCATTATTGGTGGCACTTCCATAACAGAGAAGATTTAATTTTTCTTTTGCTGTCCTTTTGGTAAACTACTATCCACAGAAGTGACATCATGCACATTCAGACAGCAGACATAGGTAAATCAATTTAACCAGTTTTGATAAGAAATGACCAGGGGGAATATATATATATGTGTGTATAAACTCTAGACTCCATTCTGCATAGAGAATTTTGAAGATTTTCTTGCGGAAAACCAACAGTGGACACCAAAAATCTCTGTCCATCCTTATGGGACAGTTTTATTTTCAAATGGTAAATACCTTAAGTGAAAGGAAAAGCTGAACAAGGACAGGAAAGTCATAAACCCTAAATGAACTGAGATTGCTATTAGCACTGTTTGTCCCCCATTCCCAGAAGTGAGAACAATTTTTAATCCTTTTTAAAGATGAACTCATGCAGATCTAATTATGCTGATTCACAGACACACTGAGATAATACATTTCAGATGAGAAGGACATTGCATCATTTCAGCAAGTCTCAAAATGTAAGTATTAAAGGGAATTTCACAATGGCATCAGCTTTTACTGTAATCAAAGACTCCAAGGTATGATTACAGCTATGCAGGTCACACAGTGAGACAGACTCACTGAGGCAGTAAGATGGTCCCAATCTAAAGAACATAAGGCAGGAGACACAAGCCAATTCTCTTGTTGTATAATAGCACATAATGTTATATTATGTCTTTAAAAAATCAATTTAAGTTATGTTCCACCCAACTGCTTCTGGTTAAGGGGAAAAAAAACTAACATGAGGACTGCACATATTTATATCAAAGTTAAACACTGTGGAAAGAGGCTACAAAATGAGATTTTTCCTTGCAGGACAGGATAAGCACCAATTAACTGAAGTGTGCAAACAAAGTGCATTGTTTTAAAACCTCTGCATTTTTATGTGCTATGTTTCAGATTTGGAAGGAAACAAGAAGTTCCATGGTTCCAATGCTTACTTTTAAGAAATGAACTCAGAAAGAGAATATGACTTATCAACATATGCCTCTTTCCTGAGGAGAGCAAAGGTAGCTCCTCAAGTTATGATGTGCTTATCTTTTTTATAGAGTCCTGACCCGGAGCTACCAGAAGCTTCTTCCACCAAGGTCTGTGGTTCCTCCCCTCTCCCAAGGTGAGAAGAGTAGGGTACACAGTTGTTGTGAAATATAAATAGTACTCCACCTAGAAGTCCGGAAATGCAACTTAAAACTGAAGATAGTAAAATCTGGGTCGTCCTTTCCTCCCTGTGGGCACTCCTCTAGGCCAGGCTCACAGACTCTGCGCATCCCTGCACTCCACCTATTGCAGCCAGTGACAGTCACATCCCCACCACCCAGGCAGAGGCACCACTGGTGGGCCAGGGCACAGGAAACTTGTTTGCTAGAGAGGTTAGCATGATATTTCTCAAACATCACTTTCTCTCCTTTTATGGATCTTTTAAAATCACCCTTACTATGTAAAAAATATAAAATACTCAAACTCTTGACTTGATGCTTCTTTACTTAAGGAAAACTCCATAAAATTTGACTGACCTGCTGGATAGAGAAGTAAGATTATTGCTTGAGTGTTTGAGTGCTTTTTTTTTTTTTTTTTTTCTTGTCAAGTGCCTGTTTTCCCTCTGGAGATGAATGCTGGATAAATCTAGAGGAATTACAGCCAGGACTTCATAACCTGTAGTATCTTCCTCTTGTTGAAAAGTCCTAAAACTCCCATGGATTTTTGATGCAGTGGCTGAGAACACGCTCCTCTCTATCCATTTGCACATTGTAGACCACATGCTCAGAGTACTCAAGCACTGTGGTGCAGCAGCAAGTCTGAGACATTTTTGGCAGTGCTGGGCTTTCTCTGTAGGCTTGTACAACACCAAGTTGCATTTCACAGCCCTGTTGAGGCGACTATCCATCCATCTGGATTATCATGTCTTCAAAACCAGCACGTCGTAAGGCTTTAAGCAGGACACCGATAGAAATTCCAACCTGTTCAAATATTTCTCATCATGTTTGTGGCTGCTCTGAACAGACTTTCTGTGCATTATTTGTACAGACGTGAGTAAAATCTGAATCCAATTTTCTTTAGTTGCTGGTTTCACTGCCATGAGTCCTACACATGCCATCCCATCATTTTTGCTGGGCCAGCCCTTGCACTAACTTGTGTATGAAGTCTGCTGTTGTGATTTCAGTGGTTGGATCTTGTGTTTCCTCTTCACTAATTGTCCCACATACTTCAGTATTCCCAGAATATCGGACAAGAGGTTTTGTCTACATCCCCTTTTGGCACTCAGGAACCCTTTCCTAGATGTTCTAGAGTTTTGTTTTGTGTAAGTTACTCAGCCACTGTCTACAAATAGAGAATTCCCCATCACCCATTTTAGGCTCACTCAGTAAAGGGCTCAGACAGTTTCTGAGCACTGCAACACCAGATTTGCTCCTTCTTGTTACAAAGGTTCGTCTCTACTACTAGCTCTGTAACTAGGCCAATGGATAATTTCTTTCTGCCTGTTCCCAGATGAAATCCATATCTATGGAAAGAAAACACTTCATATGTTTCTAACCGAGAGACATTTTCATTTATTTTACTCAGAAAATGAAAAATCAACTCTCACAGCCCTCCCACCAAACCTTCTTTTTTGTATTTCCTCAAGAAAAGCTCTGTGTATCTGTTTTCAAACTTTATCTTCATGACAGTTGTCTATAAGAAGAAACTGGCCTGCTTATTTAAGCTCTGTCATTGTATACCAAATGAAAGCTTTTATTGTATCACATTACATATATGGTGAGGTAGGAGTGAGAGAGCATAAAACAAGTCCAGTATCTACATTTGTTCATTCATTGCATCACCGTATTTAGTTGCCTATTCATGTGAAACAGCAATGCTTTTGTATAAATCTGATGTTTAAAATCTAGTCTACTATACAATACTTATTCTACAATCTGTTTTATTTTAATTTTCCTAATACTTTCTTTACACTTTGCAGAGATATGAAACCATCTTACTCTTTTACTTAACATCTGTTTTGGAGAGGGAAGAGGGCTAATAATGTGTGAAAAGAAATGTGTATGGGTGTCACTCACCCAGCACTGGTAGAAGTGACATGTTTAATGCCACTCCACTTTATTTGTTATTAGAGTGCCAAGGGGTCTCTTTTGTACACACTGAACTCCACAGTGTCAGTGTATTTGTCTAAGTGGCTTGTATGGCAGAGAATTACACAGTGGTAGGTACTGGTACTAAGAGCGGATAGACTCTGCATCTGTGCCTAGCTAGAAGTGATTTTGAAAGTTTCTTCTTTTTATATTGGAAGAAAATTTACTTAAAAAAAAAAAGCCTTCACAATAACCGAAATGACTCTGTAACATAAGGAGAGTTGCTAAATGAAAAACTGCAGTGAAATAATGATGCAGTTAATATTCCTAATGCTAAATTATGAATTTAAAGTAAAAAGTAGGGTTGCTTACAGAGCTCTCCTGCCTTCGTTGTATTTTTCCTTGTAAAGCATTTGCCTCAGACTGTGTCCAGGCCTGTCCTGCCTGCTGTCTTCTTATAAATTTGAAGTAAAAGAATAACACCACCTCAGAGAGGGCTGCAGAGTCCAGAAGGTTAATCTGGCAGAGACTGTCCTCAGGGACACATATTCCAGTTTTTAAAGCTATTTCCAGATTAAATGACCATCACAAGCTGCCTCTTTTCTGCAGCACTACTGAAGTTTCAGCTACCCCAATTAGCCTCATTAAATCTGCAGCAGGTTGTCTGACATCTGAGTTGCCTTTTGTAGTTTGGTATCAGAAAACTGTGCCACAAATTGACTCCCAAAGAAATCACTTTTTGCTTTTTTTTTTTTTTTTTTAATCAGAGCAGCCGTCTGCCTCTGGATGTTGCCTGCTATGCTGCAAACCCTCTGGCTCCTCTCTGGCATCTTTTCTCTGAAAATCAGCTTTTGGCCTGTTGGATGAGAGGCTGAGGGAGTGTAAATCAGTGGCAGTGGCTGGAGCTGAGCCAGCAGTATTAGGCAGGATGCCTCATGGGGGCAGAGGCATTCACCCATGAGACAAGCCCAGAGCTCAGCCTGCAGTACACCAAGGAACAGCTTCTCCCTCTTTGTGCTTTCTTCCTTGTCCGCTTGCTTTTATTGGAGCATCATAATATTTATGCAACTACATAGATGTATTTGCACCTTAAGCACACAAATGGCTTAAAAGAAGAACAAAACTCCCAAATGTTTATACAAAACACAAGTTTGAGTATTCACAGAGGAAAAAAAAAAGTGCCTAAAAAATCATTCATATATATATGTGAATGAATATGAATATATATGAATACATGAATTTAGTGAGATGCGCATACACATATCTATACACGGGACTCACAAATTGGTAAATGATGTCTCTGCACAATTTCATGTGTCTCCATATGCCAAAACATGATATAGTAAGTAAATATGCAGCAAAAAACTTCATATAGATATCAAAGTTTCCTGTTAAACTAGAAAGAAAAGGCTTAGCTTTCTGTTAGTGCTGAGCTGAGCTGAGGAGCAGATGCTCCTGGGGCAGACTGACAGCCCTGAGGTTTGCTGAAATGGGCTCCAGACCCATGGACAGGGTCTGAGCAGGGTGAGGGGAGTCTGGCTGGGGCCAGTTACACTTCTTGGCACCTTCAGAACCCTGAGTATATGCAGTTTTGAGCAAATATCCAAGCAAAACGCAATAGGAGAGACTCATTGCTGTGGTTTGAATGATACCAGCAAATACTTAGCTTTTAAATTACCCTTAGAAAGGCATGTTGAGTGTGGACTTTTCAGGTGACCATCCTAAACGTCTTGCACACATGCATGCATGAAAGAAGACAATTTTAATTATATTTTCTGTGGTAGTCCTGCTGTCAGAGTAATCATAAACTCTGATGTTTCTCATCAGCTGTGCTCTGCTAGAAATGAAACATCTCAGTGTGACACCAAAAAGATTTCATGAGTGCACCCGTCAGATCCTGGAAGTGAGAAGGCTGGTACAGAGCATTATAAAAGTGTTCTCACTACACAAGCATTCAGTCCTTGCGATTAAATGCATTTCACAGTGAAGGGAAACACATCATCTGGCTCCACTGGTTGTGACTAGGTGGGTGAATTAAAGCAAACCAGGGGGGTTTCCATACTCAAACAGAGGTAGGGGCTTTAAGTAAGCATACAATTACTGGTACATCAACTTTCATGCCCTCTCAGAAATGGAAAAATCATTTTGCTCAGATCCTGACATTCCAAGACTACCTGTATCCTACACAGCTCTTCATTTCTTGTTCCAAAATTAATGAAATGTAGCTTCCCCGCCAACATTTTTTTTAAAAAGCCTTCAAAGTTAAGAATTTTGTGTGCCATTTTGAGCCCCAGAAAACTAACAATTGGGCAGTCACTGCACTGAAACGGGCAGCAGACAGAGGAGAGGTGTGTCCTTTCCTCTGCCTCCTTGTGCAGAGGGAAGCCCCGAGGCCAGGCAGATCAGAGAGTGCAGAGGTGAACTTGAGCCGCAGCACTCCCAGCCCAGCGAGATCCCAGCCTGCAGCCCTGTGGCTGATGGTGGGCAACACAACAGCAGCGGAAAGGTGGTAAAATGACTGCAAAATCCTTCCCAGTGTACGTTTATTTGGGCTTTCTTACCCGTGCTAGAAAGGGCATGAATAACATGAGAAGAAAAAAAAAAATGAAAGCACTAACTTACATTTTTACAATTCTGTCTCCTTTTTGGAAGTTGCAAGAGAAAAGTTCGGTAGTCTGCAGCCCACCTAATAGTAATTTTTAAGTTGTTTTATGAAGGAAATGAATAATCCCTAATTTTTTTGAGGGGGAAGGATGGATGATTCCTTGATTAAAAAGGTCAAGAGACAATATTTTAAATCTACAGGGTTAAAGTATTCAAGGAAATGCTTAAAGCTTATTTTCAGCTACAGAGTTGTTAGCAAAGCCTAACACAAGTTAGTGTAAAAGCAAAGCAACAATAGCTCAGATTTATTTTCTTCATATTCTCTTGCTAATGAGAATGCTATGCTTCAGAAACTCTAATTTTTTGATATTCAGATTCTATTCTGAAAGCATAAACTATGTTAAGGAAAAAATTACTCCTGATAATAATTTTACTGAGATCAACAGAAGTATGTCCTAAAAAAATTCTACTTAGCCTAAATAAAGATTGGAAAAATAGATTCCAAATTTAATTCTTTCCTTGCTGATTATATTTTGAACAGTATTATACACACCTCTTTTTTCCTTGAGATATAGAATTTACTCATAAATCAAGTACTGGGCCCAAGTATTTATTCTTAGTCTTTTTCCTTGCCATCCTGTTACACTGCTTTTGAAGTTAGCCTGCCCCATAAAAAAATGGTTTCTTAAAACATTATGAAAATATTCAAAAATCTCCTTTTTTGTGGAATATTTTTAAACAGAAGGAAGCACTTGCTTCCCTGTGACCACATTATTAAGCTTTTATTTCTTATTTTTTGTCTATAGATTTTAATTTAAAGCATGCACTAGTATTTTTCTTTGATCACTCTGCTAGACCCAACTGTAACATCATTTTCCAAAATGCCCACACAATGAAATCTACTCAGCCATAAAAGATTTAATTTAAGTAAAGTAAAGTTGATCCTAACATCAGATTTAAGGGTTTGGTTTAAATTCATAAACACAAGGAAAATCCAGGCACTGTAAATTAAAGATTAAAAAAGGTCATTCAAATTTTAACTGAGAAAGATTATAGTGATATCTGCCCATTTATTTATCCCATCAATTCCTAGCTCTGAATTTTCTTCCTTACTCTCAGACAAGCAGTCACTGCATTGTCAAAGACACTTCTGTGCGAATTAATAATTTTTCTGAATTTTTGGGTTTGGTTTTTTTTAGGAAAAAACAGATTTGAATTCAAGAAATTCTGAAAGTTTCCTGATATTCTTTAGTAAGCAAACAGTGATTGCAATCTGCCACTGTCAGTGTGCTTTAAAGATAAATTTACTGACAAGGCAGTAAAAAATTATAAATTAAAAACCCCCAGAGGAGGGCATGATCAACTTCCTTGGCAGCTCTGGCTGGAAGAGGACCTGCAGAGCCAGGCCCCTGAGTGGGTGCAGTCTCTTGTCTAGGCTTTCCTGGGAGGTTTCAGTTCACAAATCATTTGTGTATAGGCTGCAAAGCCTCCCAGGGAGCCACTGCAATCTCATGGGTCAACACAGACCAGCGGGGGCTCTTTCTGAAGTAAAAAGTTTTGCAGAAAATGAGGGACCGTTTTTATGTACACATCCAGATAGATAGATAGATAGATAGGTAGATAAATAGATAGAGTGTGATTCCTCAAGGCTCCTGGATAACCTGCATGTTGACTCATTTTAAAAGCTAGCTGGAAATATTCACTTCCTGCACGCACATTGAAAATTAAATCTCATAACATATGCATGCTATATGCTTCATACATCAAAACACAAACACAGACAGTTTGGCAGAAAGAAAAGTAATGTTAATGAAGCAGTTAGATCTATATTAAAGAATTTCTTTGAAATGTTATTGTCATACCAGGTTTTATTCTGGGAAAATGTTGTGTGCTTTGAAATCACAGGTCTGGTGAATCTGTAATAGCAAGGCTGACAGACACATTAGCAACTCCCTGTGCAGAAACCATGGTGATGGTCACTTTACACATATGAATAAATAAATAAACTATATTGCAGTAGCAATATCTAGACATCTAAAATATACGGGTGGCATGGAATAATTGGTTAATCAGTATTTTGGAAAAGTAAGGATTTTTTAATAGGTACGTGTTTATGAAGAATCAGAAGCTTTGAACTTTAAAGGTTTTGAAGATTTGAGGGACGGAAAACTACATGGAAGGAAATAATGATGTTATGGTTATAATAATTAAAAATAAAGAGAAGATCAAATGAGTAACTCTATGTCAACCAGCTTCCTTGTGCTGAGGAACATAATACTCAGGTTCTTATACTAAAGAAATTTAACTTTTATAAGAGTGTTTTATGGGTCAATTCTGCTAGAAATGGCTGCAGTTTTACTACAAGTTCATTTAAAAAAAAGAAGTTAATGAGTTCATGTCAATTTTTTAAGCTTTTTCTCAGCATAGGGAGTGAAATTTCAGTTCTAAGCTAGAAAATAATCCTGGCACAAAGAAATCTACAATGGTTGCTAATTTTTTATATCTATTTGGTTTGATTTTCTGGCATTGAGCCTTTTTCATCTGTGACCTCAGCAAGGCTGGTGTTCTCTCTCAGACAGACAGAACACAGTATGGCAACCTGAAACTCGGGTGCCTTTGCTGAACTGTGAGTGAATAACACGTCACACCACGACTGCAAGGCAGTGGAATGGAGGTAGAGCGGATTAAATCCCCAGGAACGATTTCCCACAACGATGTTGCCTGTCTTTCTGCGCGGGTCAGGCAGGAGAGTGTTGTGAAGAGGCCGAACATCGCTCCAGCCGCTCCCCGGCGCTGCCTCCCTCTCCGGGAGCCCGGGCTGGAGGGGAGGCACAGCCGCAGATTCGGTCACATTACCAAAGTGCTCGGCCGCATTCTCAGCCTCCGCGCGATGCTCCATGACAACAAGGTGAGACGGCAGAGGTTACCCGAACAGCTGCTTCCTAAGCCAGAAATTCCAGGCATTGAAAACCATCTGTCTATACATTCACAAATGTATATAAAGGCAATCTATCAGGCTGCGGCACTGCAGCTGCCACTCCATCAGGCCTGCTTCCTTTCTCCAGGCTGAACAATAAGAGCTAGTTCTTCACTTTGTGTCACACAGAATGGCTGATTTGATTAAGTCCCCAACTCTCATTATGCTAGGTAGGGGTGTAGAATTTCAATGATAATCCATAATGCATGACCAGTTTGTCGCCATGGTAACATAAATTCAAGGTTACTAGCTCAGACGCATAATTGGGTGTGCATTGAGTGCTGAAGAAGGGCTGTTAAAATTCTTGTCATAGAAGAGTAGCATCCATCATACTGTCTGAAATTGCAAAGTACTCATAATCAGAAAGAAAAAACCTTGGAGAAAAATGTTAATAAAATAATGATTACATCTAATATAATTGTTTAAGTTTAAAAAACCAAAGTGGTTAAAGTATTTTAGTTAATAAGGATGGAAAAGGCAACTCATTAACTTCAGAAGACTTCATTTGAACATTCCCCACCCCCCAATATTTGCATTGTAAGATGGACCCAAAGCAGTTCAGCTCTGAAACTGACTGATTAGCTCAGAATCTAATCCATATGATACAGTAAAAGATGACGCTCCGCACGCAGACGGCACAGCCTTATAGGCAATGTTTGTCCAGTTTGATCTTTTGTGGGTAAACATATCTTCAAAATTAGCTGCACTAAGGATGAGAGGACTATTGCATGCTGATTTTTTTAAATTTTTAGATGTTGCCCTGAATTATTGCACTATACAGCAGCCATTTTAACTATTCAAGATGAAATAGGTAAGGTCAAATTGAACAGATGGAAACAAGACATTTAAAATCGGACTGAGAAAAGCTCTAGCATGTATATAGCAGATAGTGATCTTACTCCAGCAGATGGATGGAATGATGACCTAGAAAGGCTTTTCTTTTTTTTTTTTTTTTTTTTTTTTCCCTCTCTGCCTCATTTCTATGCATTTGTGACTGCAACATACCTGAAACCTGGCATTCAGTATATTAATGTAGTGTGGGGAGGGAGGGGATTGGGTTTTCTTTTTTAAAAATATTTTTGTGTACATCTCTCCTGTATTCCTAATTATATTAGAAAGATTGATGTAATGTTTGCACTACTTATTCCTAAACAAACCTTATTTTGATGACCATCTTTGATAGCAAGGAAGAATAGGCAAATCAGATTTTATGTGAGCACTTCCAATATGTCAGGGGCTTAAACCTAGCATGTCACTACAGGAAGAAAGATCATTACTAAATGAATATTTTCCTCAGCTCCAACCCCATTTTCCTTGATTTTGTCTGACTTGTATGTATGTGTTTTATAGCCTTGGCAAATTCTAGCTGAGATCCTTCAGCATATGGTTTTATTTATTAGGATTTCTAGTAGAATCTGACGTTATTTCAATGCATGTTTCTGTAACAATTTTAGAAGAGTTTCTTCAAAGGAATAAAACCTCAGTTTATGCCTTTTGAGTCAAATCTGTCCCTTGTTTCTGGGACTGAGCTTTTATCTAATTCTGTTGGAGATGCTTATGATTTGTTGGGTGAACTGCTTAAAAATAACAATAGAAAATTCCCATTTTATGGAACTGGAAAGGTTCAGTAAAGGAAAAGATTATTACACCATCAATTTTCTGTAATGATTAAACTAATCTGTTTGGGGTTTCCAGATTTCAGATTACACTGTTTTCTAATCTACTCTGCATTTACATTTTGAAAACATAAATTGTAGGCAACTTAACATAAATATAATTCAATCTGTTAAACTACAGTGAATTTGAAAAGAATTTTGTGAAGTTCTTTTGGTATTGGTTATTTTTTATAATTTTCATATTTATTTCTGAGAAGATTATATTTTGAGAACTGGATATTTTTATTACAAAATTGCATTATTTTTATAAGGTTAGAATATATGGGGGTTAACCTGTAGTTTTTAAAAATTAATTTCTACAGTGAACCATGAAGCTCCTTTTCTGAACAAATGAGTCCAAACCATGCTCTCTTGTCACCATTTTAAAATTGTTCAGATCTGCAACTAATTTCCATTACAGAAAAATGTGCTGGGTCATAAGCCTATATGCACCTTGTAAGCAGTAGGATTTTTCACATGAGTGAGAAATGGCAAGATCAGATGCTACAGTAATGGAGGCTGTGGTTGTAGCGTACTGAATTTATTTTTCTCCGTTTGTAAGACCTGGTTTTGTACATAAAAACATATATTACTGTTCAATATCAAGATAGGACTGTGTGTTCAATGTTGTGTTTTATTTCAACACAGCCTGGCTTAATATGAAGCTTGCAAATATCGCATCTGGAGGTGTATTCTCCTCTTGATGTGCACATGTAATTCCAATTAACATTAAGAATGTTAATGAGAATATGCCCCTCTAGGGGCTGGAGAGGGGGAGGTGAGGGAGCAGGTTTGTAGTTCTGATTTAAATAACAAGTGACTTTTGTGGAGAATACCAGCATGTGGTCTCATGCACTTATATTGTGGAAATGCAGTGGCTCTGAATGAGAGTGCAGGATTTAAACATTGATGCTCAGTGATGCTTAGCCAAGTGAACCCGTTGTTGGGGGCAAATATTAAATCCCAATGTGCCTTCTCCAGGAAGGAATATTTGTAAAAATGCTTACTTCTGTATTTGTCCACAGGCACAAAAGACTCCACTGCAAGAGACTGGGCTGTGGTTTTATGATTTAATTCTTTTTTAAAGACTAGCTTAGTTTGAAGAAAGAAACCATTTAATTACTTCTTGTTTCTCAAGTGTGCAGAATGTATAGAAGAGCTTTCAAAGCGTTAAGCAGCAATGTGCTCTTCTGCTTTGATTAATTTATGTGTTGTTTCTTTAGTGTTACAAGAAAGAAGTACATTTAATATCAGAGTTCAAAATAATAACAATATCTATATTAAAATGACCATTAAATCATTGCATTTTCTTTGAAAGTGTGATATCACTGGTGATATTTTGAGGAATCCTGTGTAAGCAAAGAGTAAGAATAACTGTAGCACTTCCATTTCTGAAAGTGGACAATAGCAGACTGTGAAGTGGTTTTAAGGCAAGAAGGTTTTAATGCAATATATCTCTTATAATTGCAAGAAAATGTCCTTAATAGCTTAAATGGAATTATCATTTCATTTTAATAGATGAAAACAGAGACAGTGTTTATGTGCAGAATATACTTTCCTGTGGTTTTTTTGGCCAGAGGACAAAACCATAGTACAAGAAATAATTATAACATCCAAAATGGTTAAGAAGAAAAAACAGAAATAAGAAAGACAAAATTTTTACTGTCCTAAGAAATTATTTGCCTTCTTTTTTCTGATAATGATTATTGCAAGACATAAAAATGACCAAGAAACAAAAAGATGTATTACTGTTTAATGTGCCATCTAACTCTTTCGTTATCAGTGACAGAAAAAAATACCCCAAACAATATAATTTATCTGTTTTGTCAATTCTTGCTGCATAAACTTTCTGCATGCCTGTTCAATTTACACATAGAGAAGTGCTGTTCATTTCATTGATCTGACATGTCACATTTCATTGTGTTGATTTCAATGCAAGTGCTATTGCAGGATGGGAAACGTGCAGCCAGCAGGATACATTAAAAATGTAAAGTGAAAATATGTGTTTTGTAGATGTCTTTTGCTGTGACATTTTTTAGGTCAAGCAGTTGAAAAGCTCTTATTTAAATATTTGTCTTGTACATTTTATATGTTGAGTTTAGTATTTGTAAAATTTAGATTTTGTAAGCACACAGTGGTATATTTGAAATTACAAAATACCATGTACCCTCATTTTTTAATTTGTTCAGGGCCTGGTCATATAGTCTTGGTTACACCAGTAACTCAAGGCTTTTAATAAGACTATTAGAGACAATAAGTTTAGGACGCAAGGACATCTAAGGCTTAGATTTGTCCTTGTCCCACATCCTTCAGTAGTCCTGTGTGAAATTTTGGGGGTTTTATGAAAAAAAATATTTTGCACAGAGTGGTGTCAATGCTTACTCAGTCCCATCTCTCAGTGTGAAAACACTACACACATACAAGAAGAGGTGGGAATTGTAAGAAAGCATGATGGGAAAACCAGAACTATTACTAGCAGTTGTAGGTGAGTGAATCTGTTTAAGAAAAACAAAGCTAGAGCAATTTTTTAATTGGAGGTTTTCACCCCCCATTAATCAATTTATTCAGGTTTGAAAAAAAGAACAGTGTTCAGCTGCAATATCTCGATGTACTTATTTCGTTCTTCAATTTGAAGGAAAAAAATCAGTCATTAAATCAGAGTAAAGGCATCAAAAGCTAACTAAACAGATTAAAGAGGGTATGACACATGGACGACATGGTGACCAAAACACCAAGTCTAAAAGCTGATTAAATGTTTGTCTACCCTACATTGAGAGGGCACACACTTGGGCAGCAAGAACCAGGGAACAGGCTGCTCCCAGTTCCCATGCCGCAGATCCAAGGAAATTTCATTAGACTCTACAGAGTAATTACAGAAAAGATAGGAGTTTGGCCGTCTTGTTCTATCAGTCACATTAACTTGATTTCATTAGACAGTAAGATTACTAATACCACATCTTCCAGAAAAACAGAAACATTCTCAGAAAAGCATCACATGTAAAGTGTTTAAAGTATCAAGACAAATGACAAGTTTTCTGTAAAACTTTGAGCAGTGCCAATTTCTGATAATAGACACATAAATTAGTCTTTCACCACACTTCAGAGGCTAAGAAAAATTATTAAAATATTAGGGAAGTAAATATGGAAGCATACAAAATAGTAAACTAGTGTTACCTTTAATTCAAAAACAAAACCCTGAAGAAAAAAGATTTTTTGAAAAAAAAAAAAAAAGGAAAATGTTGTGGCACATTTACAAATTACGTGGCCTCTTGGACTGCATATAAGAAAAGACACCTATAGATGTGATGGTGCTTTTGCTACTGGCTTACCTCGGACCTGACTGTTGGGACATCACTTTTCTGGAACTATGTCAATGTTTCACAGTGTTCTCTAATGAAGAAGAAACTGCTGAATGAGAAAAGTACCTGACAAGGATGAAGTTCTCTGACCTGTGGTGTGCAGAAGGTCATGTTGGCTGGTCATAATCTATCAAAACAGTAAATGTAATACACATTCTTTAGGCGTTTCAAGGATCAGTGGCAATGTGATTTCCAAAAATTTACAGTGGTATATTGTGTGCTGAGAAATGATCATAACCCCTCATAATATTGAACTTGTCTTGAGGTAACTGAAATGGGTCAGTAAGTTAAATACTGCATGCACAGAAGCTCTGGGAAAAAGAAAAAAAAGAGAAAAATTGTTTCTTTTCTTAAAGGCAGCACTAGTAGCCTATCTTTGCTCTTTGGATGGTCAGGAAGAGAGGAAAGTATCTTCTCGTTTTGGTTAAACCTTCTCAAAGTGTGTTCTAAGTTTAAAATCGCTGAGGTATTCACCAGAATTGCTAATGGCATTGAAATACTCCTGTGTTTGATCCCCTCTATGGCCCTTTGCTGCTGCTAGTGGTGGCATTCAGGGAAAGAAAGCTGAGCCTAAAATAGATTCCCTATTAAAACTTCTTCCCTATCAGTTCAACTGCTACAGTTAAGAATGTGATTTATTTTTAAACATTATGCACAGGCCATTTGAACCTTTGGCACAGAGAAAATCATACCATTTTATACATGTTAATACCAGTACAGCTTGTTCATTTCCCCTTTCTGCACTGGAATCAACTATCCTGGTATAATCACTTTATATCAGAGTAGCTGGGCTTGAAAAGGGGAAGATGGGATATGACTTGCAGTTTTACTACTTTAAATGAACCTGAATATTTAAAGCAATACAAACTCTGTGTTTAGACAGGGCTTCAGGCCTTTGAGAATTATGAATATGAGTCATTGACAGTCCTTTGCACAAATTGTTCCAAGAACAAACCCCAGTCCTTGCCCAAACCCCTAATTAATGAAAACCAGCTAACCCTGATTATCATGTAGGGCACAGTAAGTGTGTCGAAGGGATTCTACTCAGATTTTAGCTGATGCGATTGAGCACCTATAACCTTGTTTTCCCCTTGCCGAGCTCAAGCAAAGGTGTTTCATCATAATGGGAATTATTCCCAAGTCAATTTTCACAGGTTTTTGCTCTGTCTCCTTTCAATCCACATGATCACAGTTAGCTTTAACAATGAGGAAGAAAAGAGACTTTGGTTTACTCTAAGTATATTTTTTATCTTCTGATTCAGAAGTGACTGAAAATGTTTTACCCTGCCTTTACAAAAGTCAAGTGCTGTTCTACAGAGAACAGGCAAGGAGATGTTAGATTGGAGAGATAGACTATTTAAAAGTTCTCCACATAACAGAATGCAATTAAAATGAAATAAAAATAATAACAACACAGCATTTAAATAACAATGCATATTTCAAAGCACTTCACAAGTAGGTCAACATCATGATAAGCATTTGATTGCTGCTTACTTTAGTGGGAATGGTTTAAGAATGAAAAATATTTAGCCCATTCTCCCTCTCTTTGTGGTAGTTCCACAAAAGCGACAGTTTCTATAGAACTTCATGCTGCTGAACATCCAGGCAGGAAAAGCCTGGCCAATGCTGAATTGCATCTCCAGGTGCACAGAAATATAAGTGTTGTTTTCAGTTTGGTTTATGTTAGTTTTTAGGGTATTTTGTAATAATGAAAACATTGGAAACCAAAATAAAATGTAGATTGGTTACCAGCATGCAGCTTAATTTTATCATTAAGTCATTTCAAGATCTGGATGCAGCATTCATGTGTCCTTGAAGCTGTGAGATGTGGGGATGGGAGGGGTGGGTACGTGCAGTCTGCAGGACTGAAGCATTAATCTAAGAAATCGCAGGGAAAAGAAAGCCTGTTTTTCATACCACCATCAGTATTCCTATCCTACCAAGAGCTTTCATTAGATGATATTTAACTCAGATAATTACTTTCTAGCTGACATTATCCATCGGAAATCACAATTTCACTATGCCAAAAAGAAGCTAAATGGCTAACTTTATGGCACTTCATACCTTTCAACTGATTTTTCAACTGATAATTTAAGGCAAAATATTCTCCCCAGTCTCCATACAAGTGTGTGTTTCTGCATGGACTAAATCCTTCTTTTGTTTTCATTTGATTCTCCTAGAAAATGGATAAAATTATATCCTTGAACAAGCTGTTTAACAGCAAATCTTTTGCTTTTATGCATTCCCTAGGTCTCAAATGGATTAAATTCATAGAACTCATCTTCACCTAGGAGTTACACACTATGAAGTATTTGTTTCACTTACATCTCTCTGAAAAAAAATTCCCTAGCTGGGACCAACACTTCCCACTCTGCTCGAGGACCAGAACACTTTTGGGGGTGCAGGTGTTCCACTCTGACTTGCAGATATTGAAATGTATGGCAATGTGGGGACCACAGTCCTTCTCCTCTGCCAGCCTCTTCCTCAGAATTTGGGCTCCACAATCTCCATTTTGTTTATATCCCCAGGTTATTTTTCCAGTTCACTCTTGTCTGTCCTCCCCTACAACACTTCAGCTCCAAGGTTCTCAAGCACAGAATATAATTCCTAGGTGTTCTCAGAACATAAACAAAAACAAGTTTTGTCTTTAGGAAGACTGGCACTAGCACAGTGTGCAGCTGCTCTGTCCCTTGCTCTTTGGGGAGGAGTCAGAACTATTGCATTGCAGTTGCCCAGTGTGAAACTCTTGTCCATTGCAGAACATCAAAATTCCATAAAAAAGTAAGAACATTGTTTGTGCTTGTGTGTTCCTGTGATTAAGCTTAGAGAACTTAGCCATTGGATTTGCAAATATTGTTTCTTCCCTTCTCTAACATTTGTTATCCTAGAAATATCATCCCATAACCTTCATAACTGTAACCAGTCTGATCCCATGTATAGACCAGATTAAATGTGTCTTTCTTCTTTCCTCATTGTTACTATGGGGCTTGAGTCTAGGGCATGTTTTAGTGCCACCAGCAAAGAACATTAGACTTTTCTTCAGGTTTGGGCAGAAGGTCTCTAAGGGAACTGTTGGTTTGATATATAACGAACATATCTGGGATAGTTTGGCATATATCTGATGTGTTCATTACTAAAGCAGTGTTAATAGTAACAACAATTGGAATAATCTAGGGTTAAGAGCCCGAGGTGTAAACTTTCCTCTGTTTGTCCTTTTCCCTTTGCATCATCCATTGCTCATCTCGATTTTAAAAGCATCCTGTTCAAAAAACTAAATATGGTATAAAGCAGAAAATCTGACTTATACCTGCTTTTAGCCATAAAAAATGCACAGGGAATTTTTAAAACCATAAAAGCCACGAAGGTTTCATGTCCCAAGAAACCTAAAATTGGATAAGCTCATATATTCAATGAAAGAACAGTATAATNGTCCCAAGAAACCTAAAATTGGATAAGCTCATATATTCAATGAAAGAACAGTATAATAGGTATTTACCAGATTAAAACCTGTATACCATTTACTTTCAATTGCATGTTTGATGTGAAAAGAGTATTGAACCTGGTGACATTTAGAAGCCTGTTCCAGTTCAGATTTTTCTATGATTCTATAATTGGGCTAAAAATCATGAAAAGGCAGGGCTTACTCTGGGAGGAAATTCCAAGAAGAACAAAAATCATTGTTTTAATCTTCAGGGGTGTGTTTTACCTCATTCAATTTAACATGCTTAAAAGTAGTTTCCTTGCCCAAGCTGGTGCTCTTTAGGTCATTAGAGAGAAAGAAGCATCTCCAGAACTACTTTTTGTCACCTTAGATACCTAATATCACCTGGAACAGGCACCTGCTTCTCTCCAGTAGCAATATGAGAACTGCATGCAACCAAATTTCTAATGCTTGAGCCAAGAAAAAGGAATCTTACCTGATCAGAATTATCTATTTTGCCTAAAAATACACACCTCAAGGAGTTATATTTCCTGGTGACAGCTTCTTACCTTCAAACTGACTGCATCTTCATCCAAAATTTGGAAGGAACAATTCAAACATTTGAATTGAGTTGTAGTGGAGATATTCTAGCAAGACATAAAGCCAAGCATCAAAAATGACAAACCATATTCTTCTGTGTTAACTTTTTTCATTGACAAAACTGGAGGGGAGAAAAAAAAGGTAAAAAACCTGTGAGTAACAAGCCCCAAAGCCTCTTTATGAAAATGGAAATGCTATTTCATATTACAAGTCAATAACACTGCACTGTTGACAGATCTCTCCCTGCCAAGCACCTACTTGCATTTATTATGTTTTACAAATGCTGAACACACCATGGAAGATCATATTAGGACTTAGTGCACAAGGTTACCATTAATAGCAGGGAATTAACAATGTGATAAGACATTACGAAACTGCTGAAATCAACTTGTGACCTGAGTGCACTCTGGGTTCAATTAGAACATTAAATTCTTCATGCACTTAATAGCCACATGCTATTAATAACAACGAGAAATCATGTTTGAAGAAACTGTTTGTTAAAGAGGTTTATTTGGCAGTAGCATGTAGGGAAATCATCACTGAAGTCTTCTACATACACTTGCAGGGCACAGGATAGCTCTGAGCCAGAAAATAGTTCTCTATTCTATATTTGTAATATTAAATATTACAAAGTCTGTCCCAGCAACTACTTTCTCACTCCAGTAACTGTCATATCAAAAATACACTCAGCATCTTTAGTTTTAGTATTTTAAACAAGTCATTGATTTTTTTTTTTCTCTTCTTAAGCATAGAACCACAGAATCACTAAGTTTGGAAAAGACCTTCTAGATCATCAAGTCCAACCTTTGACCTAATACCACCTTGTCAACTAAACCTAGTGCTAAGCAGTGCACTCACTGAATCATAGAGTAGTTCAGACTGGAAGAGACCCACAGAGGTTGTCTAGCAGGGTCTGTTGGGGCACCCAGTTTAGGACCATGTCCAGTCTCATTTTGAGTGATTCCAAGAATGGAAACACCACATGTCTGTGGAAACACCACATCACCTGCCAAACACAGGCAACTTGGTTTTGTGTTCAGAAGGATTACATTCAAATAAAAAGATAAAATGCTAATCTCTGCTTCAAATAGAAATTCATCCATCACAGCTTGAGTTTCAGTTTGAATCATGAAGTGTAAAAGACACCTAACATGTCCTCCCTGAAGCTGAAACTCACCTTGCAACTAATTTATTCAGGGTAATCAATCAATAGATTTCCAGAAACAATGTATTGATTTCACCTTTTTTTTTTTTATTTAGTCATTTCTGTTAGCTGCCAAAATTAATTAAATAAGGCATAGCTCTGAGAGCTTACATACTAATTAGAAATAGCAGGTGCTTTCTCTCAAAAAGTTGTCAGGAGCCCAGTTTCTGGGCCCCCCATGGTCTGGGAAAGTGACTGTACAACTTGGGCTCTCAGAGGAGACAGGTGTTTCTTGGGAAATATCTGTGTTGCCTGGGAGGCTGGACAGCACCAGCAGAAGACAGGGAGGAAGCCCTCACCATATCTTGGCAGTTGCATCAAGCCCTGATGGGCATCTGGCAGGTCAAGGGGATCTTGAACCAGCAGATCCCTATCTGTGCATCATGGAGCAGCATCAGTGCAAACACCTCCCTTCAGCCCACCCTGCAAGAGGCTGTGCCTCCCCTCCAAGGCCACCACAAACTCTGGTGATCCCCAAGCTTCTTGTCAATTGGAAACAAAAAGGTTTGTGGATTATGATCCCATATTCGTTTGGTTGGGGCTTTCTCCAGCTGAAGCTATTTAAATTAATTCATGCCAAATGACAATTGAGATATATAATTTCCAGCTGAAGAGTCAAATAATTCACTGTTTCCTAAAAAAAGCCAACAAAAAAACCCAGACCAAAACAAAAACAATCAAACAAACAAACAAAACCCCCCAAAGAACAAAGAAACCAACCCAAGACACACCAATAAAAGTCTGGCTGTAGTTAAAGTTTATAGCAGCAAGTAGAGTTCACTGAGATTATTTTAATCTTTTCTTTTTCTTCCAAACACTTTGGAGAAACTCTCTAAATATAAAAATAATATATCTAAATATAAAAATAATAATTTATTCAGAATGCTGAATTATGCAACTAACTTTCAAATTGCCTGCATTAGCAACAATGTTTGGCCTCCTCATAATATTAATATCATCTGAAAACTTGTTGTTGGGGGTTTTTTAGGGTTTTTTTTTCATTTTGTCAGATTCTACAGACCTGTCTGTGAAGTATGTAATTTAATAATAATCAGTAATGATAAACTAAATCTGTAATTTAAGGATTGGCATATGAGTGTCAAACTGGCAAGCTGTTGAGTTGATTCTCTTTGGATTATACCAATATAATGAGGAAAGTTAATTTAGCTTGTACAACACTTAGGGGGTCTTTATATGTACTTTTTAAAGTGAGCTTCCCTCTTCCTGAAGTGAATACTCTAAAAATAAAAGTAGTAGATGACTTTAGAGACTAAAAATATAGTAATAGTTAAAACAGTGCAAAAAACCCTAAGAATTTTCAAGGCCAGACAAACTGGATATTTAAAAATTACATGAGGCACCAAGGTAATACACATAGCATTCTTCATCCCTTGATCATTTTTTAAATGTGTTTGATGTACAATTACCAGTGGTACAAGTTGTCTTCCATGGAATTTGTCTCCAGTAGTAGCCTTGGCTCATGAAAAAATGTGTTAGGGGGGGAAAACATAGAGGTTGGCATTTCAGAAATTCAGAAGTTCCTCTTCACAGTGCAAACCTGGGAACTGATGACTCCCTTAAGCTCTTCACCTGCCTCACACAACAGAGCACCAATTACTGTCCAAATTCTCTTCTCATCCTTAGTCACCAAAGGAACAAAGGGAGTCAGTTTTAGCCCCACAAACTCAATGGCAGACTTCCCACTGGTATCTGTGAAACCAAATTTTTCACTGAAATCTGCTCCTTACAGACAAGTGTTCCATATGTGTATCTGAAATTGTTTCATAGAGGTGACTATGTTTTGCAGTACTTTTGAGATGCAGGTAAATATTATTGAGGATTTTCAGAGCTTGTTAAAACTGTCTTGGGTGATGAGTCCACAGCAGAACCGGCAACAGATTTCCAAACAACTGAATTCCATATTCTCTCATTAAAAGGAAATACAAACTTTTACATGTCAGCAATATTGCCTTTGATTTATTAAGCCTAGCTACCCACTCTTATTTATTTTTCTTTTTTTTTTTTTTTCCTTTTTATTTTTAACAAGGATCTTTTTCTACACAGTTTCACAAAACTTTTCCTTACCAGGTACCACACTGAGGTAGGCTGGAATTGATGAGATTAACAGTCATCTCTAATTTAGGCTCCTCCTGAGAAGCCCCAGTAACTTTTGAGACAAAAATACAAGTGTACATCACCACCGGAATTTAAAGGCATATGTGCATATACTTAGGAATTTGACCTATTTGGAAAGACAGCTTCCCTGAGTATAATGGAGTGGGTGTACATATGTGTTAGAGTGAGAAGCACAGCAAAGGTATGAGAAGGAAAGACTCAGGCAAAACCTGGACCAGGCTAGGCTATGACTGAAACAGAGGAGGGGAGAGAGATTCTTCTTCAGATGGCAGAAAGGACATCCTGTGCTGCACTGAAGCCTCACATCCTACCAGGGAGACAGGATTCTGCACTCCTTGTGAGCACTGCTTGTGAGAAAATACTAGGGCAGCAAAAAGGACCTGGGTTCTTTGCTAGGAGCACAATATGAGAGATTTAAAGCACATAACTATCCTCAGAACCCAGACTGATGTTCCTCCCTCACAAAATAAATTTCAAAATCACATTTAACATCAACCTATTCAATAAAAGTGTTTGAAACATTCAAACATTCTATTTTTACAATCATGCTTCATTGAAAAACTTACTGGAAGTCAATTAGGTTTTGTTTAGTTTTTCAAAATGTCATCACTGCTGCAATCAAAATATCTTCAAAAATATTAATTTTGATCACTATACCACCTGATAAATGCCCTAATATCAAGGGCTTTACTAAACATGAAGTATATCTTCATAAGCCTTAACTGATATTTATTTTGTTTCTACAACTGAATTTCAAAAATTACATTTTTTCACATTTACCCACTGGAGTCTCAGATCCTGCTTCACATCAGAAATAATTGTCACTGTTTTTGCTGTAGCTGGGGAAAACAAGAGGATTCTTTGCATATCTTTTTATTACATTGTCAATATATTAATACAGGTTATATGAACAAACCTAAAGCGACAAAGAGCTATTTGTTATTCTCCAGAGGTGAAAGCACAGATCTTAGGAAAAAAATCCAGTAGGGATCGCAGCTGAACAAAAGGTCTAAGCCAGGCAGGCTTCGACACCTGATTATATGCAAACCCAGCAGCGTATCCGTGCAGGGATTCCCTTCTCCTGTTTGCAGACAAGAATTGAATGAGAAGTGGTGAGATAACAAGGAAGCGTGCAAGCTTAATGATACGCCTATTTTTTTTCTCAGTTGCTAATCTGTAGCTCTGGTGATGATTACTATTTCATCTCCAGAGAGATGCTATTCAGAAACATCAAAATGACATACAATTGAATGCCTTGTGCTTCTATAAGTATAGGGCCAGATTGTCAGGGCTGTCAGCCCCAGAAGGGAGAAAGTGTTCCTATTTCATGCGGCTCGTTTCCCCGCCCCGAGAGATGCTTTCCAGCAAATGGCAGGAGGAGGACGAGCCCGGCCCGCTCACCTGATCTGCCGTGCGGAGGGAGGGAGGGAGGGAGGGAGGGAGGGAGGGGTGGCAGGGGCCGGGCTCCGGCTGCGCTCGCAGCGGCGCCGAGTGAAGTCAACGTCGGCTGCTCGGTGCCGGAGAACAGCAAGACAAGTGAAAACCTTGCGTTGTTAACCCGTGCCTTATTTTCTACTTTGCCCTTGCACTGCAACAGCACGGAGGTGCCACCCACATTCATCAACTTAAGGGATGCCAGGGCACTTTCCACTCTCACTCACCGCGAGTCAGGCTCTTTGCGGACCCGCTGAAGGGAATTTCCTCCCTGCTGTGCACAAGAGCTGCTCGCTGTACAAGCTGCAGCATCTACTGGTAATCACACCCTTACTGGCGCGGCTGCAACTTCAAGATCTAGTCTCAGTATAGCCTTCTCTCCAGCCCGGTAAACACGCAGCTTTGTCCTACACGAGTAGGATGCTTTTTCAACTACCACTACGCTCGACTGGTCCTGGATCTAGCTAGTTTGCCTCAAGATTCTGAATGTTTCCATGAGCAGTAATTGCATGTCTGGACTTCAGAGCATACAGCCCAGTGTCTCCTCCAGTTGTCATATCAGGCTCTCCATGTGCAGACGCTCAGATCTCTGACTTGGGTACCAGTCACTGGAATTGCCAAAACTTCCAGAAAATATATGATTTAGAGAAAATTTAGAATGATTTCATTTTGATGTGGAACAATTTATATACATGATCCAATAAGGTCTGCAAATTTAAAATACCTTCCTTCAAGAAGAAGAGAGAAATTAACACAGTTCTGTATATTTTGTGGGGGTTCCTGGTAGAGCCATGGATCCTTCCTGCTGACAAATAAATGTTTGTGCCAAAGACACTTTGGAAATTGAGTCTGGTTTCAGTTCCTTCTTTGTGAAAGTGCTCATAACTTGGTCATGTTAATATTTTTTTGTCCACCTGTCACTTCTTTGGGGCAGGAATTCTTTCCAGTTCTGAAGAGCAACACATCCCATGTTCAAGTGACATTGCATACATATTTGCAACTTTCACGCAGGATGTTCTGAATTCATTCTGGTACCTCTTCATTGCATGACTTGGGGAACAGAGATACTGCCAGAGACAATCCAAAAGATTTGCCCCTACACATGAACACTTTGCACAATCACTGCACACAGAGGCAGAGTGGGCTGAAAGACTTTAGTGGTGAGAATGAAATAGTCAATGCCTTCATAGTATATACAGGAAAGCTATTTATTCTCTGTACTAATAAAAAGGTAAGTTATAAAGTGGTATAGGAATCACCACTAATTTTCCTGGGCTTAAGCTTGGCAAACTGCACAAAGACCTCATGCCTCCCTCTGAGACTATTCCTGGGGATGCAGAGGTCTGTGTCCCTGCCCCTGGGCAAACCAAAACACCTTTAAAGCTCAGTGTTACATTATTGCTGCATTGGGTGCCAGCTAGTATGAAATCAGAATGGTGTGTGTCTTTGGTGTGAATTGCACATGAAACACGGGTCCTATTTGTATGTTAATAACTGTGTGGCCTTTTGCTTTCCCTCTTTATTCCCTGTGCTTTGTCCAGATGAGAGCAGGTAAAGTGACCCCCATTCTCCTCTGACACATCACACGTGGCATCGCCCAAGATCAAAGTGTGCAATCAATTTTTCCCTTCTTCATGACAAACACAAACACAGAGACAACCTTAACCACGGCGGCTGGTGCAGGAGCAGCCTCCTCCCCTCCTCCCCAGGGCCTGGCAGATGGCACAGCAGCAGCACAGCCCCACAGCTCCGGGACCAAAGGAACAGATGCTGGATTACCGCACACTTTCTAGAGCTTGAATCTTGGAAGAAATTCTGGATTTTACCTGGCTTCTCCTCCCCTCCTGTCATTCACAGAGGCAGCTGAAGCCTCCGAAAACAAGATTATGCAGGCCTTTAGCACAGCCCGAAGCCACAATGTCAGCAGGGATAACGACAGTGTGGTTAATAATGGCTGAAATACGTGTAAGGGTGCAATCCTTCAGAATAAGGATTTCTGAAGATAATTACAGGGGGTGGAAAATTGGATTGAGAAAGATTTTAACAGCAAAAATATTTTAGTTTCTTAAAATGCTACATTGAAAAATGTTACAGAGTGAATTGGTGATATGTGGAAACTAAGAATACAGAGGCCTATTTGAAAGATAATTAGATAACTATAGAAAGAAGCATGTTAAAATATTTAAGGATCATTTCCTCTCCTTCTTCTTCCCTATAGGTGACTGCCACTTTTGAAGTTGATTTGCCGTCAGATTAATTGGTTGTGAACAAAGAGCATTTTTTAACAAATCCCAGATCCAGAATATAATTTCAGTGGACAGACGTGGTAGAGCAACACCTACAATCAAATCCACAGCTGAAAGTTGCTTCATTTTGTTTGTAAGTTAAATTTTACTTATGTTGAGGCCAAACTGTCATGACTGGTGTAATCACAGCATTGTATTATCAATTGAATTTACATTATCAATGGACTTTATGATTAGAGACCGTGGTCTCATTTGTTCTGAAATACATTCATAGTAACTTAAAGGAGTTAGAGCAAAACATTCCAACACTGCATTTTAGCAGATGTACTCATGGTCATGACTCAACTTAAAACTAAAACGTTTTAACCAAGGACCGATTAAATAAATATAATACAAATGAAATAATTAGTTTGGAAGTTGGTAATATTTTGTTCATTGAGATCCAAACAAGACGTAATTGCATAAATATTTTTTACTTTATTATTTATTATCCAAGTCCTAAAAAAAAGAAAAAGCACTCCATTTTATTTGATTCATGTTTCACTTTACTCTTACACACTTCTTAATTGAAAGGGCAATGTTAAACTTCCTTTTCAGTTACAAACTACTTCAAATGATTATTGAGTAGTAGTTTAAATTAATCATTCAAAGTTTAATATTAAAGGTCTCATCCTAATATTGAGGGATTGATTATTTTTTTCTGAAATGTACAAGTATGCTCCAAAAACATGCTGCTTTCAATCACTTGGTCTTATAGATTATTTTTGTAGGGGCTGAACTTCAGCAAATTCATCCTTTCTTTCCTGTCATTTTACAACTAGTGATAGAGACCTGAAATCCAAGAAACTTCTGAAGCAGTCAAAAAGAATATGTTAAAGATCCAGCCACACAGTCTGAACCATAGTTTCACCCATCTACTAAGAGTCACATTTAACTAGTCTCTCTAAGGAAGTATTTTAACATGTGAGAAGCCCTGAGAGTACTGCAGGCAGATGCGATGCCTGTCCCTGTTTCCCCAAATTGGAGGAGGCTGCTAACAGGAAAATTTCATTTCCTTTTCATTACGCAGCTGCTGGCTGTCTGAGCTGCCTGATACAGGGAGGATATGGGCAGGGATGTCTTTGTGAGTTCTGGGAATAGTGCTAACAGGATTTATACATTATCAGAAGACCACTGAAGTTCAAGAATGAGGGAGGGACGCTTACACATTTGCTGATATAGGTGTTGTCATTGGTATCAAAGACAGTCAGCCGTGTCTGTAGTTAGGTCTTGTGTTATTTCACTTAGCTTTCTTATTTAAAAATAGAGACATAACTATTACTAGACATAGATGAAGACTGGACAAATTTTTGTGAAAATAATCCCCTTTTTTGAAATAATAAACTCCTTGAACTTGCAAGATGCTTTAATTTTGATGTGAATTTTTCCTCTTCTTGAAATTTCCATGTCTTTTTGGCATCTACAGTTGTGATATTCTGTAAGGCAGCTTTGTGTTCATTCTGGAGAAAGTGACTGTACACTTTATTCAAAGACTCTGCTCTCTATTGCATTTGGCAGTTGTTGGAAGGATAATTGGAGATGCTTTGCCTTAGCTTGCCTTGCTTCCCCAACAAATGTCTTCTGCCACTTGTGTGACACTCAAATCACGGGTTTCCTCATGGTGTTCCTTCCCTATGTCACAAGAATTTCCTTTGCTCGATAACTTTTTTGTTTTCTTAATGCATTTTTCAACAGAAAGCTTCCCCATTTGAAACCATGGTTCAGGTATCTTCTCTGAAAGAAAATAAAAAAGCAGTTGATAGAAACATAGATCTGGTGGGAATAGCTTGAATCATTGATCTGCATGTTTGCAAACATTGAAGTTATACAATAAATGTTTAATACCAAAAGCACTGTTCACTCATAGTATCCACAGAACACTTCCCAGCACTCCAGAAACAGAATAAAGGTTGTATAAAGCTCCAAAGTTAGAAGGAATGTTCAAATATAAACCCATGACTTCTAGCCTCTGCTTTACCCCCTTTTCTAGGTATCAGTCCTACCACAACTCTGTAAAGCAAATGTTAGATAATTAGCCTCTGTTTCACCTTTCAATGGCAAGGTGGTTCCCAAAGTTAAATCCCTGCCTTTTCTTTGTTTTGTTTCTCAAGGATACCTGAGAAAGGAATAATACAAAATCATCTTATTTTGGAACTCACTGAGAGGTCACTGGGAGCTGTGGATATATTATTATTGGCCTGATGCCAATGCTGCTGAAATACTGCTTGTCACATTTCTTTTCTTTGTGGAAGCTGAGACCTTGCAGCATGGTCACTTTCCTTAAAGGAACTAACTTATCTCCATGGGAGGAAAAAGAGCTCAGAATTTTTATCTTCCAAGAACTTCCCCAGAGAAAAAGAAGGAAATATAAAGATGAGGAAAGACGAGATTTAGATAGTAGTCAGAAAAAGACAAAAATGTTATACCTTGGTTATACCTCATAGCTGTTGGAGTAAGAAGTGCGCAACTAATATAGTGCAATTGTCTGTATGTGACCACCAAGCCAGGACTGCAGCTGGAAGAGCAGAGGAGCAGGTGGCCATGGGATGTCTGACCTCCTGCTTTCAATGATGCAGAAATACTTTGCAGGCTGCAAAGCTGGGAGGTAAGAGTATTGTAACCATGGAAGAACAATGCAGTGGCCATGTAAGCCTCACGTAACAGCTGGAATCATTTGGTGTGACACAAAAAGTCAGGGCTTTATCAAGAAGTCCTACCAACCTTCCAGCTACCCTTGCCTTCGAGCTATATTCAGGGCCTTACCCTCAGTATATTCTAAAATAGCACTGTGAGTATTCCTCCAAATCCAAGCAGCTTCTCAAAATGAGTTGTAGCCTCAGAAGTAACTTCCACTTTGACAAGGAGTTCCAACTTCTCGGGTTTAATTGAGTCTGCAATTCCCATGCTTCCTTTTCCTGAACACTTGACATTGTTGTCTGGGGAGGGAGACCCCAGGAGAGTTGATTTTTTTTTGGTTTGGTTTGGTTTTTGGTTTTTGTGGTTTTTTCTTTTCCTTTGAACATGCTGAGAACTCCTATGGTGAGACCTCAGCAATTAAAGTTACCAATTTACAGTTATTTAATAGTGGATGAATTATGAGGGTGTATGTATCAGGACGAATTAGCACTCAGTCGTGTAGAAAGGGATCTGCATTAAGTGTTGGATAAACATTCCTCCCATGCAGGCGGAGAAAAGCAGCGTGCTCACTGCAAATGCATGGCTTTCAAAGTGAAACTGATCATTTTTCCTTTGCTTCACAGTACAAGCTCACCTAGGAGATGGTGTTCAGTTCCTGAGATACTATAAACCTATACAGTTTTTAGGCTGCTCCTTTGGGACACAGTGGCTTCCAGCCACTCCAGCCACTGGAGCCATTTTTTCTTGACTCCTAACTGCATTTTGCCACAATCCCTCTCTTCTGCTGATGTAAGTTATGAAATGCTTTTCATTTGTGAACCAAATAAGTAAAGTGATTCAACTCAAAAATTAATCTTCAAATCCAAGGCAGTAGTGTTTTCTTAAGTGGGGTTTGCTGTCAAGCAATTTTTTCCCTCTGGCAAGCCCTGGAAAGGTGTGATTCAACATCAGGCAAGGGTAACACCATGGACTTAATGTACCATACTAGCTAATAAATTAATAAATTGAAAATATAATGAAAATTAGGTCCAATCCTAAGTAAATAAAACACCTGACTGCTTGAACTGTCCCCAGTATATTTTGACCTTACTTTGTGCTTTTCTTTTAATTGCCTAGAACCTCCCCCAATATCCTAGAAACCATGGATGCATCAAGGATACTAGCCAGGCATCCAGAGCAAAGATCAGATTAGTCCAACATCTCTCAAGAATAGTTCAGAAATAATTGATTCTCCTTTGGGACCCGGGAATGGAAAAGAAGCCCTCTCAAGCTCTCTTTGATCTTGTTATCTTGTTTATTGTATTATCTTGTAGTCAGTTCAGATGTAGCACAAAAGAAAGCAGACTCTGTCGCATATTGCTTCTTTTGCTGCTCTCTCAACTTACTCTCAGATAAAAGCAGCTAAGACTCCAATTCTTTGATTTTACTCTAGAAGAGAGATTCTTTAGGAGCAACTAAAAACCAGAGATTCTTGTGGTTAAGTATTAGGTTTGGGGTTCATAGCCCATATTTCACAATCATAGCCTGCTGGTGGCCAAAATGACCAGGTGACTCCATGTGAGAGCTTGTTCTCTCCTCTTTACAGCCGGGCTCAATTATGGGAATTTTTCCTTTTCTCTCTCCAGTGTTTTTCTCCAGGTCAGCCCAACCCATAAGTGGAGAAGAGTCCTGAATTATGTTGTGTTCAAACAAGAGTCTGAAGAAGAGTTCTTCAGAGTGAGAGAAACAGCTCAGTTATGCAAATGAATAGAGATATAAATGGATGCTTGTGGATTTCGCTTCTTGTCCTAAAAACAAGAACTGCGTGAGGAAGGAATACAGCAAGACCTGTGCAGAGACTGCTCTGTTCCTGACAAAATAGAGGACTGAAGTGGGAGGGTCAGGTTAAGTCTACTGGAAGGAAAGATAAAAATATTATCATTATGGTTTTAGGGAGGTTTTACAGTACTTTTGCCATTGTTGTTCTCATTGCTGATACATTGCTCATGGAAGGAAACGTGTGAGTTTTCAGCCTGTGCTCCTGGGAACAGTATGGCAATGGAAGAAGAGGGAAGTTCAAAAGGTGTCTGCATGTCTGTAGAGGAACTCAAGCCCCAAAACTGTTTGTTGCTGCCATGGTAACTACATTTAGAATAAAATGAAAATATGAGATAACATTTCCTCTGCTTTTGACCTTTTTGCTTTTCCTATGGCATGTCTCATCTCAGCAAGGTCAGATTTGCCTGTGAGCACCTCAGCCCAGATGCTTTGCTCTCTCTGCATCTTCTTGAGTGCCTGCCCTCCAGCCCAGATATCTCCTCAGGGGATTTTCTCAGCTGTCTGGAAGCATTTCTATGTACCTATGTACTTTAATTTTGTTGCAATGAAATCATCACACTATGACATGCCCCTTCTTGGCATGGATATTTCTTGGCAATGTTTCCACCAAGACTGTCCTTTCCTTTCAAACAGCCCAGGTTTGGAGTTTAAAAAGCTGAAAGGAAGAAAGGAGGGGATTTTGAGGCTTTAGATTTTTGCATTTATTTTTCTGAATGTTCATGTGCAGATACTTAGCTGAACCCAAAGACACCAAGAGTTCACTTTTGCTTAGAGATGTTGAAGTACATCTTTACCATCAGGCCATCAGGCCTTCGAGTGTTTCTGCCTGTTTTGAGTGCAGGAATGGAGGGGTTAGGTCAGAGTCAGCTGGGAAGAGAGAAGCAGCATAGCTATCCAGAGGTCAGGGTGAGTATATATCTGCACAGTCTTTTTTCTTTTTTTTCAGCTCAAAAATTGGAACCTCGATGGGAAATGGGATGCCATCATGTGAAGCAACACAAGGATGTGATCCACAGTGAGGGAAGGAAGCAACATGACTCCTTACCATGATTGCTGTGTCCCAGCAGCAGCTGCACAACATCCCGGCAGCACTGCCTTGTCCTGGCACAGCAAAGGCCACCAGGAATGAGGGACCCGGGCCAGGACAAACCCTCCTGTCTCTGAGCCTTGCTGTGGGGAGCTCTAATGCTGTTCTCAAACCTGCCTGCCCTTCCTGTGCTCTTCCCCAAATTTCAACACCAGCTGCAATTAATCTTCTTTTATGCACTGCTTTGATCTAGCAATTGATCTTGCAGGGTACAGAGGACTAAGGGAACTCGTTTACAATTAAAATATCACTGAAAATCAGCATGATTACTGTCTGTGGGCTGGCCTCTCATCTCATTTGGACCTCACAACCTCAGTTTTTCCCTAGTAGGCTATTTTCTGTTAAGGTTGAAGTTTTCTTTTTTTTTTTTTTTATTTTTTCTTTTTTTTAAAAAAGTATTTTTTGAAATCTCTATATGGAACTCACTTTTCATTTCCAAGCTGGTGCAAGGAGTTATTTGTTCATAGCAGGCAGGGCAGCCCTGTTTCCTTAATCTAGGTATTTTCCTAATCAGTTTAACAACTTACCCAGATCAAATAAAGTAGTTAGCTAGCTTGCACCTTGATCAATTTTACTCCACGACATGAAAGTATCTGAAAAAAATTGTCTCTCAGTTTACCTACTTTATAATGTTGTCAGAAACATGTCCAAAACACACAATGATAAAAACTAAACTGACATTCAATAAGAGAGTTGTTCAAAATTGCAGTAAAATGAATTTATTGCAGTTTTCAATTAGAATGACTCCTGAAAATGCTGAAACTTCATTTGATAACTTTTTAAATAAAATATTTCTTTTTTTTAAAGCTGCCTGGTATCTTTTATTGGGGGAGTAGGGATGGTTTTCTCCTAGCTAGAAGTAAAAAATTGAAGGAAAATTCTCAAGCACAATTTGAAACTAGACAATGTTATCAGGGAGCTCAAATGCTTGCAAGTGCAAATTCAAGCTACAAATACAGCAACAAAAAAACCCACCCATATATTTGCAATCCCATTATGCAGACATTAATGTACTGACTTACTGTTATTTTAGGAAAGTGATATAAACACATGGGTGGAAATTCTGGGGGACAGCGGGGCAGGTAGGAGAAACTCATAGAGACCCATAGAGCTGGTGAATGCTCGGGCGGGACCGTGCCTCCTGTTTCTGTTGGGAGCAATGCTGCTGTGTAACATCTGCTGTGCTGACATCTGCTCTGCCCGGTTCTGCAGGCTGGAATCAGGTGCCTTGGTTTATGGACTTGCAAGCACACAGCCTTCCTTGAGTTTGGAGGGAAAAGGGCAGTTCCTGACTCACAAGAGTCCGAAGGCAGCGCTTTTCCGCAGCCTGCCCAGCTGTGGGTTGCCCTGCCCTGCCGTCCCCAATCTGCCGTCTGCCTGGCTGACTCTGTGGCATTTCCTGACACACCGCAGCCTCCACGGGCCCTCCTTCTGACCTCCTTCTGATGGCATGCTTCCCCCACAGCCATCACAAGGGCCGTGCCTGTCTCTCCCAAATGCTGAATCTTTTCTGACTGCTTTCCTGAAGTTTCGTGCCCAAGGGAAAAAAAAGTCTTTCCCAAAAACATTATTGGCTCTCTTAATGAACAAACAGATGTTGTCTGGGAATTGCACTCTCATCAAGCCTGTAGCGGCTGGTAGTGCACATCCCAAACATCTTTCCTTCAGCTACAAATCACCTGTCTTCTCTGCATGGATGTTTCCAGTTCCCATTGATTTTGGATACTGTCACCAGTTTTTACCGTTTCGGGAAAGATGGGACAGGAAAAGCTTACAAATATGATTGCCTGGCAAGAGATATTGAGAATATAAAATTTATGAATGAAATAGAAATGAAAGCTAGCTTTGAAATGTAATCATGGCAGGCAGGAAGACAGTGACTGTAACAAACAATGGGATGCTAAGGGACCCAAGGTTGTAGCCCCATCCTACCCTGCCAAGGTATCAGGGAAAAGATAGATAAGAAGATAGTCTTTAGAGCTTAGAATACAGAGTGATATGGTAATATAGCAGTTCTCATAGGCTGTATGCAAAGTCTGTAGGTTTTGTATCTTGCGTGGGTTGGTCACTGTAAATTGGAATCTTCAACACATAAAGAGATATAATGTATTGTAACAAGGTTCTCTCTCTCCTACTTTACCTCTCTTACCTGGCCCACCTCTCTTACCTCACTGCTCTTACCTTACCTCGCTTTCCCCTGCTCTCTCTCTCTCTCTCTCTTTCTCTCTCTTTGGGACATCCCTTCAGCCGAGGCTGGTGGCTGAAGGCAAGGCCCTTTTTACCCATGACCCTTGCAATAAAACCACGTGTTCTCTCAAAAGTGTCTCAGGTTTGCAGAGTTCCCTCTCCCTGCCATCCATGGATGTTCCTACACCGTAGTTTTAAAAAAAAAAAAAAAGGTTTAACTTTTTTCTGTTCTGTGAGAATAAACTATTTCAGTAATACCTATACAGTACAACAGTTTTTATATGAGGATTTTTTCTTCCACAAGAGGCGAATATGCAGAAGACAATGTTAAAGAAGCTTCTCTGCCCACAAATCACACTGCAGTGAAGTTCTGTGTCTCTGCTCTTAGACTGGCCAAATGTACATTAATGTAATTTAACCTCTTTCTCTGAAGTTTAGATTAAGGCCCGTTACACCACAAATAAAACAGACCAAAACTGATAGAGACATTTATAAGCACTTATGGTTATCATCCAATGTCTGACAACCTGTTTTACATCCTTAACCCAATTTTGTGTCCAAACTCTGGAGGAGAGGGGAGTGTAACATTTTACTTGTAGCACTAAAGGTTGTTTAATGCAATTTCTGTCAGCAAAGCAGATATGACACACAATTTCATTCAACTTTACTGGAAATGCACAAATTCTCAGAGTCCAGGACTCTCTGGTATAAGTCATCTGCAGTTAAACTTATACTTTTCCCATTGAAGCAACTGTCTAGCTTTGCTGCTATTTGTGTGGTTTTCTGGTTTGGCAAGATGTTTCATTCATTTTGTTGACTTTGGCAAACATTAACATAATTGCTTGTCCATGTTCTGAGACATTTCCATGGAACAGTTCTTCTCTTTAAAAATTTTAGCTGGATATTCACTCAGATGTACTGGACTTAAAACCTCTAGTTGAATATTGATTATGGATACTGCTTTGTTAAGCTTTGTTGTTGGAATCTTTTGTATGATTGAAAAACAGAAAATCTAACATACAGAAAAATTAAATTATTACACCAGCAGTAGACGAATTCACTTTTTTCCTATGATTTAATTCCATATGATTTTGGGATCATACTTAAATGATTGTCAGTCCTTAAAATCTACAGTTCAACCCAATTACATTAATGTAAACCTGAAAAAAGACTATGGCATCAATTAATTTGGCAACCTGTTCCTTTTTCCCCATTCTCAAAGTCTGCTCACTACCTGTCCTAAAGCTCATCTCTTCAATCATTTTGCTCTCCTTCACTTCAAGAGTGCATTTCTGAAGCAAACCACCTGCACTTACTGTACATTGGCATATTTTGAGAGAAAGCACAAAACTGCTCCCTTTTTTACATAAAATAAACAAACCTGGGAGATGTGTTGGAGAAGCACAGCTCACATTGTGAGAACCATGAAGTTTTCATTCAAACTGGTTAGAGCTGGTTCAAAGAAATCATCCCAAATCTTATCTGGGACAGATGCAGGGTCCTCTGCACCATCTTCTTTGCTTTGCAAGTAATGTCCTGCTTGGCTGCAACATTTGGTAAAGACTGAAGAAGTCAGGATTTGAGGTGTTTTGATGTCCGTCTGTAGATGCCAAAACTGAATATAATATATGTATATATGTGTATATATATGTATGTATGTATGTATGTGTGTATATATATATACATATATATATATATATATATGCATCAACCTGGCTTTGAAGATGTGATATGAAAAAAATGAAGTATGAAAATTATGCTTCCCAGCAAAGAAAATTTTATGGGAATATTATTATAACTTTTAATGCATAGGAAATATAACCTTATAACTTTACAATCCCTTTGGTCTTAGAAGTTATGAATTTATTTAAAATACTGCTTCTCATTATACTATTAATACACATGTGCCTGGGGTTCTACAGGTGGGCCAAAAATATGCTAAGTGTCAATAATAAACATTTTCAGAGAACAGTCAAAACTACTGTGACATCATCAAAAATGTATTATCAGGTGGTGGTGCAGCACTGACTCTGGCTGGGTATTTAGAAAACATTATGACATTACTCAATGCTGTCAGTGATGTTACTTACAGGAATACACAAATGCTTTGGCGAGAGTCTTGTTAGGGCGCAGCCCCCCGAATGCACAGTTCCTCTTTCAAAGAGCTTCCAAATCAAGAAATAGATGTGATGAGAATGGAAAATGCCATGGTAGATATTTCAGCAGCTGTCCAAAATGCCACAAATCTTTGGAGAAAAAGCTTCCAGGAACTTTTTTAGTCTGTACTTCAGGTCTCCTCTGTAACTTGTTAATCCTTCCTTTTTAAAGGATTTGGTGAGGGACGGAAAATCAAGAAGAAAATGAAAATATATTACATTTGTCTGCACATCAGTATCTTTAATTAAGTAGCATTTGGTATTCATTCTTCTTTGGCATCTTGCTAAAAATGCTTCTAACTATCCCAGAAGCAGGGCCATGAAACCTGGGGGACGGAGCACACAAAAATATTGAGTATGAATATTATTTATTCATAAATTAAATATTTATGAAAAAATTCTAATCACTACTTGCTAATTTGGGTAATATTTTACCCATCAAATAGTTTCTTTGCTCAATAAGGCCCTTTTTTTTTTTTTTTTTTTGGTAAAGAATAATGAACCAGTATGAAAAGTGAAAGTGGATTAAAGACCCCAGACTTTACCTGCAAGGCTATCTGTGGAATAGATAGTTTTCATCAGGGCTTACAGTGACAGAATGAATCTTGAAGTGAATACCTTAAATAATGACTCTGTTACCCAGAAAATTATTCCCCGAAGAGTCAGATGGACAAAAGATTTTATTGATTTTTATTTCATATTTTAATGATGTATATTTTAGCCATGTCTCCTCTGCCAGGTGAACCTCTGTCTTCTTCCTATGAAAGTTATGATATCATGTAGCAGCTATTACAGAGTGGTTGTTACTTTTCACAATCCCAGCTGTTTCATTCTAAGAATAAAAATATATTGGATACCTGCCAATTAGGTAAATGGAATTGCCATTTTCATTTATTGCAATAGCCAGTTTAACTTGTATTCATAATGTTTTTTGTTAATGTAGATAAAATGACAGCACTGGCAAGAGAGAGTATTTTTATGAGCAGACTATGCGTGTTAAAATAGTATTTTCAGAGGCTTCACAGCTGTTTTGGTTTCAAAATGCAAGTTTTAAATGATCACTAATGTTTTAGTGTCTCCTACCTGTCCACTGATGCCAGATCCTCCTCCCCTCTGCTCATCTTTCTAGTGTTTGGTGCAAAATGATCAATAAGAGGGAGGGTTACGTGGGCATATTTTCCCACCTACTTCCTATTCCTGCCTTCCAGTTAAAATGCTGAATAGAATTATAAACCCATTAGGCAGTGTTAAAATGCACTAATGTCAGAGTGCTCTTTTTGCAAACTGGATCACTTTACAACAGAGACACATCTTCCTTTAGTATACGTCAGGAAGGCTTACAGAAAGCAGATATAATCAGCTAGAGAACTTTTTAAAAAGTACTTCCTGTAGAGAATGAAATGCTTCACAGTTTCTATTACCTACACAAAATGCCCATCAGAAAAAAAGGATTAAAAATGATTTCTAACTTGTTGCACTTACTATCAAAATGCAATGATATCTCAAAAATGCCATCAATGTCCATTGCCAGGCCTGGAGACTCCACATGTGGAGGCCTTTTTTGGGATAGAGGCATAGGTTTGTCACAGAGGACATATTTGGAGTGTAAGGCAAGGAAGTTTATAGAGAGGTGGGTGGGTCTTGAAGGAAGAAGGATTCAAGCATGGTGTTATACACTGCTCAGTCATGTGCTAAATGTCCAGGTTAAGGAAGCATTTAAAAAAATGCTGAAAAAATTAACCTGAAGAAAGTGCAGATCCTCCCAAAAACAAAAGCCCTTTTAGCAGAGCAACCTTATATCTCCTGCTACTGTAATAAATGTATCATTGGGGTAAAAATTCGTGCAGAAAAATATAGAAATATATGTTTTATTAATGTTAGTATAAAGATATAAAAAGTGTAGTTTGTTTAAAAATTCCTTCCCGAGTCAGGCAGCTGCTTGAGTCACAACCTGTCATCAGCCCAAGGCAAAGAGCAGAACCAGGACCATCAAGGGGGACAAAGAAGTTGGCCAGCTAAGATAATGATCAGCGACACATCGGGCTGAGAAGACTCCTCTCCGGAACCCACTCCCAAATGCAATGAAAAATTGATAAGCTTGATACGCAGGTGAAAAGAGCCTTCCCGTATCGCTATTCACAGGGCTCAACGAATCCGGGAAATTCATTCAACGTTGTATTTGGACTCTTTATCGGACTATGCCCCACACCTGTTTTGCCTCGGGACACGAGAAACCCTATAAGACCCCAAGCAGCAGTTCACTCTGTGTGGATTTGGGAAATCTGTACCTTAGGTTACAGATCCCTGTCCACCCAGCGCTGCGCTGTCCGTCCTTATTGTGGTTTCTCTCTTTGTTGGTGATTGGGATCGTTTTTTCTAACAAATTGTTTTTATATTAATCCAGTTTTGTGATTCCATTTATAACACTACCTTTGAATGCATATGCCTTTGAGGAAGATAAGCAGCAACAAGGAAGGGAGAGGAGAGACAGTGGGTGTCTGAACATCCTCCTCCACAAGCTGGAGCTGAAGTAGTGGAAGAGTTCTCCAAAGTAGTGGAAGAGTTCTCCATCCCATTGTGTCATCTGGTATTTAGGGCACTTTGCCTGGCACATGCCAAGACATTAGAATGAATAAGTGACCAAGATGAGTTCAGTTAAAATAAAGTCTGTCTGAATTGGCTGTTTAAACTCTGAGTTAGATTTGTACCAGGAAAAAAGTAAAGCTTCTGAACAATAGTTAAGTGCAACAGCTAGGCTTCAAATGCTGAGCCACAACCAGAAAACTCAGTTTCTAGTTAATTAGAAACATACCCCTTCAGCAAACTTACAGACAAAGGCAAGGAGCAGACACACAAAAATGTAAAACTATAAAGCAAAAGCAGAAAGTAATCAATTAATGCACTTCAACTTTGTATTGTTCTGTTTACCACCCTCTGAAAAGTTTATACAGATTCCTTGTTTTAGTATCTGAATATCCTTGAATGCACATTTCCTCGGACCATCTCATGACAGGCAGAGAGAAAATGGTTATCCCCATTTCACAGGGGGAGAAGTGAGGCAGGAAAAGCCTGTAATCAAAATGAGTTCCCTGGAGAGGCAGTCTCCAAAAAGCAACTGGCTTTCCTATGCTTCATGGATATCAGTGGTAGAGATAAAATAAATTCTACTTAAATACTGAATTGGGTTAAGGTCACTGAATTTGGATGAATTCTGCAAATAATACAGACTTTTTTTATTTGTCATCTCACTTTTATAGCCCTTAAGATGCACTACCTTTTCATTTTCAATGTTTTCTATGCAAATCTGAAAAAAGGAGAGAAATATAATGCATATAATGTTATATATAATCTATATCATACATATTTAATGAAAGATTATATTCTTAAGCAAGATTGCAATTCAGGCAGCTGGAGATTAGAATGATTTAATTATACATCTATCTATAAATAGTACGAGTAGAAATTAACCAAATTTTATCTATTTCTCCCTGTATTTATGTATTTATGTATGCAGATGTATTTTCTGACCTTGAAAAGAAAGAGAAATCTATAAAAGTTGTCTGCAGTCTTTTGGATATAGGTGAATGAGATTACATGTGAAGTAATTACAGAAATAAATGCCGACTAATCAGCAATTCATCACAAAGCAATTTCTTGTTAATGTAAAGATAATATAAAAATGATGAAAAATAAAGCTAATGTACAAAAACAGAAATTAAAAGTGTTTTCTTGTCGATGAAATGACCTTCGCTCTTTCTGTGCCTCCAGAGCTCTATCCAATGTCCCGTTGGCTGCCCCTGCCGTGCCCTTCCCCAGCCCTGGGCAGGCAGGAGGTGGAGATGCTCCAGCTCTCTCCCGGTGCCAGCACAGCCGGCTCTCTCCCCCGGGCTGCCCCGGCCCTTTGCCAGGGGCTGTTCGGAGCTGGAAGTTACCCCTGGCAGGCTGAGGGAGGTAGGAGGCATTGGAAGGAGCAGAAGGGTCTTCTCTGTTCTCTAGACCCTCTGGCCAATCCCTCTACAAGAGACCCTTACTTCAAACGGATTTAAATAGCTGCTTTCCAGGTGTCTCCCAGCTGGCTGGTAACCCAATATCCTAAGGGTTCATGTACCTATTTTTCCTAAATTTCCTCAACTTCCCTTTCCTCTGCATCAACATCTGGCAGGAACCTCACCACAAGCTTGAACACCCCTTCAAATGCATTCAGGCCTATTTTTCATTAGCAGTCAGGCTCTCTTTGAAATCGCAGTCATTGTATGCATATTTTCATAGACTTCAAATTTCACAGGCCTTGCTGAAGGCAGGATTTTATTATTCTTTCTCCATGATTAAGATTGCTTATGTCATTCATGGATCACCAAAAGAAAACATCAGAACTCCACATCTCCATTACTTTCAGTAGACTTAAACTGAGATAAACACAGCCTGTTATGCCGTGGCATCTCAGAGAAGTGCACTCATTTCAAAGCACTGCGTGATGTGAATACATGAGGCACAAATGCCATCCAGAAGCAGGAACCTAACTGCGGTCTCCTTTCTTCGGTTTCAGCAACGCTTTGACAGCTCAAATTTTTGTAACTAGTGTAATGATTCTTGATGGCAGATGATAGCAAAATATCCTAGCAAATACTCAGTTTAATTGTTTGGTTTTTTTAAGATAACTTTGCCAGATTGCAGACTATGAACAGTAGGTTTAAGCACACTATTTAAAAGTCTGGGGCAATGCACACAACTTCTGTGGGAGGAAGATACAAAGAAGAAAAATATCCTGGTAGTTAACGGTAACAAAAATTCTAACACGACGAGTTAGGGGCAAAGCATCTCAGTTAATTTCACCTCAGTTATGTAGATGTTAAAACTTGTTTGTCCTCTTCAGGGAGGTTGAGGTACCTCCCCTTACGGATGAGAAACTTACAGTGACTGTCTCAGAATTAAATAGAAGTGTATTAACATAGACACAGCGTGACATCATTGGTGTAAACTGGTAAAACAAATGCATTTGCCAAGAATTTTAAAAGTGATTAATGGTTCTGGATGACTTCAAAGTGCTTTGCTTTAAAACCTTTTAGAAGGACTGTTTTCTTTAAGGTGAGAGCTCAGTGTGAGAGTAACTCCCTTTTGCATATCTGAAGCAGAGCTCTGTGCTGGAGATGAGTTTTCCAGAGTGACTACCTGTGAAAATGTAGATCCTATTCCTGGATGTTCCTGAAAAGTACTGTACAATTGCTTGGTGTTATTTAGTTACACAGATTCAAACTTATCGTACGCAAATGAGAAGTAACTCAAATTTTACAATTTATTTAAAGAATTTAAAAGCAATCAAGATGAAGTTATCATCAATAAAATCTAGAGATGCTTTCAAGATATATTTTAGGGCTGCTGATCTTATGTGTTAAAGCCAGACATTTATTTCTTTCCTAAGAATTGAAGAGTCTGCTTCTGCTCCTCTTTGAAGTCAAGGAGAATTTTATCACTGTCTTCAAGGACGGGCAGATTAGAGCCCAAATTAGCATCTGGAACTATGTACAGTAGGGTGTTCGAGTGGTGTACAACTTGTCACCACAATTATAGTAATTTTAATCAACCTCATTTGCTGTTTGCTTCTCTGAGATTTCCAGGAAAATTTGCTCATCTGCACTTCAGTGTTAATATCTTCCTACCCTTACTGTTTTACAAGTCATGCTTTTATTCTGTCATTCCTGCTGCAGCTGAACTGGAGCATTTTAATAAACCTCTTGTTACCCACATCTCCTATCCATATGTCATTGACTTAAGCAGTGCAGTTTGTCAGGTTAATATTTTATAAATTTTGTATTTAGACTATTACTTAGCTGATCCATAACAGGGGGTTATAGTCAGGGATCGGAATATTGAGTGGCTTTTTTTTTTTTTCCCCCACGTGCTTGTCTCCAAGACAACTAGATGGCTGTATTTAAAAGAGCACAAAGACCAGAACGAGTAGCTCATCCAAGTCTTTTAGCAAGTGAATGCTCTGCGGTTTTGCATTTTCAGGCAGCCCTTTCACTCCATCCCCCTGACATTTTTCACCTCGGGCTCTGATGGGTGGTAACTCCAGCTGGGAGTCTAGCTGATAATTGCCGCTATTAAGCTGCTGCTAGTGTAACTCCAGTTCCCTTTTGTTTCTAGTTTCATCTGGTCTAGCTGGAGGGTTTCACTCCTGATAGTCATATTTAAAACCCACAAAGATATTCTTCATTTTTGCCCTTTCAGTCAGGGCTGGTGATTATTAGGTACATCATCTCTCCAGTTTAGCCGATTTTTCAAAGCACACGCTTGTGCTTCCTGGATTTTACGCAAAAAAAAACCCCAAAAAGCAAACAAACAAATAACCCACAACGCGTGGCCATAACAAAAGGTCTTCGGCAGTCATAAATTAGCAATAGAAATTGCCGTCAGCCCTGCTGGAAGCCCTCGTGCTGTGGCCTCAGACGGACCAGCAGCCAAGCAGAGGTTGCAGCTCACTATTAACCAACCATGATCTGCCATTAATCTGAATCTGCTTCTGAAAATCAGCTCAGCACTCCCTGAATTTCCTCTCCCTCCTTGGCTCTGTCAGGAATAACACCGTACACTGGAAATGCAACGTTTGAGTGGTCAAGCTTCATTGCTCCCCTGTATTTTTTTTGGCCTGATAATTACATTAGGGATGTAAAATATGTAACGTAAGTTTCCTGTGAGAATTTGCTGCTGAGCTAAGTGCTATCACATATCACGGGGGTTTCAAAGTGCGTTCGATACAAAACCCCAAATCTGATACAAAACCCCAAATCTGTCCAAACAACATATTTAGATGGGCACTGCAAGAAAGATTGTGCTTTTCAGCTGCAGACGAGGCTCATTGCTGCTCCTGTGGATATCTGGTTGTGACGCCTGTGAGGTGCCAGTTTTTATTAGAACGTTTCATTCCTTTGAACATGAGAGGCACAAACTTTTATGATTCAGATAACCTTTCAGGGGTTTCATATTCCAGGGGGATAGCATCTCTGTATTGACTCAAAAAATCCAGCAAGCCATTTCCATCCTCTCCCTAAGATGATTTATCTTGCTTCTTTTCAAACAACTTCTATACTTAAACCTCTTTGTGAGAACAGAGTACTTGTCAAAATTCAAACTAGATTTCATGTGCTGGCATTTCTGAAATTTCACATCCTCTTCCTATTAGTTAATCTAGTAGTGAAGGTAAACGTCTGCTGTTGGATACACATTGCAGACACCTTACTGGTATGAATACTGACTGTAAATATTCCTGTAAAAGGGATTGTTGTGTTAATGTGATTTATTGGGAAAATTGGCAATCCTGAGTCCAGGATTTTTGTGCAGTCAAATGAGAGGCCAAGTCCTTCCTAAGGCTCAGCTGATGTTCTTTGGGAAGTTTGAGAAAGCAAAAATGCATTAATTAAATTGCCAGAAAAAGAAATAAATAAAATAAATATAAATGTACAAAAAGTGCCCCCTGCCCCTCGGCCATTCTCCCAATCTTTCCTTTCTCTTCACAGCTAACAGTAGCGGAAAAAAAATCAGCAGTATTTTAGTACAGAAGTAGATATAAAACAGTTTTGGAGGGTAAGATGCAAAAATGAAGTGCTCCCATCAAAATCTGGTTTTGACAGAAAATATGTTTTGTAAATAGATATCTTCCTTCCTTTTTTCCATAGAACATGTTGTTTTTTCTCATACGTATCCAGTAAAATCTGCACATCAAAACCTTTCCTTCAAACAAAATCTTTCAATCTCACTTTAAAGGAGAATAAAGATTTTAAGGAAATCTTGGGAATAGTAAACAAGCATAATTTTTTTTTCTAAATTCCTCCCATTTTGCTGACATCATTCTGTTTGGGAATAAACATATCTTCGATGTCTAGGCTGAGTAATTTAAAAAAAAAACTATGTAAAAGCAGGTCGATTCTCATTTCCACCGACTTCTGTTTCAGTCTTGTCTGAGGGAGCACAGTTCTCTTCTAGTTCATCACAGAAATAGGAAAACTGAAACCAAACCAGGAAGCAACTTGAGGCAGGGAAAAATCAGATAAAACTGGTGCAGAAAATTAATTTAAACAAAGATTAAATAGATAGGAAAAGGTCATGCCTTTTTTTCTCACATATTGTCTCTGGTGATGACCTAAGGAGCCGCCTGAAATTGTCATGTACCAAAGGATTGCCTGCATGACAGACTTCTAGATGAGTCTTGAAGCAAAGGAAACCTTCTCTGCATTGCTTATTATTTTTCCCATATTCTAAGCATCTGAAGGGATGTGGTCTTCGTCTTCTGCACAAGGGAGCATTTTGATGCCCTGTCCCTGTTTTATGTGGAGTTCTGAACACGTATGTCATTAAAACTTGCACCAGCTTTAGTCAGTTGCCAAAAATCCGTTTGGTTTCACAATGCTTGGGATAAAAACATATATTCATACACACATATATTTTTTCTTCTAAATCAGCAGTAAGAAAATATTTTTTTTGTAGAAAACGTCAGCATTTTCATTACCCTCTTCTGATTTTTCTCACATTTAGGAAGATTGTTTTGTTTGTTAGAAGGTTTTACACCTTGGATTTGCTAAGGGAAAATTCAGACTGAACACTGAATAAAACTTCCTGAAAGTAGATGCTATTAGGCTTTGTGATAATATCCCAAGGGAAAGGAACAACTCCAACAGTTGTGACATTTAAAACCGGACTGGACAATACAGCAATAAATATTCTGTGTGGGCCATTCTGCATTTCCATAGGATTGGCTGAGGAGAACTGTAAGGTCTTTTCCACATCTAATTTCTCCTGTTCTGAGAAGCAGAAAACTCTGCAGTTGATGGAGTTCAGAACAGGAGCAGTGCTAAGAAACACAAGACATCAGTTTATTCTAGGATGACTCTTAACTGGTGCAAACTTCTTTATAGTTCTGGGGCCCTTATCTCCAGAATAATTGTGGACAAAAATAAGTTTTTATCTTCATAAACTTCCATCACTGATATTGTCAATTAAGGTCAAAAAGATCTTTCATGGTATTTGCACTGTTTCTTTTATTTCTAGCTAGAATCTGCTCATATTGATCAATGGAACGGAATTTCTGCTATTCATACAGACAGTTTCTTGCTATATTATTTTAAATTAATTTATATTTTGTGGGCCAAGTTTTCCAACTGTGATATTAAACAACCATTACATGGATCAACAAGCTAACCCCTCTGAGGGCTAGGAATCCCTAAAATAAGGTAATTCTCATTGCTTATGATCTGATAAATTCAATTGTTACTGTTTAGCTTACTTGATCTTGAAAAAATCTTTAGCTCCATGACCCCTTTATGCAGCAACTTCTGCAGCTGTGCTAGTTGTAAGGCTGGGAAGGATGGGAGCAGTGCACTGCCTTCCTTTGAGCTACCAGTCCTAACTATTTGTCAGGGAATCCCTGCTGCCCCAGTGACCTGCTGGTCAGAGTGGTGCTGAAGCACATTGCTCTGAATGACAAATGAGGAGAAACAACAAGGGTAGAGATGTAGCCACTGGGTACACAATGAAAAAAAGCTGCTTGTCTATCATGAGATCTAGTCAACTTTTCTGCAGAGTACTGGAAGAAATGTGACTGTGAGCTTGTTTCAGTGATCAAAATTAAGTAGCATCTGGAAACAGGAGTGTAGTTTGCAATAAAATAATAAATTATTCAAAATTATCAACAATTCCTGCATTCTGTGAGTTCATAACTACTGGAAACACAAATGTAAAGAAATGTCTGTTTTTGTAAAGAAAATTAAATACCTTAACTATTGTTGGAAGACATGAAATGGGAAAAGATCCTGGTAATTCCTCTGTAAATTAGTTTCTGTCTTAAGTCCCTCAGAATGTTCAGGTAGGTCTGTTTTAGTCATTCATTAAAACAGAAAAGGGTTTTATTCTAATTCCTATTTAGGCGTAATAAATCTAAACTGTAAGGAGGAGAGATTGATTGATTTTGCTATATTTATCAAAACAATCAATCTGGTACTTACAGAGTATTAATCTTATATAGAGACATAACCCCAGCCTTGTCTGATAAGAGCAGGCTGAAGCAGGGACAGCACTATTCCCAGTCTCTCCAGTGTAACGAGTGTCACCCTGCAAAACTTGGTTCTTGCTATTGCTTTGCTAGGGACGTGATTCCCCAGTACCTTGGAACTGATCACTCACTAGTTTTAAGAAGTATCCCAAAAGAGGTTAACCTTACAAAGCACGATAGCAGAGCATCTTTCCTTTCTAAGCCATTTTTTAGAGAGGTCTACCTGGACTTGAAATGTATTGATTTGCTGTAACAGAGGCTGCTCAGGTCAAACTCAGACTTTTGGACAGTCAAGTTCTCCATCATGAGGCCCAAATATCTATGAAGGACCTGACTCCACTACCACATAATCTCCCCTCTCTCCTTTCTCAAAATGACCAACATTCTTACTATGTTTTCCCACAAACATATGTAAAAGCTTCTGAAGCACCTACAAAGCTGAAACTCTATCAGAATGCAGGAAAAAACAAACAAACAAACAAACACACACTTATTCCAGCCTTCAGGACCCTACTGAAGAATATTTCTCATTTAAACTAAGGGATGTAATTTCAGGTACATTGGTGACAATACTAGTGATGGAATTATTTCACATAGACTAAACACAACAGACTGAAAGCAACTGCCATCTTAAACTCTACCCAAAAATCAAATTAATATCAGTGCATGTTATGGAGTAGAGGTAAAACACATTCTTCCTGTACAACCTCATATTATAAGAAAGAAGTCTTATTCAACAAGAAATGCCATTCACAAATGTTCTTACACTAAGCACCAGAGCAGCATATTATAGTAATCCATATCTGAGGCAATAAAAACATGCCACAAGCTCCACAAATTACAGGAAAAGCTCCAGTTTTCATGAAGAAACACATAAGTGAAAAGACAAAAAAAAAAAACCCACATAATTTAAAAGGAACAAACTTGTCAACATTTGCTACCTGAATAGCCATAAAAGAAGGGAATAAAGGATAAAGGAGGTGGACAGACTATATTTTTCCTTCAAGAAAACTTAATTGTGGTTGAACTCTTACTGATTTGGAAAAAAAAAAAGTCATTTCATATTCAAGTTCAGCTGTTCAGTGTAAGTGGTGACAGTAGTAGTAATATAATAGGAACTGAAGAATAGTAATGTACAGGAAAAATAAATTAATCTCATACAGTATTAGTGAGAGGGGGAGAAATAGAAATAGAGAGCTTTTTGAAAGAATATGTAATTAATTATCATATAATTTTTCTCACAATTTTACGGTACAAATAGCTGAAAAAGTTTATATAATCATACCATCAATGCTAATAAGCTTGTAAACTTGAGCACTGTAAAGCATGGATTTGAATACATTAAATTCTACTTACATGTTTGACAGGATGCTAAAATCTGACTGTACTACATCTTGTTATGAATTCACACATTACTGTCGGTCAGAAAACCCTGACACCAACTTCCATTGCTAATGGTAATGGGTATGGGAGATTTTAATAATGAAGTGTGCATGCTCATTATTTTTCAGAGACAGTCTGTGGAAAGCAATTCCAAATCAAGAAATAAGACAACAAATGAATACATTTGCATGAGGAAAATATAACATCCCTGAAGGCTGAAGGAAACAGTTTCATAAGCATCTGAAATGAATTGTATGTATAACTTCCACAACTGTAAATGTGAACAGATCAAAGATTCCAGTGTTCTGTATTATGCATGGCTACACTGAACTTCTACCTAGCAGCTGAATGACAATAAATTTGTTTTGAAGTCAGGTGTTCTTCCCAGAGCTTTCAAACCAAAAGTTGCGCTGAGTCAAAGACTACCTGAAAGCTGAATTATCAAGTGAAGGTTTCAAAGCTCCTTTCCCAAAGAGCGGAGCAAAGTGGGGAATTTTTTTTAGCCTTGTTTGTTTATGAGATACAGAGGCTAACAGATCAGGACTGAAAACCACACACTTTTCAGTTCTCATGATGAGAACATCTTGGAAATTGTTACCCCTTTGCCTAAGGATTTTCATCCTCTAGTACTTGTGGCTTATGTTATAAGTGATGCTGCACTGATGCAGGCACCTTTCTGGTGATGATGTTTTGGGCTGCAGCTGGTGCCCTTGAGAGAGGAGTCAGAAAACTTTGGTTATGGTAGGCTTAAGGAAAAGAATCAAGAAAAGAGACAATCTATATAGTGATTCTCAATGGAGAAGCCATTTAGCCAATTCACATGTCCCAAGGCAGGATGTCATTCTCCTGTCACTCCTAGCCTTTACTTCCCTAATGCAGTCTTACAAACTGTAGCTGGGTGCAAATTCTTCAGTCTTTCCAGACTATCACTTTCAATGCTGCACTGTTCCTAGAAAGCTTTCATGAATGTTTGCTCTTAAGCTTGTATCCTTTTTACTGTGTTTGCCAAGGACACAAAGAAATTTTTTTTCTCTTTCTTTTCATAGCAACCTATTACACATTTAAAAATTCTTAACAGGTCCTTTTTTTCAGATTAAACAATCCCATTTATATCAGGCAATAGTTGAATATCATGCAACATGGTCATAACTCTCATAATTTCTGCTGCTCCCCCTGTGATGGATACTTGTATTCCTTCCAGTCCTGTGGTCAAAATTGAACAGTTGCTTGGTTGAAGCCTTAGCTGTTCTGCAGAGAGTAGCAAGGGGATTTCATCTGTCTTACAGACTATGCATGCTTCTGTTAGTGCATTCTGGTATGACATTAATTTTGTCCACAACATTGTGCTGTTTAAATTTTCCTTACTAACTGTCCTTATCTTTCCCTGAAACATAATAGCTGAGGTATTTATATTCCCATGTTTTAACTCAGACAGAATAGATATTTTATGTTTTGCATTGACTTCTATGGGAAATCATGCTAAGGTATTATGAGTTGAGAGAGCAAATCACATTACTAAACTTTTAGCTGGCTGTGTCCATGTTATATTTGTTTGCACATGTTCTCACACTGCAAAGCTATGACCACTGTACATGCCTACAAACTGAAGTAACAATAAATTCAGCTGGCTAGAGTCTCTGTTGTGGTAACATTCTTTGGTAATACGGATGATTTCTGGGTTGTATGAATACATTCATACAGAACTTCTGAGAGTTCTGAATCTTTTTTAAAAGTATTTGCTATTCAGAAATATGCAGTGATGACTTTGAACAAATAATTTGCAAACTATGAATTATCTTCAAGGTTTGGGTTGTTTTTTTTCAATTCATTCACAAAGCAGCCTCATTTTCTTGCCAAATGTCTTAAGGCAGCACTTAAACATTTTTTGTCATATGCCACTGATCTGAGAACAACCTGGCACACTGAGTGCAGACCTTAGAGATGAGTGTGAGGGAACAACAGCCCAAGGATGTCCCACAGGTAGGAGGGAGGAAAGCTGGTACCTCATGGCATGTACTTAGCAAATCTATTAGCCACTGCCACTGCACTGGAGTGAGCACTGAAGTGCTCTGGGGCTCGGAACTTGCATTTCCCTTCTTTTAACTTTATTTTAATCCTTCAAAGGTATACAGTTTCAGTTTGAGTCACAAGCATTATATTTCTTAAATGGATAACAAAACATTTTAAATAGAGTGATTATAAATAAATAGTAGCTAGTACAGGACACAAATAAACAAGATTCCACAAAAAGCAATAAACAAAATTATTTTTGCCAATATGTTCTTTATGAATATAGGAAATCAGGCACTCCACACAGGGATTTTGACTTTGAACATTTTCTATTAATAAATGTGTACTTTTGCCCAAGATGATAGGTGAGCAGTGTAATTGAAATTAAGAAAAGACAAAAGTTTTTTAAAGGCCTTTCATCTGAATTTAGACAGAATCTGGATCTGATTTATCTCAGTGGATATCATTATCATTAGGAGAATGACCATTTTTATCCATCTGACATGCAGAAAAAAAATAAATTACACTATGGGTTATAAAAATCACTTTCATTTTTTCAAGAGGCAGTACTCTGTTACACTTTGTGAATTAACTTTGAAGGAATGACAGATTACAATTGATCAGATTTGCCAAACCTGAAGATTTTCAGTCCTCTAAGATTTTATCTATATTTGTAATCCTCTAAGAATTCATGTATATTTGTATGCAATTCAGCACAATAAAAACAAAACAGTGGATCAAAACCCTTGCTGGTGAAACCCCTGCATCTGCACCACATGTGGTCCAGGGGCTTTAAGTTGCACTGAAGGCTGAATATCACCAGGACACATATGATTTGAAGCTGTGCAAAGGCCTGGTTACTACTTTGGACCCATCAGAGGTTGGAGGAGGCTCATTGCACCTCCAACAGTTCTTCTTGTGTCCTTTGGTCCCAAAGGAATCCCATGGGCTTGCCCTGGAAACAGAACCAGTGTGTACACCTTGGAGCTGATCAGGGGTTCCACACCAAAACCTCACTGCTCCTGCACAGTTTGTGACTGGGCATGCAGAGCAGTCAGCTGAATCTGCAATTAGGAAATTTCAATATGCTTATTTCAAGTAATCTGAAAAAAAGACAAATTAACATCCAAATTTTAAAAGACGCTATTTGTTCTGAGCGAATGTATCCTGCTGAAGCCTTTCTGCAGGTTGCATTTCTAATCTTGCTGCTATTAAAGGGTAGCATCAGCTAATCTTATAGTCTGAAGGCCCTCAGGGATATCCACTGAGGGGGAATCTTCCTGTCAGATTTACCCTGGAACTGTAAACTTTGGAAGACTGACCCAGGAATTCCAGATGTTGGAAGGAGAATGAAGATCACAGAAAAAAAACTGACCTTACAAGCTTCTGACCATGTGTGTGAGACTATAAACTTCTTACAGCTTGGGTTCACCCTGGGGGCTCCTGGGAGATCTAACCTTCTTGCTTAGGATCCAGGAGCCACAGTCAAGTCAGATCTGGGGCTCATGAATTATCGAGTTTGTATTATGCGTTGCCTTGAGGTCCTGGGTGTAGAGAGGATTTACCAGTGACCCAGTTGCAAGTCCATGTCACAGCACTGCTGATCTTAGAGGGAAGGAGTCCTTTGTGGGAAGGAAATGTGAAAAAGCCCATGTACTGCAAGTTCTACAGCTTCAGAAGAGTCACATTGAATGTAGGAGGTGTCAGTGAAAAGTATCAGGTTACCATGTTCTAAGAAAAATCACTTTTCTGATTTTTATTTTTCTTTGATTTAGAATTTTTATGTGCCTCTAGAATTATGACAATAATAAAAAATAAATAAAAAAAACCCAAAACAACAACAAAAAACAAACAAACAAAAAACAAACAAAAAACCCACAAACAAACAACAACAACAACAAAAAAAAACCAAACCACAAAACCCCACACAAATCACAGCCAGGCTCTGTATCTGAAACTGTTAGTCTGGAATGTTCCTAAAAGGACCCAAATTGTATATTCATACCATCTCTTTGCTACTTTAACTCCCCACCCTCATACAGTATGCCAAGCTGTTTCTGTGTAGTGATGTGTCCCTGCCTGTGCTCTGTATGTCTATATTAATATACATATATATGAGAAACGGCTGTGATGGTTGGAGCCAGAGAAGGGAATATTTGTGCCTCCACAGAGCTCAGTGGGGAGGGACTGCTGAGAAATGGTCCAGAAGGTTCTTTACGACATTCAAGTTCAGGAACTGAAATTAGTAAACTGCCATTTATGTAGTAGCAGAATGAATTATTCAATCTGTTGTGTGGACTGAAAGCATAATTTTAAAAGTCTAGCTTGCCTGAAGAGCCCCGTGCAAAACATTTATTAAACGTAAGGCAGTACCAAGTGTTACGGCCTGGCTGGATGTCTTGGGAGGGGTTGTCTGGTACAAACCACCATGGCTAATCTGTTCCATAAACTGTGGGTAACAGCAGAACAAGAATCTGTTTCCTTGTTTTATGAATATTTGGGAAAAGTTATTGGTCTCCTCCTTATGCCACATTCAGGACATTTTTGCATGGATACCACAGGGCTCCCCAGCAATGTCAGTGTGTGGAGGTGCAGGAGGAGGCTCAGCCCTGGAGGGAAAGTCCTCGAATGGACCCTGCAGACCCATGGAGGAGGTAGAGCCTTGCTCTGTCCTGGGGCCTTGCTGTGTCCCCAGAGGCCAGGGCAGACACAAGGGCTTGCAAGGTGTCAGCTTGCAGCCTGAGGGTGAGAGAGGGTGAGGTGAAAGCTTCTCCCTCTCTCTTAATGTTTGACTTTGATAAGATAGCAGAGTGCATCTGAGCATCTCTTTTCATGGAAAAATTCTGTCTACCTCAGCATTTCCCTGTAAGAGGATCCACCTCGGTGCATCAGCACTTTTCTGACACAAAAATATTTCCCTGAAAAATTTCTGACTGGCCAGTTACTAGCATGAACATCAGTAATGAGTTCCTCCAAACCAGCAGCCAGCAGATTATGTTTGTGTGTGTCAGCCAGAGAAAGGTGTAATTTGTACACTGGTGGCAGTTTGTCCTCTAGACACTGAATATATGAAGCAGGACTTTATTAGTTAGCAAATCACCCTAGCTTGAAATTAGTGAAAGCTAAATTTCTTAATATACCTCTGCAATGTAGGGACCTTTTCTGCCACCTTTATATCATGACTCAGGTTTTGGTCCTGTGGGAAATGTTGTGCAGACCACCCTTGAGCTCCTTCCCAGGCTAGGATCAGATTCTGCTCTGTAAGGAAGCAGTGGCAGAAAACAATAAAATACTGCACAATACTTTCTGTTACCTTTGGCTGTATTGTAATATGTAATGCCAATCTGAAATAACTAAAACCAAAATACTGTCATATGTTCACAGAATAAAAATACATACAGTAATTCCATCTGTCAATTAATTATTTTCTAAGTCCATATATGTACATGTAAATAAGCATTTACTTTATCCAGATGAGTATCAGGCTCTGAAAGAATTATGAAAACCTTAACTGAAAAACTGCTAAGAATCTGCTGAAGTAAAAGCTACCAGATGCATGGGTGAGCTGCCCCAGTGAGATCAGCTTTAACCATCTTTGGTCTATTTGCTCATGAATAACAAAGCAAGGAGATTTAAATCTTCATTGTTACTTCAGTAAAGTCTAATTAACTTCCCTGCTTCCTCCGAGAAAAACAACTACCCTCAGACAAACACACCGGATAACATCACCCAATATCCTGAAGAGCTTTGGGGATTTTCAATTATTTCAAAAGTGGGGTTGTTTCTCTCTTTCTTTGCTCTCCTCCCGCATCATATATCTTTGGTAAACACTGCAGGGAAAAAAAAAAAAAAAAAGCAAACAAAAAACAAGCAAGATGCCATTCAGAGATGTTTGTATGGCTTACTCTGATGAAGCACAGGAGATAATTGTCAGAGATAGACAATGCTGCCTCTGGTCCTTAAGGTGGACTTCTCTTCCCTCTTGCGTGAAGTGCTGCTTGTTCTGCTAAATAGAAAACTCCTGATTTCATTTCTGGCTATCACTTACTGCCTTGTGCCAGCATCTTTCCTGCCAATTGCAAGTCCATCTCCATTTGAAGTGAACCAAACTTGGACCTGAAAATACTTGCCTGAAAGCACAGTTTGGCACATCTAACTGTGCAGCTCAACACAAAGGCCATGTTCCTCAAATCTGTTTTCATTCTAACCTACTTTTTGTGCCAGAAAGTATCCACCTGGAAGGCAGCAGTACATGGAAACATTCAAATCAGTCTGCTGCAAGGTATTTATAGCCCATGTTTAGCATAGTGTAACTCACCAGAGAATGTGACTTCAGGCATTGCCATTGCAACTCCTCTTTCCCACTTTCTGTTCATTCTTGTGCCCCAAAAGGATAAGCAAACTTTTTGAGTTTTCAGTAAGGAAAGCCTCACATGTGGTCTTATATTTTACTGCTGTTAAGATCCTTGGCTGCTATAGGAAGGGAAGAACTACATTAATGAGCCTAATTTTTAAATGCATTTTTTTCATATTCCAGGTATAAGAAATAGTGATTCTGCTCTGTCATGGTTCAACTCCAGCCAGTAGCCAAGCACCACGCAACTGCTCACTCACTCCTCCACCAGCAGGACTGGGGAAAGAATTGCAATGGTAAAAGTTCGCAAACTCATGTGTTGAGATAAAGACAGTTTAATAGGGAAAGCAAAAGCCATACACATAAGCAAAACAAATCAATTCACTGCTTCCCATGGGCAGATGGGTGTTCAGCCTTCTCCAGGGCTAAGAGCAGGGCCTCATCATCTATAATGGTGACTTGGGAAGACAAACACCATCACTTCACACATCCCCCTTTCTCCATCCTCCCCCCACTTTATATACTGACCACGATGTCATCTAGTATGAAATATCCCTTTGATCAGTTTGGGTCATCTGTCCCAGCTCCTCCCAACATCCCAGGCACCCCCAGCCTCCTCGCCAGCATGGCAGTATGAAAAGCAGAAAAAGGTCTATGAAAGCCCTGTTCAGCAATAACAAAAATACCTCTGTATTATCAATCTTGTATTCAGCACTAGTCCACCACATAACCTCATACAAGACACTGAAGAAAACTAACTCTGAGACAAAACCAACACTTGCTCTTAGTGTTGACTTAAACTTTACCATAAAAGTAGTTCTGCAAGGAAAAAATAGCTCAAAATGCAGCATTTACTTCATGATGGTTTGCAGAGGTAAAACTCAGGGCTTTTGAAAAAATGAAAATTCCACCATCAAATTATCTTTGCATTTCCAGCAGGGTTGGGCAACAGTTTCATTGTTACTCCCCTTTCACACTGCACAGACATTATTAAAAAACAGAAGCAACTAAACTTTCAGTTCAAGAAGCTGGACATGACCTTTCACCTGCTTATTCTGGTATTTTACGAAACATACGTCTTGAGTTCCATCATGTTAGGCGAGGCCTAAACCCTACAAATAGATAACCATTGGCTGCAAACCTGATCCTCTTGTCTGTTGCACAAAAAGTGGGTTGGAGTCAGAAGGCCCACAGCACTGACAGCAAGAATTTGGCATGCTGAGGGTACAGCTGGCGAGCTGTGTCCCTCGGGGGACCTGTGCTGTGACCCCCTCCCATGGCAAAACCTGTTGACCATGTTTGCCTCCCTCTTGCCACTGTGTTTTTGCTTTAGCATCATAGACTTTTGCCTGCTCCAATTTTCTGTTTTAATTCCAAATGGAGCAAAGCTGTAAGCCAGACCACAAGAGTGAGCTATACTGAACCATCTATTTTTTAATTTTAATTTTTTTTTCCAAAGAGGGGTTATTGTAAAAGTCCCACCTGTGGTAAAACCCACAGACAGTTGCAAGAGACCAACTGAAAAGAAATTGCAATGCTGGGGTAGGAATGACAGATGGGGGAGGAATTTCCTCAGCCATCCGTGCCACCAAATTAAACAAAAATCTATACGAAGTTGCAGCCTCAGGCACTTCTCAACCTGAACTTTTCATCACAGTGGCCCTGCAGTAGGAATCAGTGCCAAATCTCCAGCCAGGTGCTCCTGAAAACATGTAGAGACACAAGCTGAGGAACTTTGGGAGTTTTCAGGCTGATCAGGAAGATTCCAACAAGTTGCAAAAGTCTCCAGGGTTAGTAAACATCACAGAAAAGCTTTTGGTTTTTGTGACATTAACTGGAGATTGGTGCTTAAATGCCATGAGTGGAGGGGGGGAGATATGGACCTTGATTTTTACTAGACTCCATTGAAATGTCAAACCTTTCCATGGCATCTCTGGAGCAGGATTGCACCCTCCTTGTGTTGGAAGGCCACATGCCAGATGCCATATAACATCCTTCTTGTACATCAAACACCCTCTTAACAGGTTTAAAGATTCCAGCTATAAATCGTAATGCCTCCTAGCAGCATCGTTTGTTCCTTCTTTCCTTTGATTTTTTGACGTATTGTTTGGTTTGTTTTGTTTTGTTTTGTTTTGTTTTGTTTGTGCTGGTTTGTAGTTTTTTTGTTTTTTTTTTCTCCTGAGAGTGGCAATTCCATGCTTTTCTAGCAGAAGCAGAAGATTTTGTGATGTGGGCTGATATCTAGGAAAAAATTTATAGTAGAACTTTTTTCCCCCTGCATTTTCCCAAGAGGTTCTTCATGCTTGGTGTTTCTACTTCGTTTAAGATATTTTCTATTAAGATATCTTTTGCAAGGGGTTATTTCTGTTGAAGCATGTATTGAAATATTCTGATCACTGACATTCTTCCTTCCTACTGAAATCTACCCAAATTTTGTCAATATCTTTAATGGAAACCATTGATTTCCACTTCTGACTGCATGAGTTGACCAGCCTTTCTATGTAATTTACTTTATTTTACCTGTAATAGCAATGCCAAACCTGATTTTGACACATCAGAAGAGTCTGGAGGATGCCTCTGCAGTGCTGTTCATTTTGTTTCTAGAAAAATGAGCCCCAAACAAGTCTTCATGTTGACAGCAGCCTCTGCAAGTCTTAGCAGAGAGCTCTTGTGCATTTCATACCTCTCAGGTTCTGTGTTTCTGTCTGGTAAAGGGGTGATTTCCCTGCAGAACTTTCTTCCTCCCCTACCTTCACAAATCCTTATTTCTTCTTAGTGGCATTTCATCGATGTTTTTAATTCCTGTCTTTATAATCCTTTTACCCTTGCTGGACTCAAAGCACAGATGTGTCTATAAAGATAAGGTTTTCATAACATGGGTTATGCAAAGAGAAGATTTTTGAAAGTCTAACTCTTGTGTTTCATGATTAAATGAGCTCTGAACTCTTTTGAGGACACGGGTAATTACATTGGTGAGTAAACACTGAGTCTCTATCAGAACTTGGAAAAAGACTGGAATAGAGGAAAAGAAATGAGGACTTCTACATGAAAAAAATTCTATTAGTTGATCCTGGTCTCTACTTTTCAGCAGCTGGGGGTTAAAAAAAAGGATAAAAACAATTGAAAAAGAGAAGGTCAGTCAGAAAATTATCATCCAGCTCATGAATGTGAATCCTCTGCAACACAGTGACTCACATTTTTCTTGATACCCTCAATTTTCCAAACATCATACCTTTATGAAGGAATAACTTCAGTAAGTATAGAGTAACACAAATAAAGAAAATCAGACACAATTAATCGTATAATTATTGTGTATCAGGTATAATACTTGATGCATTATTTATGCAGGTAGTGATAGATTTTTAAGGCCAAAGGTGTCGTTATAATTATGTAGTCTGACCTGCTTGACTCAGTCAATACAGTCTCACCCAGTAACTCCTTTTTTAGCAGCAATGCCTGCTTGAACTGCAGTCTGTCTTTCAGAGAAGCCTCCAAACTGAATGGGGAATCTTCATATGACAGACAGTCTACCTCATCCCAAGAAAAATATCTTCCAGTTTCAGAAGGTTAAGACAAATGAAAAAGAAATTTGTGTTGAAAAAATGGAACGGCTATGGGTTTCCTTTTAAAACAATGCTGAACACTAAATTTTTAACTTGCGAAACTTTCAGAAATGTTTAACCTCACTGGATTTTATTCACCAATCCTGAATTAGTTCCTACATATAATTTAGAAAAAAAAAATAAAAAGTTATTCCAAATGTCCTTTTGACAAAAAGTTAAAAAACAATAATTTTTAAGACTGAGGTTGTTTTGTTTTCTTTTTTTTTTAATTTAATTTTGCCCTCACAAGACAGAAAAAAAATTTTGAGAACTTTAGTTCTAGCCATCATTAATAGAAACACAGAATCACAGAATAATATCCTTTGTTAGGGACCTCAGGAAATTGTCTACAATTGACTGATGTGATTAAGGAAAAAAGGAACAATCAAACCCCATGTCCCCATAGAATACAATTATACTTCCTCGCTGAAGACATATTTCTTTTCACCTTTGTCTGCTACTGTGTCTTCAAATTCAGAAAGTCAAAGTGGTTGTGGGATTACTTATGGAAGTATAGTTTTTGAATCACTACATTAAAATCTGGTGCTCTCAGTAAGGTGACTTATGGGAAACAATGTGAAATGGTCAGCTCATTCTCTCAATCTCATATCTGAAGATAGAGGCTCTTGCAGAAGGCTGTGCAGCAAAAAAACTGACCTATGGCTTCCAGACAGCCACAGTTGACTGTCTGTGTAACACAGGTGCCTATGGCCCCACTTTTGATTGGAAGAATCTAATCTACATCCATAGTTGTTCTCCTGGAGCTGCAACAATCTCACCAGTTTGTGACCCGAGTGAGAGTTTGAGGAACACATGGAGAAGACCCATGAGAATTTCCCCATGAGGGAAAATTTCCTGACAGCCAGGAAAATTCAGGTTTCAAATCTCATATTTGAAAGTCCATTTTTAAGATTTAGCTTTCCAACCAGGCATCAGCTGAAATGTCTCGTGAACCATCTTAGATTTGAACAATCAGTTCAAAGGTAACTTTCCCTCAAAAGTATTATAATTCTACATGCAGAGTATTTAAGTTGGTACAGTCAAATTCTTAATATTTTTCACATGCGCAAGCAAGAAAACTATTGGAGATATCTATCTTCAATTCAGTAAAGTTATTGCAAAGGATTATGTCATTGCATGTGTGGCTTCCCAGATGCACTGTGGGCAGTTTCTTTTGGTTGGCAGTGGCTGTTGTAACATTGGGTTTATTAAAAATGATGGTCAGTCTCTACTCACAGAAGTGCATATACATGTAATACCTTCTATCCAAGTATTTGTTAAACGTTTTAAACCAAGTTTTGTTTTTTCTTCTTGAGATAAATATCCCTGCTTCAGAAAGTGGTAAATGAAGCACCTTAGGGTTAACTGCAAAAGTTAAGCAGTATCTCTAAAAGACAGACAGAATATCAGAGATACAATCACCTCTTGTTGTTGAGTCATCATGTTCCCCTTCCAATACATATATACAAATTAAATAAAATTGCATGTAATTAAAAAATCTATTTTTTCCATAGTCAAGATATAAAACTCAGATAATTTTATTTATATATCAATGCTCAGTCAAATAAAACACAGAATTTAAGTTTTCTGGATTCTTGAAAAATGCAATACCTACTATGTCATTCTATGTTTTTGAGTCAAACATTTCCTGATGGTTACTTACAGACTTTTAAAAATTCACCCAGATCATTTCCAGATGCCCTGGCACTCCTTCCTTCTGTGCTTCCTATGCATACCATGTAGAAGGCTTTAAGGTTTTCAGCTGTTTTTTACATTTCTTCTGGCACTGCTTGAAATACTGTTAACATTTTTTTTCTTATTCCTTTAACGTGCTGCAGCTTTCTCTGCAGCTGCTCTTTGGGCAGCTCCTCAATGAGGTGCCAGCCATGTGAGAGCGCTGCAAACCCCACACTTCTCCCTTCCTGCAGATGCTTCTGTCCTGTTGCTGAAGTGACTTCAGGCCTGGCAAAAACCTCAGCGTCTCCAATATATAATTGTGTATTAGTATAGACGTAAAAAAAAATCTCTAGAATGCTGCATACACATTTCAAAGCTGATGTTATTTACTATTGCCTTTTTCCATCCTTCTGTTTCTAATATACTGAATTTCATTATAAGATTGAAATTTGCCTTTCAGAAACAGTGTGTACCTTATTTGCTGCATCAGAAAAGCAGGTGTTCTCAAGCTAATCTGAATATTTTGAGCAAATCCCTGCTTTGAAATGTAAATGAATTTGCAATGTCTGCATAGTTTGAGATAAAGCAGTTAACAATGAATTAATCCTTGCTTTATGCAGTTCATTATCAGGAGACTATGACCAGGCCAACAATGTATTTGGAACATAATAGGGTCTTGCCAAACAGGTAGAGACTCTATTCAAATTGAGCACTTACAGTTGCAGTGACTCTCATTTTTGAGGACTGCATAAAATAACAAAACAAGCCAGATATAATTTTTGTGTTTGCCCCAAAAGATGGTGCCTAGGTACAGTCTAGTCTTATTCCAGAAGCAAAGTCTCCCAGATGGCACTAACATTGTCATATGAGGAATTTCATGTAAATATTGTCTTAAATGAGAAAAGGCTTCGTTTCAGGGCAGGTGGTATTTTAAATTTAAAAGATTGTTACAAAACCATGCTATTTTCATGAGAAGTTCATGTGCTCTGAAAATCTAAACCACTGATGATAAATACATCAGAAATATTCTCTAAATCTGCTGTGGTATGAATCTTTGCACCAGACAGTGTAATTGGTTCAAGTTTAGATTCCAGTGCCTGGTGGAACAAGGGTGATGTAGTGACAGCAACGGAATTCCCACGGCAGTCAGTGTGAATGATGGGAGAAACAGGCCTCCAGTGCAAAATTAGTAGTTCAGCAGCATAATAATAGTCTGCAGTACTTTATCTAAACAAAAACTGTGGCCAGTGATCTTCAGCCCTGCTCCTCTGTCTCTGCTGGGACTGTAGAGAACAGGAGCTGAGCACCTTTAGCATTCCTGTGCAGAGGATACAGCACCGTTGGGGGATGAAGCCTTGTGTGCAGACCTGCTGAGCTTGACTGTGTGAGATGAGGGAAAAGGACAAAAAAGGTGTGTAGGAAACAGATTGCAGGCAACCCCTTTGTAGCCCCACTCCTACTGGGGCTCCTCTGAGCCCTAAGCCTTCCAGAGGACTGGACTGAGCCTTAGCCATGCATCCCCACTCTGTTGTAGGTGAAAAACATCTCAGAAAAGATCTTAACTGCAGGCTAGAACTTCCCCTGGCTGAAATTTAAAATAGAAATGCACTCCTTCTCCTATTCATATATGTCATGGTTAAATTAAGAGAGAACAGCCTAGATAGGGGAAAACTTTCTGAGTAGCTTGCTGGAAATGAAACTGTTTTTAACTTATTTGTTTCTTTTGGGTTTTTTAACAATATTATACTGTTATACCTCACCATAACTCTGTCACAACTTTGTAAGGCACTGTCATAAATGAGGAGTTTGCTCATTAGATTCTTTTTTATATTCTGGAGTTAGATACTCAATGGTGGGATGCCGTACAATTATTTACTTGAATATAGTATTTTCTTTCCATTCTTTCCATTTTTTTCTCCAATACTGCAGATTTTTTTGCTCAGTACGTTTTGATGACTTATATTCATGATCTGCAGACTGCTGAAATGGAGGACTTCAGTTTTGTCTGTCTCTAATCACTGCAGTACATAATAACAGATGGCAGCATTCCTAAACTGCCTTCTTAAACAAATGGTATGAGATAGATACTTCAATGATTTCGTCATCCTGATTAATAATAATTATTAACAAGATTTGAGAATAATCTTCAGCTTCATATGATATAAACCTCTTGACTTACATTTTTGGGATTCCTAACAATTCTGGTTGCTTCCATTTTTGATCCTACAGAGAACAGACTATAAAGACTCCTCAGTTTCAGACCAAATTGAGCAACATGAATTTGAAGATTAGGCTGCTTTAAGGGATATTATGTTAGTCCAGAAAAATAACTAGCTGCTTTTTAACCTATTGGCTTTCCTTACATAGTTTGTCTTTTGTTCAGTTCAATATTGGTGCTTTTTCCTTATAGCTAATAGAGATAAAATATAAAATAAAAATTTGCATTGAGTTTCAAAAGAGGAAATCTGTCCATGCATTTATCATGAACTAGTGAACTAGTTATGCTTAAAATGAAGGGGATTATTTCCCCACTCTCTGAAGACACAACCAAGCAAAGTAGCAGTGACAGACAAGAAGGAACACTTCCTCTCTGTGCTGACTCTTATTTTACTACTGTAATATACTGTATTGCTGGCCTGAAGAGACTTTGGGGGTCCAAAGGTTATTGAGCTGCAATCAGTATTGGATTGGAGGTCTCCTTGCAGCTAAAAAAATCAGGATTCAATAAAAGTTGAGCTGAACCAGGTCTCTGCTACAGCCTCGTGGTCTGGTAGAGCAATTATTCTAGTCTAAGTTGAAAGCACCCTCCTATTCTAATATTGATACATTTTGGGAAAGAAGGAGTTTGCACATTTTCTTTGTTCATAATAACTTTTAAAATATAAAACAAAGGAATTAATTTAAAAATATTCTCATTCATGATCTACTTCTCAAATCATTATCTTGCTGCCTGACAGTACTAACGAGACCCAACATTTAATTTTTTTCAAGGTCTTGAAGACAGCGTCCTCATATATCCCAGAATGAAATAATACCTTGTTTAAAAATTAATAAAGAAAAATTACTTTAACCACTACAGGTGCTGTGTCAAAGTCCTTATCCAGCTTTCAAGAATTTTAAAGCCAATCTTTTTAGATTTTATTTTAACAAGTTTTCACCACTGATGATAGAAGGAAAACAGTTATATCAATGTTAGGAAAAAAGGGCTCAGCAATGCTTCAAAAGCATTTTAAACCAAGATTTCTATCAAAATTTCTTAAAGATTCTGTATCCTCATGTAACAGGTTAAGACAAGTAAGAACAGGTGAAAGGGTGGCATAGCTGGCTTTAAAAAACTGTTTGTGACTAAAAAGCTTAAAGGACACTGACCATGCTGAATATAAAAATTGAGTAAGGTGCTGAAAAACTTCAGGCATAATTCATTTCATGAAGACTTATAATTAAGATGGGCTACCAAATTAAGGAGGTCATGGAGCTGCCACGAATGCTGCATTAGGAATCATTCACATTGGTCTTCTTACATATACATATAAACAGAAGGAACAGGACTACCCAAATAATCAAAATTTTAATCTAATTTTTCTAATGCAAATTTGGGTTTTGTTTTTTGGTTGATTTTTGTTTTACTCTTTTTTCGCCAGTTCAACTGTATTTCAGGATTTGTCATCTTCTTCCCACAAAGATTCATTTGCAATAGAATCAACCCACTCTGAGTCTTGCTTTCAATAAGCTAGTCAGAAACATGGGTCTTGCAGAGCAGATGTCTCCATTTGAATTCCTTGTTCTAATGGCTATTTATTATTCCACTAATCTTTGTGGAAAACTTTATCACTATTATTTGTATATTTAGCATCACTGGCTAAAGTTGTTCTATAGAACCAGGTTTGACACTGATCCTGGCAGAACTCTGCCAATTAGCTTTCTACTTGATGATGGATCACCATAGAGAGCTACTTTTTCAAATGCTATAGAATAGAATCATCAAATCATTAAGGTTGGAAAAGTCCTCCAAGATTATCAAGTCCAATCTTTGAATGAAAACCAGCCTGTCAACTAAACCAGAGCACTAAGTGTCATGCCCAGTCATTTCTTCATCATTTTCAGGGATGGTGACTCCACCACCACCCTGGGCGTGTTCCGATGCTTAATGCTTTCAGTGAAGAAATTCTTCCTTGATGTCCAACATGAACCTCTCCTGGCACAGCTTAAAGCCATTTCCTCTTGTCCTGTTTCTGGTTGACTGGGAGAATAGACCAACCCCCACCTGGCTACAGCCTCCTTTCAGATAATTGTAGAGAGTTGATAAGGTCACCTCTGAGCCTTCTTTTCTCCAGGCTAAACACTTCCAGCACCATCAGCCAATCTTCATAGGACTTGTGCTCCAGACCCTTCACCAGATCTGTCACTCTTCTCTGGACTCTGGACCCACTCCAGACTCTCAATGTCTTTCTTGTAGTGAGGAGCCAGAACTGGGCACAGGATTCAAGGTGGCCTCACCAGTGCAGAGTACAGGGGGACAATCCCTGCCCTAGTCCTGCTGGTCATAGTATTTTTGATAGAACCCAGGGTGCTGTTGGTCTTCTTGGGCACACATTGGCTCATGTTGAACCGACTGTCAACCAGCACTTCCAGGTCCTTTTAGTCTGAGCAGTTTTCCAGCCATGCTGCCCTCAGCCTGGAGCACTGTCTGGGGTTGTTGTGACCAAGGGCGGGAGCCTTACTGAACCTCACACAGATGGTCTCAGCCTATTGGTCCAGCCTGTCCAGATCAAATGTCAATTTGTTGATGTCCAATTGACATTGAGTGTCCACCAATTATAAATTCATTTCCATGTGCCTTCTTGGCATAATTCACTCCTTTATTCCTTTTACCCCAGGAAGTAAAATCCTAACATAATTCTAAGAATGCTGCATCTACATATGTTCTTTGTCAATCAAACTTGAACTGTCATCAAAAAATGAATTCAGGATTTTATGACAAGATGTATTTTCTATTAGATCCTGTTGTCTTGCATTAAATATATTCTGATCCTTTGATTCTTTTTCAATTGAATTCCATACAACCCTTTCTATTATTCTCCTCCCACTGATATCAGAAAACAGATTAATAGACACCTGGGCTATCCCACTTTCTGTCTTTGATAAAATACTGGGTTTTGTTCTTTTTATGAGAAACGTTCTGATATTTCTTCATTGATACTCTTGACAATTTTTCCTTCAATTTCAAGCTATTTAAACACACTTTCTCTTCCCTAAGCCCTTAGTTGAAATCTATTCAGAAATACAAACCAAAAGGTAGTAACAAAATATTACATCAGATGTGGCATAAAAGCTACAAGAACTTGCAAACACTGCCTGACTCACGAAACAAAAGACAAGGTATCAAGGTTGACCTGTATCACCAGCAAATACTAAAAAACTCTTGGCAACACAGGCCTACTTTTCTCACTTTATAATGAAATCCCCAAAGAGATCAATTTTGTACTGTCTAGCTTCATTGCAAATGCTTCATGCAACACTACTGTTAATTCTCTACATGTTATATCCATACTGCAAAGGATTTTCCAGGTTATAGATGGTGACCTCCATCAAAACTCCAATTCTGAAAATAGGAAATCCATTTAGATCTGGTCTACATAAAGAAATTTGCTATTACAGTAACTTTATTTGAGAATAATTGTTAAGTTCACAATGCAGAGCAGAATGAAAATGATTTTTGCTGCAGAAGAGAGTCCTGTCTAAGAGTAGTAGGGGTAGGACTTCCCTACAAGAGCAGAGACACCAGGAGCCTGGCAGGACAGTGAGGTTAACCAGGTAGGGTATTCATTGACTCAGACTCCACCTCAGACCCTCAGACAAGGTGAGCAGAACAGAGCTATCACAGTAACTCTGGTCAGCTGAGAGCCCAGTGACATCCAGACACATCTGTAGTGGCAGGACTTAGTAGCTAGCAGACATTCTTGTAGTCCTTCTGCCATTCTTTCAGTAAAGGTGTCTCAGGGGAGAAGATTCTGTAGGTCAGTGTCTGTAGCTGTCTAGTGCAAGAAGCATTTAATGTGCTACGTCTAACTTTTGGTTAGCCATGTGTAGCCATGTCACTGGATTTCAGTGAAGCAACAAACTCTGTACCAGTGTCCTGAGCATCTCACCTTGTACATTGCTGTAACTAATGTTATGAGAGAAAGTCTCAGTTGGGGCTGTGAAATTTTACCATATTTTTAAAATCTGTTTTCTTAAGCATTCTCAGGAGCTCCACTTTCAGGTGAAACAGAAAAAGCAATACTTAGCATGCTTCCATCAATAGCTAAAGAGCTCTTCCTTCTTTTTCACTGGATGAAGATTTAAATTTCAGGAACATAATTCTTTGCTGAACAAAATGTGTATATTTGTAACAGAAAAGGTTTTGTTAGAAACATAACCACTGTGAGCAATCCAGCTGTAAGAACTCAGTTACCACTTGTCAACCAAGGTGCTATAATGACTCATCTGCATGTTTCACCTTCTTGCAAAAACAAAGTGAAACCAAAGAGGAGATTTATGCTACTAGATTTTATTTTACAACTGCAGCAGGCACAAGGCAAGCAGCTTACGTAGACTCATACACTGTGGATGTCTGATAAACAATAATTTGCCAACTGTAATAACTGAATTGTTTGCAATTGTAAGAATATATGATGTTATAGTCTTTTCATTTGTCAGTATATTGTAGTAGTATACTTATTTTAGACTCAGGAGATTGTGAGAAAATCTAATTATTCAAAAGCTTCTGAATATGAGAGTGCAAAAGTGCTTCAACGTTGCTCCTTGATTCACATTTTACTGTGGCTGAAGTTCTCATAAGCAGATAGTTCACTAACTTAAGATTCAGGGGGACATGGGAGGATTTATGGTCCCAAACTCAGGTGACTTCTTAAAAAAGTGGTGTTTTCTTGTGTCAATAGTAAATATTTTTAAGAAGTAAAGTAGCTTTAACTCCATCAACCTTGGATTATCTGTTTCAAAGGCAGTGGCTTTCTAAACATTTTTAGTAAGAAGATACACAAACACCTATTAAAATCCTTCAAAAAGGCTCCAAATGCGTATGAATTGTCCATTGGACCTTTCCAGGGTCCTGTGGTTTTGCTTAAATGGACCAGATATGGGTTTGTTTGCTTACTTAGAGATGTGCCAAAATCTTCAAATTTGAGTCTATCAAGATGAGAGCATCTAAACACCAATGAAGCAACATTGCAGCAGGTTGCTTTCATGGTTCACATAGCTCTATGCAAGTGGAGCAGGACCCTTTAGCAGCATGCTGACCAATGAAGAAAGACCAGAAACTGTTTCTGGAAAACAAACATTTTGCACTTTTTGTGCTGGCACACTAAGAGCAAATAGCTTTGTTTCCTCATTCCACTGCACTGAGAATTCAGGTACATTCTGTCATGTCTAAATAATGTCATATAGTTTGTCATTCCTAAACAGCATCCACTTGCATCTGCCTTTTTTTTTTTTTTCTTTCCTTTTTTTTTCCTACTTGGAAAATTTAGAGCTATTATGATACAATAATAATGTTCCTAATGATATTGTTCCTGGCTGTAATAGATAAGTGGTGAGCTAACCACTTCAAAACAGCTGTGTTGTATCACTGATGCTGTCAAGTCTGATTTTCACAGCTTAAATATATTTGTCTTTCTTGTTGTATGCACATATATACATACTCACAAACATATATGAGTCAACATATAGGGAGATACCATGCTCTCTGTATCTTTATCCAACATACATTACATGGGCACACAAATTGAAAGATATGTGTAATGCACAGATATATTCCTTCTACACACATTTACTGGTAGATGGAGTAAAAAAAAAAGAAATATCAGTAAAACATTAGATCTTCATACATCTGCCTAATAAATTGTTCACATAAAACCAAAGTTAGTATCAGAATCTAGCTATTTTCTTTGACAAGGGAAAACCATTTTTACTTGAATATGGATTTTAAACTTGTTTGAGACTTTCTGGAGTCTAACGCAGCCTGGAAAGCGTCCCCATAGCAGAGGAACCCAGGTTCTTTGCGAAGGAAAAGAATACAACTTCTCCCTCTCACAATAACCAGCGCATAGCACTAATTCAGCTAAGAAACAAGAGGGTACTACTGCCTAAGCTTTGCTGAATTTCAGTTTTATGATTTTTTCATAGAACAAGGTTATTTTAAAATCCCCGACATAGATAATTTGCTTTTTTCTTTTCCTGTATTAAATAAATACACTGAAATACTCCAAGCAGTTATTTGTGAAAGTAACTGCATCTATATTATTATTAAGTCCTACAATTTCTAATCATTATGCATTTGTAGTGATTTAATGTGACTGGTGGAAGGAAGGCACAATATAAGTTAATACCCATAAAAAAGAAGTTTGATGGACCCTGGGTATACAGCCTGTGTGTGCAATGGGACTCAGAACATGCAGACACACCAGCTTATTCTCTCAGTCTTTGCATCTTGCTCTGATGAACAGAAACTATGAGTTAGCTAAGTTTTCTTATAAGTACTGTTAGGTAACAGACACAGGTATGCAAGCTAATGGAAACCAGACTAGACCTACTGGTCTTGTTCTTCAAGGAGGATGAAGTAGTTACATTAGCCAAAGGTTTTCATGAACAAAATACTAAAACCACACAGACATTGTAGGCTACTCAGAACTCCAGTGAAACATCCACTTGAGAGTACACACCCCACTGAGGGAAAAGAAACCTTAAGTAGGGATGTAAATATTTTTTTTAATCTAAGCAAAATATTTCTTAAGCAAGAGACTCCTTGAGTTAATACTTTACTATAAATATTCTGTCTCTGAAATCTTTGTTTTCCTCCTTGTATCATCTCCCTCCAGCCCTGCTCCTGAAAGAGAGTCAGCAGCACAGGCTACAGCACAGCTGAACTTCTGCACTTCCTTTTAATAAGGACAGATATGCAGGGAACCAGAAACTAAACCAGAGCAAACAGTTTACCCAGCTAGAGACAGGCACTCTTCTAATTTGAGAAAAGCATGTTATTTGCTGAGGTTGATACAGTATATCATTGCTAACATTATTTTAGGTACAATTTTTTTGCTTCCCTGATATTTCTATTTCATCTATTCTGCATAAAACATTTACAGTTGTAAGCATTACACCCTACTTTGGAATATTTTCTATACATTGTACTTTTTGATATTTTAAAATCACGGTCTGACTTTAGTGTTAAAATCACCAATGCTGAGTCACCTTGACTTGGAAGCAGCATTTTAAACAATTTTCTAAGCCCAATAATGAAACAAATATACAATTATTGCATTACTTCCAGTAAGGATTTCATAATAGCCACCTCCATGAAAAAGTGATTAAGGCGATCTGAGTTCACTAGCTCTATTTATGTTGTCTATTTCTTCAATATTGAAAGAAAAATGCATGGTGTAGATATCTATCTTTATACCAAGAGTCAAGCCCCAGGCATTCCTTAGAGACTTTTTCTGGTATCTTAAGAAGACAGCACAGAAGGGTGTATCTGTGGCAGCAATTTGAAATTTGCACCCTCTGGCAGATCTCTTTCCATCCACCCACACTGGAATCATCGTTTCCCAAAGTAGACATGCCATCATACAAAGTATGATAAAGACACAGCAGCAAGACCAGCAGTGGGGGTGGAGAGTGGGGGAAGATGAGGAGAGAAAGAAAACCCACACAACATCCTCTGCCAGTCACCATAAGAAATGTTGTCTGGGAAATCAATTGCTCAAATGCCACAAATGTTCATTGCTTGGTATTAAGGTGTGGCCTGAGTTATTTCTTATAAAAAGAACAGCAGAATAGTCTGCTCTCAGATAAGCTCATGCATATTCTTTGATGGGAGGAAATTTGGGCTTAGATTTCTCTTGGTTTATATTGACCAAGGCCAAGCTTACAGAAGCAGGAAATTACATATGAGGACATTATATTCTGTTTTCACATCTTGCCAAAGACTGAAAAGTCAAATTTTGTCTAAGTTTCTGGAGCTCAGTTTACCTTCCCGTGAAGTGTCACCATTTCAACTTATTTCTAGACCATTAAATGGACAAATCTTGAGATGCCCAGATGGAGAATGCTGCCAAACTGAGAAGTTATTTTCTGACATTCCAGTCGCAGCTGTAAAAACAGAGAGCTCAGAGTTTCCAAACTGAAAGTTAGCAACCATTCTAGCCTAATTTTCATTTACTCTCCTTTATCTGTACCTTATGTATGGTCAAAGGTTGCCTCAAGTAATTTATTTTCTCTCCATTATCCAAAGGTGGCCATTTTCCTCTATGAGCTTATTTACATTTCAAGAAACAAATCTTCCAGATGTGGTTATGGAACAAGTATTGAAGAGTAATATTGAGGTTTTATCTGCCAAATGGTATCTCCTCACAGACACACACCTGTGTTCAGCTACTTTCACCACAGCACCATGCAAACTGCAGTTTGCAAGTTGGGATACTGGTAAGAAGAGCACAGATGACACTCCTTTAGCTAATTCTAAACACACAAGGTTCACTGAGACTCTAGAACTGTATGTTCTAGAAAAAGTTTACTGTATGCAAAACAGAGTAAAATTAGAAGAGTTTTGCTTTTGTGAGAATCTGAAAAAAAAGTTTGAAATTACTTCCATGCTGAATCCTCATTATCTATTTCCATTTGTTTCATTTAACATAATTTATTTTTGTCACGTGTATGAAAAAAAAAATGCTCTCAGGCCTGCTTATGTGTTTATTCATGATTGAGAGATGACTTTATTAGGAATTTTTAGAATATTTTGTTTCGTTCTATCTAATCTCCTACTGAGATCAGTCAGAGTTATATACCACATCCTTAAAAAGAAGCACAGATATAATCCTAGTTTAAAATGTCTCATAACTCGTTACTGTGGATGTCCATGCTTATAACTTCAGGGAAAGAAATAATGATTTGTCATGGGCATAGAGGCCATATATCTTTTCAAGAGGCTTCCAGTGACTGCAACTTGCAACTATTGCTGTAAATATAGCACACTAATTTAAGCAGTATGTGTGCTCCTCTGTTGACCCTTACTCTGAGATAGCCTATTAATACCTTTTCTGGAGTTTCCTACAGGCTCCTGCAATGCAGTGGGTGGACAGCAGGTGGGAAGGGGTTGGGCAGGTGGGAAGGGGTGGGGCATGTGGGAATGCAGCCTACTTCCCTAAAGCCCACCCCAGCCCAGCCCAGTGCAGCCCAGCACAGCCTGCCAGGACAAAGTCAAGTAGGAGCGACCAGGTCAGCACCAGCAGATGATGGGAACATCTCTCTCCCACAGAGATGGGAAGTCCCCTTCCCATGCTGCAGTTGCAGCTGCCCTTGTTGTTTCAAAGAAGCAGGGCACATTTCTGTAGGTGCATCAAGTATGATTTGGTATTAAATTTGTGAGAACACAGGAGCTGAAAAGCCATGAAATTAAGAAGTCAAAACAAGCTGAAAAGTAAACTTCCCTCTTCTGTCCCAGAGAAAGATTTTATAGATCAAGTTGTATAGATCAAGTTATATATATAGATATAGGTTGAATAGATCAAGTCATAGCTAGATTTTGTGTGGGTATGGAGGGTCCTTGCTGAAGCTGAACAGTAGAGTTAAAATGTACCTCTGAAAAACCAAGGAACTGATTGTCCTTAAGACTTGAGTGCCTAACAAGACTGTTTAGCACAATGCACACGGTTTAAGTCAAACTTGTCTTTCTGGTTCTCCAAAATCAGGTTTTTAAAAGTAATGAGAGAAAAGACAGTGAGACAGTGTCATGTTCCCTATTATTCTAGCCAAATTACCAAGCTTTTTTTATTTAAAAGTAATATTTTCACAATATCTTGAGTTAGTGTGTTACCGTGCCAAAGCAGAAGAGTTCAGAGTGGCTGGTAGCGTTTCTTGTTCCAGCTCCCTCTTTGGCTCAGCATAGCCGTGAAGATGAAATCTCACTTTTCCAGGGAGCTGTAGCCCATTGCAGCACACTGGGAATGCCTGCCAGTTGCTACCCTTGGCTAGAGGCATGTGTTACAAATGTTCTTGTATGTGACTTACAACGGGGTGTACAGAGGAGGAACTTACAGGAGTGATACAGAGGTTCACTGAACACACTCTCTCTGTTGGATTCAACTTTTGTTGGTATTGCCTTTTTTTTTTCAATGTTTTCATTAATAAGGGAGGGAGAAGAAAAAGGAGGTCCTGCTCAGACATCTGGAGCCTTGTTTTATGCTCCTACCCAATAAACAGGGTATATGCTTTAGACAACACAACCAATTATTTACACTAAGAGTCAAACAAAAGACACCAGAGAGAGGGAAGGCAAAACTGTAATATGAGCAAATACAATCAATTATTTTCCTGTATTTAGATAATCACTGTACCATTACTGAAAATTAGCAATGGTCAGGATGTCTTTCCTGAGGTCTTTAATACTTGTTTTATGCAGATATGGAAATTAGCTGATGCAAACAATGACATTTTCCTTTTGACTACTTCTGCTCCTAAGAGTCAAAACTATAAATATATTTCAACTCAATGACTTGCACCAGAAATGCTAGAGGATTCATAGGCTCTGGATGGGCTCCCAGCTGGCCAGCTGTGTGATCTTGGGAAAGGCACTTCACATCTGTTTTCTTCTCCCATTTCCTTTGCTTATCTAAGCACTGGTCCCACTGTATGTAATAGGGTGCCTCCCTTTTGGCCTCCAGTTGTTAAAACAGAACAAACTTCAGCTTCCTCTCCCCAGTCACTTGCTTTCATTTTTAACTTTGTTTTCATCTCTAGGAAAATGTGCCTCCTGGATCCCTAAGGGTGTTTCTGACTGGAACACCCATGTGAATCTTGTCAGCAGAATGGTAGGTCTCCTTATGACATGTAAACCTGGTACAAACTTAGGCATCCCAGAAGAGAGCTCCACCTAGATGGCCCAAGTGATATCCAGCCACACTGCCAGATGGAGCTGTGTATACTGTGGTTTGTGCAAAGGCTCAGCTATAAAGGGGTTCCTTGCAAATCTGCTGCAGATCTCTCACATCCATCATTTCACTGCTTGCAAGTCCAGGGGGATGTACTCTAACCTCAATATTCTGAAGCCACTGAATTTCATCCTCTTATCCCTATCTACTTGTGCCGGAGAACTTGAGTAAGATGAAAGCACTTCAGAGGAACAAGACAGACTAAAGTTTCCATTAATGCCTTGTATCCTTGCAATAACAAGGAATCCATTAGAGAGCCTGTAGCAAATACCCATCAGTCCTCTCTCTTCAGCATTTCCCACAGGCTGCACAATTTCTTTCAGAAGCTGGATTAACGTGTCCCTGTTTTACAACTGCATTTAAACTAATGGTAAATTCACCATCTACATGTGAAGCAAGACCAGGTTCTAATCTTTAGTTACTTTCTCTGTTAAGAAATAACTTCTTATTTTGAGATTGAATTTGTTTAACTTCAGCTTACAATCACTGGACAGTTTCTGACTCATATAAGGAACAGCTTCCAGACACTGGCTGAAAGTTGAGGTTAGATAAATATACATTTGTCAGTAACACTGAAATGCCCTTGCCTAATTATTTTCAGCTTCCAAACCTGTGTACATACTGTGACCAAGTTACTTTTCATCCTTCTCTTCATCTAGCCTAACAGGTTTGGTTTATTTTCCTGTTTATTTTCTAATCTCTAATTTATTTGTCCATCTGTTGTGGAATTCACTATAGTATTTCCAGTGGCCACCATATTTGAATACTGATATAACGCAATAGCTACAACCCTTAGTGTAACGACCTATTTACACAAAATAACATTGCATTATTGTAACAGTTTATACCTGGACAAGTTCAGGTCAATGATTAGCCTTAAAATGTTTAAAACATATTCACTTTGCCTTATCACCTGCTTCCTTGTTCTCTCAACAAGTGACAAGACTGAGTTTGGAGAAAAACTGTCAGTTCTTAAGTCTGGAAAGTCTTTTACCAAGGGCTGACCTTTTTTTAACTTTCAGTTAAAGAAAAATTTTTAAGAACATATATCTATATATAGATAGATATGTATGTTTGTTTCTTTTTTTTTTTTTTTTGTGAGACTGATTTTATGAAGAATCCTATACTGAAGTGGCTGTGTGCCTCATAGTTTGGCCTTTTCATGGCAGTTGGATTCATGTGCCCAAATGATAAACTGCTGGAAATGGTTCCTTCATATGGTGCAGTCTTATAAACAACTTCATCTTTTGTTGGTAATGGAAGATTAAGTCAATTATAGCAGATTCCTAGAAGTGGCATCAGCTACACAGTGAGTTTTTGTAACAGATTTTGGTTTCTAAAGCATTTGGTGCTTTTTTATTGTTTGGTTTCTATTTTGTAGTAGAATGCCGTGAGTGAAGACTTTTACCAGTTAAAGTATCAATATTGGTATCCTCAATTCATTAGAGGTGAAAGTAAATGCAGACATTAAAAGTAAAGTGGAAACATAGTCCCAAATGTATTATAAATTCTATAAACTGAGCATGAGAGATTAGTTTGGCAAACCTCAGTGAACATTTTCAGTGAACACTACATTTACTGCCTTTTTACACCTTATTCTAATTAGTGAGTGCATGCAACAATTCTGCTAAAACAATGTAAGAGAAAAAATATCAGTCACTCTATAGGTGACAAAAAAATCCAGGTGGCCTCTGTTACTTTAATTCCACACTTTTTTCTGACTCTCACAGCATGGAATATTTGATTATGTGATTGAGTCCCTGAAAGATTTAAAAATATTCAGGAGTGCTGACCTAAAAGTAGTATCAGACTCTAGTGCAGAGTTCCACCTACAGAACTGGGCTACTTTTCTTGAGTAATTTACTGCTTATTAGTAGAATATTTTTTTCATGAACTAAAGGTTCTGCTCAGCACAGACTTTACTGAGTGCAAACTAGGCTGAAGACTCAAATTATGGTTAGTTTTTTCTGTGAATTCTCTCTGTATTCTTTGTCCAGTGTAATTTCTCCTTTTAAACAAGCATCAATCTTTTGGGTTGGATTCACTACACCTCTCTTTAGCCATCTAAAAATTAGTCCTGTAGTCTGAATTTGAGGTTTAAATTTTTTCTGACACATTATTGTTAAATGCTTATAATTAATTTTCGGTGAGGTGAGCAAATATCCACACTTCAAAGCCACCAGCAGAATGCTTTCAAATCAAGGAGTAACTTCAAGGAGGTCTTTTGTCTTCACTCAGTCTCCATTACTGAGATGACACTCAAAGAGTCATGTCAGATCCCTGCACACACTAAAAATTCCAGAGACTTGAGAACTGGAAATATCAAAATCTATTCAGAAATAACACCAAAAAAAAAAAAATTAAAAAAAAGAAAAAAGAAAAAAAAAGAAGAAAAAAAATCAGTAGCAGGGAAGAAAGCTTGCAATGAAAACACTTAACAGTTCTGCACAGCACAAAACACCAAGTTTCTGATGCCATATGAGCATGTCTTTGAACAGCCAATTCTCCAGCATGTGCTCTCTTGACTGTTTGGGGTAGTATTTGTGGTGTAAAGTAAAGATGAATCATGGCAGTGGGTGAATTTATGTGTGTTGCTATTTAAGAGATAGGGCACTGCAAATGTGTGTCTACATACAAAGTTGGTTAATCAAGTAGTTAAATCATTTTCTTCCCTTTATTTAGTGCTTCTTACACACAAGAGAGCTCTAGCTCCTTCACCTTATCCCCATACCGAACTTATTATGCACACATAGGCCCCTCATTTGCTCCATATGCTCCGCAGTGCTATCCAAGAGAATTATAATAATGTGGTTCCAACTATCATGCCAGTATAATTAACCCCTGGTCTTTTTACTGTATTTTGATACACTTGAAATATTACCTACATTTTAAAATCTCAGCGCATTAAACAGGCCCTTCCTACAATCATTTTTTCTTTCAATTTCTCTAGTTCATTTCAAAATAATCACCAGCTTATCAATATGCTCAATTTGCAGAGTTAATGGAATCTCCAAGGACTCTTGAGAACCATCCCTTTCATTATTTTTCACCAAATAAATAAATCAAGACAAGATATCAGAATGTCCTAGCACCTGCCCAGTGTGCCCATGCTGGGGAAGAGGGAGAGAATAAGCTTTTCCTAACACAGCTCTGCCATTCAAGAGGCTCCTCACTGGGTTTCTGGACACCTCTGCTCATAAATCTCCTGAAACTGAATTTCCTGCTGCTGCTTGCAGTCTGCTCTTTTATCCTCTAATGCACTTCCAGAGTGCCATGATATCTGTCCCCTCCTTGCCTGGATCAGGGGGTCATCCCCAGCTTTAACTGCAAGGACTTTAGCAATGCAAAAGGTCAGTGTTCATTTCTCTTATTTTGCTCAGCTTTTGCTTCCATTTCACCTCATTCAGTCCTCTTCTCTGGTAAATTGCACATCTGCTGGAAGGGTAGTCAATGATGCGTGCTGTTGGCACCTCTGCAAGTGGCAGCTTGATGCCTGCCACCAAGCAGTGGTAAGAAAAACGATGGCTCTTTTAATTGCACTAAATAAAGCTCTGCTAAGTGCAGATTTGCTGTGCTAAGATCTCATTTTCTCTTACTGCTTTTTCAGAAAAGCTTCTATGCTGATGTAATTGTGTAGTGTAACACAAAGGTCCCCACACAGTGATTAGCAAAAATATAATAATAATTTAATTAAAAAAATATTTAATTAGAGAAAATAAAAGTTAAAAATAAGGAAAATCTAGTTTAATAAATACACTGATTAATTAAAGTAATAAATATTTAATTTAAGTGAACTAAAATTATGCCAGATTTCTTTGTTTCACTTGAAACAGCATTCAAAAGCACCACTGAAAAAGAGAATTTTAATAAACTGACGTACAAGTAACACACTTCCTGCCCTCGGTTTCTCCATTTAATTTAAAACATTATACAATGGGTGTATCTGACAAACAGTGAGAGGGACAAGGGAAAGAGGAAATACATGCAACTTATTGAATAAGTTATGACTTGATCTCCCTCAGCCATTGAATAATTCTCACTGGAATAAATGGCATTGATTATTGACTTAGAATAACTCTAAGTAATTACAAAATATAGATAGGATAGAGCAAGTATTATGTTGTTGCTTTTCTAAGATTGGCTTTTGGATATCATCTCATTACGTTTAGGTGCCATTCAGGAAAATAGAAGTTTCTTTGTCCTTAGAGCTCTGGAAGAAGAATGAGGTTGCCCTTTTCATCTGACGACACTCTTAAAGAAGGAGATAAAAGGTTTCCCAATGTCATTCATTATTTTGTTTTGGAAGGCTGGATTGCTGGCTTTTCATAACAACACATTGAAAAGAACCACTTTTGAATATAGAATAATTTCTAGGAAAAGTTCTTTGGGTTGATTTGTTTGTTTGTTTTTAAGACAAAACTGCAAAAAAAAATGCTTTGCTTTTGAAGGCTTTCATTTCTATAAGTTGTCTGCTTTTCTCCTTTTATTGTGTGCCATTTGTCTTCCACCTGTTATTTTTGAAGCCAAATGGAAAAGATGAAAAAGGAAAAAAAATAATAGAAAAAATCTTTAGAAAGGGAAAATTCAAAAGCCAAACATGGAAACTGAAGTGTCCTTACAATAAGTAGGTGGAAGATCCTTCTTTGTACTCCCTGTACCATTTGTTGGTACCTAGGAAGTGGAAGAGCTCTATGGCCGGTATTTCCCTACAGTTGGTATACCATGGTGGGGCAAATATCCGCACTATGGACCAGAGGACCTTGTGCCTCAGAAGGTGGATGTGCCTCAAAGAAAGCTGCATCCCATGGAAAACCAACACAGGAGCAGGTCTTTCCTATGCAACAGTTTATGCTGAGTGTCATCACACAGCACCTACAGGATGGCCAGGGTCTCAGGCCCAGCCAGCACGGGTTTAGGAGAGGTAGATCATGTTTGACCAACCTGGTCTCCTTTTATGACCAAGTGACCTGCTTGGTGGATGCAGGAAGGGCTGTGGATGTTGTCTATTTGGACTTCAGCAAGGCCTTTGACACTGTCTCCCACAGCACACTCCTGGATAAGCTGGCAGCTCATGGCTTGGACAGGAGCACTCTTTGCTGGGTTAGGAACTGGCTGGATGGTCAGGCCCAGAGAGTGGTGGTAAATGGTGCTGCATCCAGCTGGCAGCCAGCCACCAGTGGTGTCCCTCAGGGGTCTGTGCTGGGGCCAGCTGTGTTCAATATTTTTATTGATGGCATGGATGAGGCTATTGAATTTTTCATTAGTAAATCTGTGGATGACACTAAGCTGGGAGCGTGTGTCGACCGCTTGGAAGATAGGATGGCTCTGCAGAGATACCTGGAATGGTTGGATCGATGGGCAGAGTCTAACAACATGAAGTTTAATGAGTCCAAGTGTCAGGTCCTGCACTTTGGCCACAATAACTCCCTGCAGTGTTATAGGCTGGGGATGGTGTGGCTGGACAGTGCCCAGGAGGAAAGGGACCTGAGGGTGCTGGTGACAGCAGCTGAACATGAGCCAGCAGTGTGTCCTGGTGGCCAGGAAGGCCAATGGCATCCTGGCCTGTATCAGGAATAGCATGGCCAGCAGGAGCAGGGAGGTCATTCTTCCCCTGCACTGGGCACTGGTGAGGCCACACCTTGAGTGCTGTGTCCAGTTCTGGGCCCTCAGTTTAGGAAGGACATTGAGATGCTTGAACGTGTCCAGAGGAGGGGAACAAAGCTGGTGAAGGGCTTGGAAAACAAGCCATATGAAGAACGTCTGAGGGAGCTGGGGTTGTTTAGCCTGAAGAAAAGGAGACTCAGGGGTGACCTTATCACTCTCTATAACTTTCTGAAGGGTAGTTGTAGACAACTGGGGGTTGGTCTCTTTCTCCAGGCAGCAACTGACAGAATGAGAGGACACAGTCTTAAGCTGTGTCAGGGGAAATATAGGTTGGATTTTAGGAAGAAGTTTTTCAGTGAAAGAGTGATTAAGTATTGGAATAGTCTTCCTGGGGAGGTGGTGGAGTCACCATCCCTGGATATGTTTAAAAAGAGACTAGATGGTGGCACTTGATACCATGATGTAGTTGATGTGTTAGGGCATGGGTTGGACTCGATGATCTTTAAGGTCTCTTCCAACCTACACATTTTGTGATTCTGTGATTCCTGAAGGATTGCAGCCCATAGGAACAACTGCACAGGAAAGGTTGGAATGTGAAGGAGCAGCAGAGAGGAAGAATCCTGTCTGGACTGTTATCTCCTCCACCTACGCTATGCCTTTGGGAAAGAGAGAGGAGTCTGGACTTGAACCTGAGAAAGTGAAGAGGAAATGTGTTGGTTAATGCTTTCCCTTGTTTCTCACTACGAATCTATATTAACTGGCAATGAATTGTTTTTTCCTTCATTGAGCCTGTTTTACCCATGATGGCAATTGTTAAGCGATCTCTCTGTCTTTTTCTTGACTGGAGGTTTCTCTCATCCTGCTTTCTCCTCTTGTCCTGTTGCAGAGGAGGAGTGACTGGGTGGCTTGATGGGTGTGTGGCCCTTGGCCAAGGTTAACTCATACTCCATCTCTTTAAGAGGTTTTCTTACTGAGTTTATATGTCAGAACATCTGTCCTAGGGTGACTGTCCTAAACCAGAGCAACATCATATGTGGCAGGCATGTGCCTGGTGCATCAGCATGGACACACATTTTTATGCCTCCTTTTGCATCCAGTCTTTTAAATTGCTCCAAGATTTCCCAGATCCTGTTCATTTGGTATTTAGAGATAAATGCATGAAAGGGCATAGATATCTCAGGGCACACTGTTGCCAAGAGAGTCTGAGCCCCAAGTAAAATGCTGGTTTTCCTACAATGAAAGGAAAGACTTAGCTATTGGCAAAAAGGAGTCACCACAATGATGTGATGAATGGGGACACACCTAACCTACATAACAAATCATGCCAAGAGGGATGTGCCTTAAAATATCAAACACAGTGGGACTGATCCACCCAGATTTTAACTAAACAAACACTAATAACATCTGCACTGAGAAGGCCATTATACCCTCTTTCTGTACCCAAAGGAGGGCAATAGGCATCTGTCAATGACAATTCATGCCACCTATATCAATCATGTTTTATTCTCTTAATTAGCTATTGAGAAAGCCCAGATACTTAGATTCGATGCCTAGCATTTAGGCTGCAAAAATAATTTCAGATGAATCCCAGCCCCACAGGGGGTTATTATGCTAAAATATGCAACAGGCTGCTTAGGAAAGACAGAGAATCTTGGATGATATGTCAAAAATCAGAAATATTGGCATGGGGGTGGGGACTTCTAAGTGTAAAATACTCAGAAACTACTGACACAGATGATCAAAGAAAGTAAGAGATGCATACCTTGGGTTCTTCCCTAAGTGACGATGGTCAGGGCACAGTGTCCATCAAATGTGAGGCTGGCTGCCTTTCCACCAGTGCCAAGCCAAGAGACTTTTCTTTCAAAGTGATCTCTTGTCTCGCAAACATCTGTTTCATTGTCATACCCATGACATAGTTTATTGAAGTCTGTGTCTGCTGGAAGCCCAAATTTTGTGCATTTTGTGCATTTCACAAAATGCAGCTACATCCCCATGTAGAGCACTCACTTTATATGTCTTCTTGCTCTTCTGGTCAATCTTCAGGTGCCGTCAAAAATATTGGCCTTTAATTTGCAATTTTCAGAAAGTTTGAATCCTGACTTTTTGTCCCTTTAGCACTACAACTGATAGTAAGGGACCACTGCCAAAATACTGCAAAAAACTGGATCCAGCATTTAGCAAACGAGTTAATGCCCTCAAGTATAAGCTTGTTTTTGGAACGTATCACTGGTTCCTCTGAACAAGAAATCATACTAAGTTCTTGCTATTTTTTAGTGCAAACAGGCCCTTCGAAACTTCAGGCCAAGTCCTCAGCTGGCAACATCAGCAAAGCATGGCTGAGCTCTTCTTTCAATCCAAATGAGATCCTCTACTAATGTCTCTGAAATTTAATTTTTTTTCTCCCTTGAAATTTCTGTCATGACTCCAATAGCAACACGTTCACTGAAACTTACAGTTCTCCAGCATCTGATACCAGCTGTCAGGCTGTGTTTCATCAGACTGAACTCTTTGTCCAAGTGCTACCAGCTGGCGTTGCTTCAACCATCTGGGATCGCAGTACTCTAACCTACGGACTGCCGCACCTCCAGCAGAGTCACGGCTCCTTGTCCTTTCCTACAACAGAATTTACTAGCAAAGTGAAGCAAAGCAAAAGCCACTGCCCCTAATCAAAGCTCAAATCCTCCGCGTGCTCACAATCTCCAAATGTCCACCTCCATCAGAAGGAACTCACTGCTTTGCAGCTTTCAGATCTTGGCTGCTAACTGCTGGCATAATTTTGATTCCCAGACTGTGTTGTTGGAAAACACACTATAATGTACTCTGAGGACAGTGCAACAAGACTTCCTCTATTTCCTGCCTTTCCATTTGTGATTACTTGTCTAATTCAGTGTTATTTGTCACTTTCCAACCTGCACACTTACACTCTGCAAAGTTTTACAAACTTTCTACTCCTTCCTCTCACTTTTCTTTCATATCCATTAATTGTACATCACACCCCTTCTCAAGTTTCTTTTTATGCAACTACTAATATTACTTTAGCAGGCTCCAAAAGTGGAAACTTGAAAATCTGTATTTAAAATTACCATGGGGAAAAAAGCCTCCTTCCATTCAAAATGTTTTGGACATCTGGATATATGATGAACCTTCCCCACCCCACCAAATTTTGATTCTTTATTTGATCTCATTAGTTAAATTCCTCCCAGTAATCTTATTATTGTTATTGAATGCCAATAATATTATTGGCACCGTCAAAGAGCCTGGGAATTGCCATACTGGATCAAAGCAGTGATCCATCTCTCCTAGTACCCTATCTCCAAGAGTGGTCAGTACCAGCTGCTTCAGACAAAGAAACGCTACAGCTGGCAGTTTGGAGATAATCTGCCTGCAAGCTAAGTTTCCCTTGTTTAGCATTACAGGCTGCCTTATGCCCCAAAGCCTGGAGATTTATATCCCTCCCAGATACACTTGCCTATGAAGTCAGGTACTGTCCTTGCCTTGTAAACTTACAGATTGGAATAAAAACTGAAAAAGCACAAAAATACAATTGCTTAGGTCAATGAGGCTACACCTCAGTAATCATTATCCCCCATGCTGCAAACTTCTCCAGGGTTACACACTGGACTGATAGCAGGGGCTGGAATAAAACTTTGGACCTGCTCACCCTGAGCGGGTGTTAGAGGATGATGTTACATCTTAAAGCATTTAAGATGTGTTAAATGTTAATTTTGTAGGACTGATTACATACTCTTTTTTTCCCCTTTTTTCCTCTCAGGTACTCTGCAAAGGTCAGTATATTTGACTGTTTTCATCCAAAAATACTAAACTTACAAAAAATGGTAGATGGTAATTTCAGTAGTAATAAATCCAACTTGTATTACTTCTCAATTGAAATCTGTGTTAACTTTGGATTAGGACAGTATGGGAAACCAGACTTCCCAGTAGAAATTGTTTTGGATATGTAGGGGAAACTTCAGATTTCCACAGAATTTTCATAAGGCTATAAATAATAGACCTATATATCTTGCACCACACAAGAAAAGATTTCTGCATTTGCTTTTTTTTTCTTAAATACTCTTAGAAGCATTTTTAAGTTAGAAGTCTTTGACTGAAAAAAGATCTATTAAAATAGAGTTAGCAAAATTTCCTTTCTCCTGCTAACACAATGAAATGTATTTGAGCTTCAGCAGATTAATTTGAAAACTAATGATTGTATTGTCAAAACAATTTCCAGTGTCACTGGTGTCTGATCATGGGCAGAGCAGGGCCTTATTATTATCGTACACTGGAAGCAAATCCTTATTCAAAACCTCCCCCCACACTAGATTCCATTCATTTTTCAGAATCAAATGCTACTTTATCTATGCTTCTGTTACATACATTTAATGGTTTATGCATTGGTTTCTGGTAAATAACACATATTAAATAACCATTCATTTCCAATATATAAAAGACCTCATCATTGCTATGTATATAAATAGAGGATATATTTGTTGCATTAGTGCATTAGTTGCCTTTCTCAGCCTCTTCTGCACCAGCATGTCCTGTAAATTAAGGGAATGTTCAATTAAAAACATTTTCTAGCTTTCCTGAGGTGGAAGATGTAGAAATCAATTCAATAGCTAGCTGGCTGATTCAGCAAGAAATCAGCCAGCCTCCAGGAGTCCCTTTATAAATGTTTTCCTCTCTAATACGGTAACAGACCAGAGAAATGTGCCACACGGACTGGGAGATAGGGAGAGCTTATGCAGATCAGCTGCTCTGTTCCTGCAGGCTGCAACCCTTGATTTGATGCAATTTCTATCCTGCACCCATGGCTGCCCAGTTAATTTGTCATTAACATATACTGTGTGCTCAGTACTATTCATGTATTGCAGCAGGGCCTTTAAATTTTCTGTGTTCCACAATGGAAGGTGCATTCAATTCCATACAATTCTTTTCAGTTTACAGTTCAATTTGCATGAGGCTTCATCATCTGCATTTCAGTCACCACTTTGAAAAATAGGCACTGTAAAATTTTAAGAACTAATATAAAAAATCCAAACAAATGAAGCTGTGGATGTGAGAATACTGAAGTATTACCTCCAGAAAGAATTCTGCCAGTTGAAGAATACAGGGTATTATCTCTGTTTTCCTCTTGTCATCCTCCATGTACCTTATATCCAGAAAAGGATTTCTACAAACAATAAAAAATTATGCAATATTAAAATACTTAGACTGAAAGAGAATAAACATGGGACCACATCACTGAAATAATGACAATTTGAGTTTTAGTTAACACAGTCTTGTTTTCACAAATATATTTTACTAGTTAAAAAGAATTATTTATTCCTTTTTTGAAACATTTGTATCCTCACTCAGTAAATTCAGCTCCTAGCATCCACCTTGTTAGCCTGCTTAGCCTGCTTTTCATTATAGTCTCTTCTTATTTTATTTAATATAAAAATCCAACAATAGTTAAACATATAAGATAAAATTTAGACAATTTTTGTGTGTTCCTTTTGATTTAGTGAAGCAGGGGTGTCTGTATTACATCTGGCACTGCCATTAAAATTTAACAGAGCCTCAAATGAAAGAGAACCATTTTCTGGCTTTTGATTCATTTCTCATTTGCCTAAAAAGTTACAAGCTTTTGTAGAAGCTGTAAATCTGACTAGAAGTGGGACTAGATTTTTTTTTCCCTTTTAGTCCATGTAAAAAAAAAAGAAAAAAAAAGAAAGAAAAAAAAAAAGAAAGCCGTGCCTCCTTTCACCTAAGTGTGTGCTTCAGCCATTGTGTTTCCTGAATTTGGAGCCATTTGGTACAGTGCTAATTTATTTTACTGACTGAGCACATGAATCCCCGCTTCAGAGGAGCACGGATGATGCTTTGGCTCAGAGGGGAGCTTGCATAGCAAGTGGAAAAGGGGTATCACTCTGAATGATTAATTGTAGTCCTCAGAAGGGTCTCAGAATATGATCATTCTTTATAGAAAATTGGATTAAAATTTGACACTTCTACAATTTTTTTTCTTTGTAGTGAAATTTTCATTTTTCATCTGTTGGCCAAATAATTCCATGTGCAGTCATCCCTAAATTAATCTTGAATTAATTTTTAAATCCACTGTCCTCTAATATATAATTCAACATAAGAAAACCCAGAGCAGTCAATCTTTCATTAGACATGGGGTGAGAAAGGGTCAGCAGACACTCCTGCAGTACTAAAAATAAAGGCACCACATCTGGTATGGAATGATGTCTGGAATTATAATGCATATGCATCCACTTACTCGTTCTGCTGAAAACACAAACTACAGAGTGGCTGCATGTTGAAACATGAACCAGTGTAATAGGAGCTTAAACCCTGGAACAGACTGTTTGTATATGTAGTCAGTTTATTAGCAAATGTGCAGGCCTGTGGAGTACAAGGACCATCGTTTCAAGCTGATCTGTCACACATTTAACAAGCTGTTTGTAATATAGTCCATTTCAGATATAAGAGAAAAATCTTTCCCATAGGTACAAGAAATATACGATGCTTTTAGCATATGGTGAGCTCTGGTTTTGGAGGTATCGTACATTAGAAACTGCTGTAACAGTGTTGGCTTAACTTTTTGTTTGTTCCCAAAAATCCTCCTTTCCTTTGTTGAACACTTTACTCCAAAGCATATTATAGCGGATGTTAAAAATGGGATTCTGTGCAACTTGTGTTCCTAATGTCAGGCACAGCCATGCTCACCGAGGATAAATCTAACCCCGGTGCAAATAGCTCACACTAAACCTACTTTATATACCACAGCAGGGCTGAATGGGCAGGAATCAATAGCAGAGGGGCCTCCACTACTTACGCACAGCTGTGCCTCTGTGCCTCTCCATCAAGGAGGAGCAAGATGCTGGGGTACCTCTCCAAAATGATACACTGTCAGTAACCAGCAGGGAGGTGGCAGGGAATAAACATCCTGCAGCGTCTGCACCATGGCTCAGCTTCTAGCTGGATTTGCAATGCTGTGTGGGATTCAGGGATTTCTCCTAGATGGAGCTGCCAATGCACCAGTGCTTCTTGATCTCACCTCTGTGCCCGAGGGTCCAGCTGGGGTCTGCCACAACCTGGAGGCCACGAGTGTCCAACCCACAGCAGTGCCTGACCTGCCCCCAAGAGACAAAGCAAAGTCCCAGTGGAGAGGAAGAGGAGGGAAGGCTTCTTCCTTCACACCTGCCCAGCCTTGCTGGTGGCCAGCAGGGCCAGCCCCGGGCCTACCTTGTGGCGGGGCCTGTGCCGGCGGTGCAGAGCAGCGGCCTCTGTCCTGCCGTGGTGTGGGAGCCCGTGCACACCTTCCTCCCTGGTGGGGGACTCCATGTACTGCCCCACGGAAGGACAGGGTAGGAAGAATTCTTCCCCCAGCAAAGTCTCCATCTGACTCCTGCCTTGCCTCCTTTGGGAGGAGGTGAGAGCTGGGCTCCACTCTGTCCCTACTCCATCATTTTCCCAGCAGCTCTCAGGCTGGCTTCAATGTATAAACTGTATTTAAACTTCTATGTCTGCCATGGACAAATGCTGAGCAAGGAGGGCTGTGGTTTGCAGACTGTACCCAAGCTGGGTTATAATTCAAACCAGATTCAGTAATTGCGCTGCGTTTCACCTCCAAGTCAGGAATTAAATCTTGCGCATGTCAGGTGTTAGTGGTTACAAGCCGATGTTCCAACCCTTGGAGGGAGCACGGGGACCACAGCTGCTGCACAACACCTGGGGGGCTTTGCTCCCCCAGGAGCCAAGAGAAACTCCTCATCCCAACTGGCAGGGCTCAAAGCTGTTTCCAGCACCAGCTGTACCCTGTTCTCTGCCTCTCTCCCTAGCAAAATCACTGGAAGGATTTCATCTTGAACCACATATTCCACAGTAACTACTGGCCCTTGTCAACAGTCTTAGAGAAGCAGCCAAAGGCTTCTCAGCATGACTGTGTTAGTGGGAATATTTCCCTACATTTGAATGGGTATTGTCTCAGACCAGGAATGAACAAGCCTGTTCTGCTTCAAGTCTGCCCATCTGAGGACAGTGGGTCAGCTCTGGAAAGCTACTGCTCCCGACACTGTGGAGCTGCTCCTCTTGTCCGGAGTCATTCTGTTTTTGGCAGACATCCAGCCATGGAAAGGAATGAGATTTTTTTTCTCCCCACTATCTCCCAGTTACTCTTTAAGCCTGCCAGAGTTACTGCCCCCATAGTTTTGCTGGCAGAACCATTCTGTTTCAGACAAAATCCCACAGCTTCCATGGATGGTCTGAGCAAGCCCAGGGCAAACTCTATGACTTGTGTGTCTAGATCCAGAAGAGGATGTTTGCTTCCCACTGCAAACTCCAGAGGCTCTGAGTTTTGCTCCTTTGCTACATTAATTCCAACTAGGTGAAATTAGGCAGGTACCCCACTGAAAATTGACAAGTGGTGGAAATATTTAGAGAAATATGTTTGCATGCAATATCAACTCAGATCATGTGAACTGACCCACTAATCTGTTGCCATTCACATGTCACAGAAACTTGAAGGCTTCATACAGCTTTGATTACAGAAAGTGCATTTTCTCTCATCATGGTGATTGAATACAGAGGGAATGGGTTTGTCTTTAGGTTTGTTTATTTTTCTTTTTCAGCCATAATGGAGTTTTGAACAGTAAAATTCCTTTCTGCCCTTTCATAGCTCTTTGACTATTTGAGTGAAAAAAAGACACACCAGAGAGTGTGACACTGCTAAAGGGAGAGGTATAAACACAGTAAAAAGCAACTTTAATGAGCATGTTTTAATATTAAAGGAAAAATGTGTTTTCACTTAAACTACCTGAAAATCCACAATGAATCCATTCAAGTTAGTAGCATTATTCACCATATGTTAAAGGTGAAGAACCTACTCTTGAAATGCCTTTCTAACTTACTACTTTACAAATAAGTAAATAACTACATTGTCCTGTGCCTCTCTAAATTTTTCAGTACATCCTCATTGCTTGAAAATGGCTGATTATGAAAAGTATACTTTCCCTTAAAATTGAAATCACACAGTGAGTGAGACATACTTGATGCACCGTCTGAGAAATTTTTGGTATTGATGAATTTTTCCTCATAGTTTTTAATATTTGCTTTGGTTATGGAACTTCAAGAAAATGAATTGAAGCAAGTATGAAAGGAGAGCAACTGAGGCAGAGATTATAAACAAAGCTGTTTCTTTAGGAGGATTGCCAAGGCATGGGGAGGAGTCTGTATTCTTCAATTTGTTTATTCATATTAGTAAACAAAATTTGACACTTGAGAATTTTTCTGTGCAAGTTGACAGCTATGACAATATGGGACTATCATTCATGATGGCCAAGCAAAACCAGCCATATGTTTCTGAGACCCAAACACAGAAAAGGGGAAAGGTACCTAGTGCTAGCAGTTGAAAATAACAGCTCATGAGAGGTCTTGATCTTGTGCTGAGAGCTCAGTAAACTTTGAGGGCCCATGAGAGAGGATAGGCAGAAGGTTGGAGCCATAACAAAAACTAAAGTTTTTCATGGTGTTGTCAGAAGGCCTTTCCTTTTTTATATATACATAAGTAAATAGTGGTTTGGTTTGTTTTTTTTTTCTTTTTTTTTCTTTTTTATTTTTGTTTTGTTTTGTTTTTTGGGGTTTTTTTTGTTTTTTTAATTGCAGAGCTGTTTGGGGATGATGAGGAGAAACACTCTGACAGGGCAATTCATCTTATCTGCCTGCATGTTTAACTTGCCCATGCCATCTTTCATTTCAGTTCTAAGTGTCAAGCAACCATTATGTAGAAGTAATGAAAAGGTCCTAGAAGGCATAACACTGCCTTTTGCTAGTCTTGTTTTTAGTTTCTGCATTTTTTTTATTTTTAAAATGCTTACAATTACATTACCTTCCATAAATACCTGAAAGTTTTGGCTCTTAAAACTACTGTGATTTCCATGGCATTTACCATTTTTGGTGAGGTTGGCATTTGTTATGTGATTTTCTCCCAAACTACTACAATAAAACTGAATTTCTTTAAATCCCACTCAAGTCAATCAGGGATCTGAGAGTGAGGGAAAATAAAGCAGCAGCCAAACACGTTGGTTCTTGCTTTTTCTAGTCTGACCAGAAAGCCAGAACAGACAGCAAGGGATAGGCTAAAGACTCTAGGTCTGGTTGAAACAATGATCATCTTGTTTTGCTTTGCCATAGCCCCATAACTGCACGGCAAATAAACAACAATGTGAGTACAACCAATTCATATGCTGTCTAGTTTTGATTTATGAAAGCAATAACCGAGTGAACAAGGGGATTCAAACTTTTTGGTTGCTTTTTAATTTTAGTTCCTTTCCATTCTATTTTAAGCTTAATTTGAAATAGTTTTGAGGGGTAAAAGAAGCAGAGGGCCCTCTTACATCTTCATAAGAAGTCCAATACACAGCTTTTAGTTTTTGCCTTGTGTTAGGATGCATTTTTCCTTCTTCTTATTGCTTGATTAAGACATTCTCCACAACATTATGTTAATACTATAATTTGGATCTTTACCTTTTAGATATTCAGCTGAGGGACTGACTTTTCAGACTAAGAACCCATGGCTCCAATTAGAGCTTATAGGAGCTATCTGTTCTCAGTCCTTCTGTAAATCAGCCTTATGACAGATCTGTGAAGCTAATTGCGGCTCTAAAATTCAAAACTATTTTGCCATTTTTCAAAGGAGCTTTGGTAAACCCTCAATCCCTCAAGGAACTGCTTATGCTATTTTAATATAATGTTAATGAAAAGACTTACCATAAAAGAAAGTAAAAGTCCAGTCAAACTAATATCTGTGAACATAGCTGCCATGCATTGAAAGAGCACAGACTAGATTTGTCATTGCCCTCAATCTTGTGTGTTCATTTAAATTACTGAAGAATTTCAAATGCTATTGTAGGATAAAGCAGAGCACTCCTCATGCACCCTGTGCCAGTGTAAGCATGCACACAAGGTGTAAAGCAGCAGAAAACCTGACTCCATATGTGTACATGCAGTGCTCCAAATAATATGGCATGATGCTCATCTCAGCAAGAATCAGGCTGCTCAAGACCTGAGAGTGGCTGAGGAGGGAAGCATAGCTTCCCCCCTCAGAAAAGATCTGTTCTCTGTAGTTGGTGTAAGGCTTTATTAACTCCCTGAGTAGCCACAAATTCCAGTTTTATGTCAGATTGAGATATTGGAGATCAGTGTCTGCTTCCTGCAGAGATGCCTGCAGTCAGCTGAGCAGCCTCATGTTCAGCTGTGGGTGCAGTCACCAGTGGGGCTCAGTTCCCTCCCAGTCCAGCAGCTGTATCTACATGGGGGCCAGATGACCCTGGCACTGGGGGACTGCCCGCCAGTACTACAGGTGTCTCAGCTCCTGCTGGCTCAGGAGCCCCGACTTTTACAGAAGCAAAGTTCAACTGGCCAGCCTTGTTTGCCAGCTCTGAGGAGCCACATGTAAGGCAGGCTTGCCTGCTTCCAAGCACTACAGAAACTGGCAGCAATTGTGGTGGGCTGGTAGTGTGCCCACCTTGTCAAAAATTGTGCCTCCAGAACTGCATCTCTTCACAATAGTGCATCCTGTCATACTAGCTACAGAAGGCCACCTGCAGCCAAGCCCACTTCAAATAATTACTGGATAATTTCTTAAGCAAATATTTTAATAGTTCTTTAAGCACAAAATTTTTTTCCTCAAATCGCAGCTGTGGGATGGGTAAAAATATGTGTGGGGTTTAGTTACAAAGGGAAATATGCCAGAAGGACTGTACAGGACTGTACCTGTTCACTGTAAGTGAACCTAAAATCAGTAGGTTTAAATAAAGGTAGAATGTGCCAAATCATTGTATACCAATGCCCTTTCCATGGATGCAATTAATACAAACCTCATTCAATATGGAAGGATGTAAACCAGCATTTTGTGGAGAACACTTTGAGGACCACTAGCTCTTATGTGAAATTGAATATAAACTTCAAAATCTGCATATATTTATTTTAAGAACAAATAAAAAATTAAAATATTAAAATATGTACACATCCAGCAGTTTTTACTGATTGCATGACATGTCAATGTTGTAATTTCAGACATTCAAAAATTATTAATTGGGTCTCCAAAACTTCTGAGACTAGTTTAAATATTTTTTTTCTATTTCAGGTTTTATCACTTTGTAACATTTGATCCCCTAGACCATGGTTGTACTGGTTTTTCTTTTTGACTTTGGTAAAAAAACAACTTTTTTTATTAACATGCAGTGTAAGAGTCTTACGTGCATCTCAAGTGGAAGACCTACTTCCAAATATCACAAGACTTAGAATAAAGTAATGAAATTTGTCAATATTATTTTATGATCAAGATGTAGACATGCAAGTGTACTTAGGGTATACTCGTTTATGACTGTGAACAGTATAATGCAATCAGTTTTGTGTGTTATCACAGTAGCCAGATTTTCATGAGGGGCCCCAGCTGAGGACCCATCAAGCCAGGCTGCACAGATGATTCCTGCAAAGTCTCATTTAGGGCAGTTTTACCATAGGCTCCTTCTTAATCTGTTTCAGGGGCTCAGTTCCTTGCTCAATACAGACGATTAATTTGGAGTCTGGCCTAGCCTAGTCACTATCTATTAACAGTTATTACTTGTATCACCTCACTGCAGTAACAGTTATTTTCTGTTTTCTAATGAAATATCACAAGACCCAAAATACCTAAGTGAGAGTGATTGAATGGAAATTGTTGTCTTAATCAGTGAATTCAAGTTTCATGAATATAAGGCTTAGGCTAAGGCAGATCAAAAAAAGACCTAAGGAGTCATGGCACTCCAGTAATAAACAGCAACACCACTGGCAGCATCTGCAGCACTGGGTGAAAGCCTGGGTTTCTGGGCAAGGCCTCAGAAGAGTCAGACACTTCAAAACAAGATTGGCCAAGCACTGGAACAGTCTCTGCAGTGAAGTGTCACAGCACCAAGACTGACAGAGCTCAAAAAGCATTTGAAAAACATTCTCAGGCACATGGTGTGGTTTTGGGGGTTATTCTGTGCAGGGCCAGGAGCTGGACCTGATGATCCTGTTGGGTCCCTTCCAACTCAGGACACCCTATGATTCTTTGACTCTACCTCCATTCATCCTAGACCTACCCTGTTTTGACAGGTACTACACACCACCACCAGTGAGCTCAGGTTGTCCTCAGTATATAGTTGTTCCTTATAGGATGACAAAAAATAATACTGCGACATACTCAGGCACTGGTTCTTGTGGGTGATGTACACGTCTGGGGAGGTCACCTGAGCTGTCCTGCTGATAGCACTGACATTGGCAGCACGACAATGCAGGTACACTGTCCACGACACCTTTATTGACAGTGCCACAGCACACGTGGCCCTGAAATCACAGTGGCCTCATGGAGAGTTCAGCCATATCCTCATTTACACCCCAGTGCCTACCAGGCATGTGTGTGGGAACTTCAGGGTCCCTTGCCACAGTCTGTAAGATCAGCTCAACACTATATGAAAAATGTAATCAGGAGCAGTTGTTGTCTGCCTTGCTGCTCATGAGAGGAGGAGCAAGAGCCTATCCAGTCCTTTTGACTGAGTACTCACAAGGAGCACTTCAGGAACAATGCTGTCTGAGCAAAGTAGCCATCACTTAACCATCAAGGCCATGCTGACTTCCTAATTTTCTACCACATTCTCTTTTTGCACTCTTTAAACTGCTATTATGCATCTTTCCCCTATCCATCAGAAATATTTTCATATTAGAGAAAATAAAAACCTACATCACTAGGAGACAGGAGGCTGGCTTCTCCCACTACCCTTATATGGTAATCATTTTACTATTTGGATGTTCATCATGAGAGTGGTTTCTTGTACTTCAGCAGACAAATGTAGGGAGCTAGTGATAATCTGGCAGTCCTCATTATCTGCAATATGGTATTAATAAAATCTAAGATAGATCTGAAAGTTGAATATCCTTTTCCAATTTGCAGCTACAGCTACCACAGAACTAAAAGTGTCAAGTTCCAAATTCCAGGGCTTTATTTTTTCACAGTGGGAATCTGTGTTTGGAATAATCAAATCACATTGAAAGATCATATTTTAAAGGTAATTTAGAGGTAATTTTCAATACTATTTACTGCTTGAGCCTGTGGTTCAAAGTTAAATATCACTTTGAAATCATATATTTAGTCAGGATGAAAACAGGCCTGTGTCTTACACCTCAGGTGCACCTTAGGATGCTCAGTTTCAGGTGTTGAATAAAGCCATTGCTCTGAATGTGTCTATTTGATTGTCTGATATCTGTAGAAAGAGGAGGAAGTCCTGTAAGCCTTCTGAAAAAAATAAATTAATAAAAAATATTATGTTTATTTGACTTTGCTTAAACTTTGTCAGATTAGAAATCTTCAAATAAATGTAACAAGTTGCATTAACTACATAAAAATAATACTCACTAATTCAAGAAGATTACTTTAATTGATGTTTAGGTTAGGTGCCAGTTACGGGTCTCCATCTTTGCAGTATAAAGAAAGGGAATATCTCCTTGGAATATCTTATACGGTATAAGATTATTCATGTTATGGTTGGGCCTGGGCTAAAACCATTTCTGCAGGGGCTACATGATGGAAGAACCAGCTGTTCCTTTGTTTGGTGACAGATGAAGTAATGGAAAACTGTTTTCAAAGAATAAATGCTGTCGAGAAGAGGCTATGCTATCCAAGTGGTCGAGCACTGAATGTACAAACAGTGGGACTGATTTGAGTCCCTCTGTGTATCTGTGTAGCAGAATGAGCAGAGGAAGTAGAGGAAGACCAGAGAGCATCTAGGAGATGCCTGGGATATGATGCTGAAGAGCAGCTACGATGGTATTTGGGGCGAACTTGCAGTTAGATTAGGTTTAGAAATTTGGTTACAGAAAATGCATTCTGCTGTTTTATTCTTGTGATGTCCAAGGGCAAAGGGTCGTTCTCAACATTATATATAAATACAAAGAAGGCTTTTTAAACAAAATAAATGAGGGATTAACCAACTCCATCATTGGCTTCTGACCTTGATTGCTACAACTAGGTCAAAATGGCATATTATTGTAAACAGTAAATGACATTTTTTTGTTAAAAAGAAGAAATGGAAATGTTTCAAGATGGCCCCATTGTTCAGATGTCTTAGTTTGCTATAGAGAAATCAATATTTTTTCTCCTTTTCTCTGACAAAATTTGTGACACCACACAAACTCACAACTGGGTGAATGCCTTCCTAGCATTCCTTTTCTTTCTCTCCTCCCTTACAACTCACAATATTCTGTGGTTCTGTGATTATCTTTGCTGCAAATCTTCTGAATATCTCTTTTATAGTTATGTACATGACCTATAACAAAAATGTAGAAAGAATATCAGAAAGAGAACATTTTTTTTTTCACATTCACAATGATCTGTTATTATTGCCAGTCTGATTGCCAGGATTGTAATGTTAGTTCCTTGCTACTTATAGAGAAGCTGATGAGATAAGGTAAAGGAAGATACATCAACATGAGCCTGGTACATAGATATTAATTATAATAGCAATAACAATACACTTATAATATGTTTTTCATTCAAATATCAATTGGGGAAAAAGAGAAAACCTGGATAGTTTACTTTTCCTATGAAGACCAAATTTCTATGTCATAGATTCAGGAGGTGCTTGCTAAATAAAAAAATTATGCAAGATTGCACCATATTCTGCGCTGGTTCTGCTCCAGCCCTGGATCTGTGTCAGGGTCATGAACCTTCTGTGCAGTGTAAATAATTGATTTTTCACTGTGGCTGTTGAACCAAAAAAAAAAAAAAAAAAAAAAAAAAAAAAAATCAGATCAAACCAATTGTTTTCTTAACTCCCCCTGCCTCTAAAATTTCATTTAAATGAAATGTTCCAGACTACCTAAAGCAGAAGAGATAAAGTTTGCTTCAGAAAAGCAAAATAAATAGTCTAAAATTATAAACTAAACAGAAATTAGAAAGCAAAAAGCAAAGAGTGCTTCCTTGTGGTAATTTCAGGATACAAAAGATTTGTGTTAAACTACTCCATTGGCTCCTAAGTGAAAAAAAAATCCATGTCCCACTGTTGAGACTGTGCTTTATTCCCTGGGCTAGTGTTGACTGTGCAGGAGCAGGATGTTGTCAATCTCCTTCTTCCCTGATGCTGCTTCAGTCAGTGCCAGCTCATGGGTGCATGGACTGGCTCCCAGGCAGCCCACGTGCGAGTGACAGACTTTCATGTCTTACAGTTAGTGCATTCTCATGGTACTTTTAATTTGTATCAAAGATCCTTTTCAGTGTTTTATTAGAAGGAGAATATTTCTAGGGGGAGGCATTATTGCTGTAGCATGTGGTGGTTTAGAAGATGCTCTGTGGCACACAAATAGGGAAGGAGATGACCCAAGCTCTCGCCTCCTCCTTCACTTCTCCTCTCATGGAAATGGCTGAGCTTTGGTCAGCTGGAGCCATGCTGAAAGCTTGACTCAGATTCATATGGGACAATCAATTTTTGGCTGAATTTGCTGGTTTTAAAAATTATTACACAGCTCTATTACTATGCCAAAACCATACTTATTCACCACACGGACTAGTTCTTGCTCCACGTTCCACTGTGAGAGGTCTGGCTGCTGTGGACTGAGAGCCATGAGGTTAAGGAACTTCAGCAGGAGAGTAGTGTAACAGCAAAACTTTGAAAGAGTCCAGCAGACAATTCTTAGTGTAGATATTTAACCCACAAGAGTTCAGCTTTGCAACACTGACTTTTGGGGGGAAAATAAGACAATTTTTCCCTTTTTCTGTAGCCTCATTCAGTTTTGAAATGCACATACTAACTTTTATTCACTGAAAATGATTTAACTATAGTAACTTCTGGTATAACTAATAAAACCATGGTATTTACCCAAGTGATTAAATTGTCTCACTATGAATGGACATTGGCTCACCTATAAGAATTGTACATTGGCTTCATCTAAGAATTGTATTTAACAATATATACCTTCACATTTGCTTTGACAATGTTAAGACAAACTTGAATAAGATGGATATGCCATTGAAACTTGACTAAATAGCATTGAACTTCATGCACTTGGATCCATTTGCATGCAACCTGGATCTGATTCCTTAATACCTATAATGCATGGATGTTCAGAACATGTGGATACAATCTACTCTATTATAAAAAGCATTTATGTACAAAGAGGAGAAACAACCTGATCACAGTTCCAGGGAATCACCGCAAGAAAAAAAAGAGTACTCAAGAATTAGTGACTCCTGACGCTGTACTCAGATAACTGAACCTTGTCTTGGTTCAATTTCTCAGCAGGAAATCAGAGATTTTCTAAATTACTCTGCAGCTGAATGTAAAAAAAAAATAAATTCCTTTTTTAATATTAAAAATTTGCTTCCTGATAAACATATTATGCTGTTATTATTTGATATCTAAAATTAAACTAAAATGGAGAAGAAAAGTAGGGTTAAAATGCATTTTCTTGGTATGAAGACAAATTATTATACACACTTTTTGTAAACAGAGTAGGATGCACCCAGGGCTCTGTATTTGTTTTGTGTTAGCCTGGAGCCCTTAACTCTGCAGCCATTATGCTGACAAAGCTGCTCTCAGCTCTAACAGAAGTTTTACCTTTCCACATGTGTTCTTAGTGTGTACACATCTGCATCCAGTGGGAATGAGTCAATGTGCTTTGGGATTCAGGTCATAAGTAGTGAATTAGATTGAAATAAGAAGCTACCCAGAGAAAGAATTCAATGTAAGTGCATATATTCACAATATGAAACAGCAGCTTTTCTTTTCAGTGCTGGGCTTATCTTCTATCTGTGGCTAGTTACATTAAGGCATGGACATTCATTCACATGAGATGTCTGATGCCATAAATCTCAAATTCTCTCCTTGTTTCCACTCTTGCCTCATTTGTGCTGGCTATGCTAATGAAAAGCAGGTTTTTGGTTTCATATATACGTGCATGTGTGCAAAAGAAGGAGGGGTTTGGTAATATAGGCACTTGTCCTGCCCGGCACAGAGATAGAAGCCCACTGAAGTAGAAAAAGTATAATATATGCAATAAATCTGGGTGAAAACATGTAGATGCTTTTTCTGGCCTCATAACTATTTTTATAAAAACATGGAAACCAATATATCATTGAAAATAAAGCAGTGCATTGTGTTGTATTACATGGTGTTTACAGAGAAAAGCAGGCTTTTTAACCACCTGGCAAATATTTCAGACAAAAAAAAAAGAGATTTGAAAAAGCAAGGACAAGCATTAGAAAGAAAGGGGGAGGGGAAGCTGGGGACTTCTCATTTGCGCATGTAGAAATGCAAATTTGATCCATCTCTTTCTTATCTACTGGTAACAGACTTGGCTGGTGGAGCACAATAGCACCTACAGTTCTATGGCCAAAAATAACGAAGTTTAAAAAGAATTGATTTGATTATAGAAACACTTCTATAAAGCCACGTGTTCATTAGCAGATGCCTGCCATCTACCTCAGAACCAAGGATATGAAAAGCCTGAAAGCAGGATGTAGCCCCCTGATTTTGGGACACAGACACACTTTAGGGGCAGTAAGTCTCCTTGTTAAATATTTTACTAATTCAGAGAAATGTGTGGACTCTGACAGTAGCAACTTATTTCCTGCTTTTCCACCTATTGTCATATAGGTCCACAGTCTCCTTTAAAGCTCATTCCTTTGGCTTGTGCCAGTTTATCTCTGTAATAGCTGGGACCCAAATATTGTTGATGTAGCTACAGAGATGGACTTAATAGATTCATTTTCCCCAAATGTCTCTAAAAATCAAGCATGATATTAACAAACAAGATCAAATTCCTCTGAATTATCTGAAGTGATTTTGTCTCCACATTAAGAGAGTTGGCCTTGTGTAAGAGTTTTAAGAATTAGACTGTTGCAACCTAGGGCTGCTGAATTAGAAACAATTGGACAAGGTCTCTCCGGTACAGATTCATCTGTCAAGATTTTTGTACTTCATGAAAAACAGTGGAGCTTTTATAAAACTAAAAAAAAAAAAGTTTGCCTTCCCTGTCTCATAAGCAAGTTTGCTGAGGAAAGAGAGGGTTGGAAGTGAGTATAAAGTCAGAGTTGGGGATAGTGATGACAGAGGAATATACACAGCTGTAGTTATTTATGAAAGAAAGAAAAAAACCTGCATTTGCAGGGATAGATCTTCAGCTGGGTTCAGTGCTGGGCAAGGAAAAGAAGGTTTCACAGAATCTACAAACCACTTGCAAGTAATTTGCTATCCCTCTACCCTTCCATACGAGCTGAAATCAGATACAAACTAATTACAGCAAAGGCGGGCGCAGCCGCCGCATCAGCGAGAGCTGCCAGGTGCAGCCGCCGGCGCTGCCAGATGGGCACAGTGTGACTTCCGACCTCAAAGAGGGGCTGGGAGCCTGGCCGGGCTGGGGGAGGCAATTTGTAAAGAGCACAGCATATGCCACCTGATATTCAGAGGGGTACGTGTGTGTTGCAGGTTACCTGTCATTTTTGTGCCGCTTTCTACCGCGCGGCCCAGTTACTCCATGCTGTGGGAATTCGGCAGCGGATCAGATGCCACGAAACTCTCACATGCTTCCATATAATTATCTTCCCATGAGCCCTTTTTTATACCCATTCAAGGAAACCACTCACCAGAAAACACAACCTGCAGCTCTGCCTGTGACCAGCCTGCTCGCCCAAGAAAGTTGTGACCGTGACTTCAGTCAGCCCTTGGCCCGCTGCCCCGGGACTCTGCCGCTCTTCTGCTCCTCTCTGGATGCTCGCTGTGGAGGGCTTGCCAATGCATTTTGCCCTCTTGCAGAACTGGGAATTCTTGCACTCACTCTCTACTCAATCATGATGAAAGATACTTTTTGGCCTTACAACTACAGAAAACCTGAGACAGGTGTCAGCTCCCAGCTGTGTAAATGAGATCAAAACTTCCCTTAATATCAGCAGAATTTCTCATTGGGAATCAGGTGAGAGGTAGGCAAAAGGGCCCACAATGCAGTTAACAATTAGGCAACAGGAGATCATTTTTATTCTGTAATCCTAGTTTTGCCTTGTAAAACTTTAACAAACCTCATAGCTTTTAATTTCATGCCTACATCTTTTTTTTTCCTTTGGTGTTTAGGACTAAAATGTACGTACTGCCAGCTGCATCATTTGAAAGGAGCTATCCCTATTCCCCCATTCAAACACTCTTCAGCAAATCAAATCTCCTATACACTTGAAGTTGCCTGAGATATTTCGGTACCGTGTTCATTTCTGAATTTGTAGAACTGGACTGAAACCTTAGTGTAATGGAAAAGACTGCTGAAAACTTTGCTAAACAGATGATCACATTCCTGAGTTTGTTTTACTTAGTTAGCATTTTTGCCTGCTGTGAGGTGTTTTCCTTGGATGGTTACCTACAAATACAGCACTGACCTCAGTGTGCACGAAGCAGGCCAGTACAGGCAAACAGACCCAATTGGACATGCTCTATAAATCATCACCCACATCCTTCCAGCAGCAAAAATAAAAAGGAAAGGAGGAGGGGATAAAACAACTGGTGAGTGTTCCACATGAGGAAATGGAGACTACTTGGTGTCACCAGCTGGAAATACTCAGAGTGCTAAGTAGAAAAGTACCAGCATGAGCTAGCTCTGTGCTGGATAAAGTACTAACAATATAACTAAATGCTACCATCTTACAGATGTCTTGTATGGGCAAAATAATAAGCCTAATATGCTCTCTGCTATAAAAGGTACCTATCTCAAATGGCAAGTGCAGAAATGTAATACTATGACTTACGAAATCAGACTTAAATCCAACATAAAAGGCCGTCTCAGCATAATTCACTCTAGTTCTTATACTCTGTGTCCTAAGTGATTTCTACTGCTCTGCTGAGCCAAATTCTAGACAACCACCTAAGTTACCATCTTCTTTCCCCAGTACTCAGAGAGGAAAACTCACCATGGGATGAAGTAGGTGAAGGGGTCCTGCTGCCTTTCTGCCAAAACTTCAGTCTGGATGAACTGCAGAGCAGGATCTCAGCACAGTCCACTGGACTGGTCAGCTTACATTTAGGCTCAGACACATTGCATGATCTGACTTAAGTAAGACAGATTATTTTCTCCAGAAAAAAAAGCTTGAGGAAAACAAAGATTTTTTTTTTTCAGGTGTTTGGTTCTCTTGACCCCTTGCAACAGTGCATTTGACAAGGGACTGAAATTTTACTTTATTGTGTGCCTAGTAATTTTTCATATAGCCATGTTACAACATCAAGCTTGTTCTGAGTCTAGTTCAGTTAAAATTTCTGCATTCTGTACAAATGAGCATTAATTAAGGACTGAGATACTAATCTGAATTCTCAGTCTTCTTTCTGGCTCCACTGTTACTTTGAGTTCCTTAAAAGTATTCAGCATGACCCTTTGTAGGAGAAGCTGTATCCTAAGGGACCTATCTCAACAAGAAGGATCACAGCTGAAAATCCCAAGTGAAAACACTCATCTAATTACTTTTAGAGATCTGGCCCAAGTCTTATTCTGCTCCTTAGCATGTCCTGCTCTATCTCTCTAGGAGTTCTTTGATCACTCTCTTTGCTAACACTCATTTTGCTTTGAAGAAAGGGTCTTGCTGTTTTCCACTTGGTGATAGAGCACGTATAAGGGACGCAACAGTTAAGTCCTTTTGTCTGTGTTTGCCTTAGCAAATACAATGCACCAGTAACTGTTGTGCAGCCCCAAGACCAGCTGCCATGTCATCACTCACCTCCATACAGTTCAATTGTCTTGTCTGTTCCCCACCACACTCTTCATCCAAAACAGGGAGACTGCATCCAAATTGCCATTGAAATCAGTCCTTGGCTTGTGCTAGCCCCTGAACCGTGCCCAGGCACTGGTTGGGACAGCTAGCTTGCCATGGCCAAAACTACATCAGGGGTGATGCTGAAAGATAAAATGTATGGATGACTGTGTGCCGGGGCAAGGACCCATATTCTGGCTCATTTCAGTTCACTCATGTTGGCATGGTCCTTGTGGATTTAGCTTTCACAAAGAGCCTCGATATGTTAGATTCAGCTTCCTTGACTTTAGGCTCTCTTAAATTAACAGTATAATTATGCTAGGCTTTCCATGCAGTCAGTGGAAAGACACTTCCAGAGGAGAACTCAGATCTCCTTATGTTACACAACACACCCACAAGAGAAGCCCAGCTAAACAAAAAAAAATGTTTGATGTATTGATTGGAAGGGGCAAAAAACCATCAAAAGACAAAGAATCTACCATGTAAATACAGTGTTTTTGCTTCAAAAACATGATGGATGCTAATGATCTTCTTGGGTTTTGTAGGGCTGAAATGGTATCTGTGGGTAAATGTTTCTGACTCTGTCCTGGGCAGATCTCCACATCATAGTTGCCAGGTGGCTTTAACCTAGGGGAAAGAATACAGACTCATTCTCTTCATAAATCACTAGGTATAACATTCCAATGCATTCACCTCATCAGCTGGTACAAGCTGAATATAAAATTATTCAAAGGATTTTGGTGCAGGTCATTTCCAAACTCCTCCTAGATACACTTATAAGTTGGCTGGGGTGAACTTATAAACACTGAAAATAATTCTTGTCCATCAGCAGAATGGTTAATGTCTAGAAGGTCTCTCTTAGAGCCATCTGTGCCTGTGTCTGGTTTACCAGTGACCATTTCTGGTTTCACAAATCCATAAGTATTGTCAAATTGGAGTGATTTACAGAGTGAGAACCCTACACTATGCCTGTAGGCAGAACTGCAAGTGCTCCCACCAGAAGCCTCTAAATTGGTATTCTCTAGGTTCACTTCAACAAGAAATATGCTAGGAGCGAAACTCCCTTGGCTAACAGTAATATAGTGACTTATTTAATGATAGAAAATATGTTTTAAAAAAAAATTGGGAAAATTTTTATTTCCATCTTTAAGAAAATGAGGTTGTTTTGCCTTTTTAGTTTTTTCTTCCTAGAGAAGAAGTATCAAGCAAAGAATAAAGCCTAAAAAATTTTTGGGAGCAAAATATATATTTGCTGCTTTATTTTTTTTCCCCTTACACAAATGATTTTCTGCATACTACTACTTTAGGCATTTTGTCAGTAACCTACTAAAAGCAGTTCCATTTTTTATTTTGCTCCTGCAATTTCAAAACCAAAACCTTGCCTTGAAACCTGACATTTGCTATTTCAAAATCTAGCTTTTCTGCATGAATCTCTCAGATTCACTTTTAGTTTTCTTTTATTTGAATTGTCATCTGTATATTCTTTGCACACCATGCTTGCATGAAATATTTTTACTGTGTGTTGTTAATAATGGTAATGACCTTCAAACATAATTCACGAAATGGAGAAAGCATTAGTTGGTTTCACTAACTTAGTTGATAATGAAAAGTTAAAACTGCTAAATTTATTGCCACTTTTACAAAAAAAGCCTGGTCAACCAGAAATGTAATTATATTTATGTTTGTATAAATATATTTGTATATGTATTTTATGCATATAGCTCATATATAAGTATGAGTAGAATTGATGTATGGTTTCAAAACTGATTAGGCACTAAGCAAAAATGACAGATTACCTCAAATAAAGAGTAAACTAAGAAGTCAGGCACAGCTACTTTATGTAAAACTTAATAAACATGTGGAACACGTTAGCAGGAAAGGCAACAGCAGCAAAGCACAGAAATTAGTTAAAAGACAGTTTTATGGATTTTTTTTCTCTCTTTTCTCCTTTCTCTCTTCAATATGAGTCAGCAGTGCCGTGGCAGCCAGGAGGGCCAACCCTGTCCTGGGGGCATCAGGCCCAGCATGGCCAGCAGGGCAAAGGAGGGGATTGTCCTGCTCTGCTCTGCACTGGGGCAGCCTCACCTCCAGGCCTGGGGGCAATTTTGGGTGATGAGAGAGATATAAAACTCTTAGAAAGCATCTTAAAGAGAGCAATGAAGACAGTGAAGTTCCATGGGGAAAATCATGTGAGGAGCAGCAGAGTTCACTTGGTCTGTTCAGCCTGGAGGAGACTGAGGAGAGATCTCATTGCAGTTACAACTTCTTTGTGAGGGCAAGAGGAGGGGCAGGCACTGATCTCTGCACTGTGGTGACTAGGGACAGGACCCAAGGGAATGGCCTGCAGCTGTGTCAGGGAGGTTTAGACTGGATATTAGAAAAAAGTTCTTTACCCAGAGGGTGGTTGGGCACTGAACAGGCTCCCTGGGGAAGTGGTCACAGCTCCAAGCCTGACAGAGCTCAAGAAGCATTTGGACAATTCTCTCAGGCACGTGATGTGACTCTTGGGGATGGTGCTGTGCAGGGGCTGGAGCTGGACTTGATGATCCCTGTTGTGATCCAACTCATTCTCTGATTCTGTGATCCTATGATCCTATGATTCTGTGATTATATAATTCTGTGATTTTCATAGAGGAGGAAAGGATTATGAAGCATAGTGAAAAAGCACTCATAGATTGAAAACAGAGACTGAAAAAAAAGTTGCTTTGAGGCCTTTTCCTGTTCCTTAAAACATCTTATATTCTTGATATGGTCCTCATTTTCAAACTGAACTACAGGCCAGCAAAGCCAGCTTTTACTGGGGAGATCATCCATGTCCTACTGGCAGACACAATGACTGTTCAGCTGAATCCCAGTCTTCAGTAAGGCAGCCCAGTTGGCAGCCTGACTCACACTCATTCTTTCCATCCCCACAGTGGGCTCCTTGCACAGATCACAGCCCGCATCCAAAACACTGAGCTGTGTTGGATGGCAAAGTGCCTTGAAATGCTCATGGTGTGGGTGCTGTGCTGATTCCCTGAACTCCCACATTCTGCTGCTCATTTATATCTCTTCTCTGAGTTGGGATTTATCACCTTGTTCACAGATTCTCCCTGAGTTTTCCCTGCTTGTAGCACCTTCCTCCCCAGCAGAGTTGATGTGGGGGACTTTGCCATTTTGGTGGACCATTCCATAAACTTGTATATTGGATTCAGCACCATGTTGAGCTGAAGGTTTCTGAAATGCATACACAGAGTATCTTCTTGCTCACAGGACTCTTCACACTTCTTATCCTACTTAATAATCGTGTGGCAAATGTCCAAACCATGTAGCCAGTGCAGGTTTGCATTGTACAGAGGCACAGGTTCTCTTGGTTAATCTGGGTTATCAGCTATTGTTTAATAAAATGTTTTATGTTCACTTATTTGGGTACTCATTTAGGAATATTTAAATGAAACTATCACTAACTTTTGCTGCTATTTGACTACCTAATGTGCTCTGCACATTACAGCTGTCGACCATGGGATCAGCAATTTCCATGGCGAGGGATGTGTCCCATACACATTGGATTCCCAGCTATGAGCAATGTAGCTATGTTTGGCTAAATCACATAAAAGACTTGCAGTCTGAGTCACATTTTTAAAATAGCTGAAAGATTTTATCCTTACCACAGGAGAATTTTCACTTCTGGCCAGTTATGAATAATGATATTAAAATACACATTGGTGTAATCCTCATCACAGATAAGATCTTGTCCATCACATGGCTGCCTCATCCTAGTCAATCTTCATTCCTCAGGAAACCTTAATATAGACAACACTGAAAATCTTTTAAAAATATCAAAATGATTACTGACATCTTCCAAGAGATGAACAGTAACACAATAAAACAAAAATTGGAGGAGCCAGATTTTCAGTGGTGGTAAGCTAAAGTATCTAACATATATAACAAGTGAAAAGTATATTTTAGGGACACACTGAACAGACCTTTGTGTAAAGTAGTTTCCATCCCAAATAGCCTTTGAAATTCTCATTTAGAGAGTCCTATTCAACCATAAAATAACAGATGAAGTGTCCTGTTAATTTGTGGTAGTAAGCCAAAGATTTACCACTATAAAGTTTATAACCATCAAAATTATAGCAATGATAGCAATAATGATTTTCTTTCATTGTGAAACTTTGACTAATTTTAGATGGGAGGATATTCTTAATTAAAAATCTCCTTATTTTAGAAAGGGAGGGGTGGGACCTCAGCCCTTGCAGCAGGAAATAAAAGAATGTTAACCTCACAGCCAAGCATTCACATTTATGTCCTAGTGTAACTTAACCAGTGGTCCTGAGGAAAGTAAAACTGAAAACTGCTATAGTAGTGTCAAGAAACTATAAACACAATTGGAAGAATTAAATTAACTGAATACAAGGCAGAGAAAAATAAAATCCCAAACTCCAATTCTTTATAATATTTACTAGTCTATCCTTCCTTTTCCTGATGCTTGTCACTCTTTTTGTCTTAAAACATTTAATAGAAAAAACCCAAAAAACAAAACAAAACAAAGAAACAAAAAACTCCATATGAACATGAATAACAGTTCTTAAAATGACTTGAAGTTTGGGATATATTTTCCACATCTAAAGAAGAGTCTAAGAAGAGTTTCTGTGTCACAAAGTTTCTCTGGTTTTCTGACTGGTCTAAAAATTATAATTACTTCTCCCTACAGACCCTGCTTCAGGTGGACTTTTTTAATCCAAGGTTCAATATTATTCGTATTGAAGTGAATACTTCCATAAATTACCTGAATACTTCAAGAAACTTGCCATTGCCTTCATTATAGCAGGACCCTGTCATTACTTTGCAAAGACAGCTCTATCTACTGAACAAGATTATTGATTACCTAGCAGCTTCATTTCTGACTTGGGAACTAGAAAGTTAATAAAAAAATTTAGGCATTCAAAAGAGATTATCCTAATTTTAAGACTAATGGTGACCCTAAGATCAAATGTTCAGCCCTAGCAAATAAACAAATGATCACAGAGAAGTAAAATGAACTAGAATATTATTTACATTTTGATGCAATTGATCAGTGGAATTTTGGTGCATGAAATCATCCCATAAAAGGGGAAAAGGGAAGATTTCTCTCCCTTCCTCTAGAACAGAAGACAAGAACCAGGCCATGCATTTTTATGTGACACCAGTGTGTTCTTATACAGGGTCTAAAGACAAAGAAGCAGCAAAAAACACCCCACCCCAAATAAACCCCTAAAATCAAGGCCAGGCTACCCGTAGTCCTCCAGAGAATCCAATAGGTCAGCAAAGTGCTTCTTGAAGCGTTATTTGTCTTCTGGGCCATGTAACTATGAGCTGTGGGATGGGATGAGTGAGACTTACGTAGACACTAGCTGCCATATTTCCAAAGGACTTACGACGTTTCTTTTCATCCCATGTGGTGAATGCTACAGCATGGAGGTGCCCAAATTGCTCTGCCAAACCTGTCTCATACCAATTACTCCTCACACCCACACAGGGAAACATTTTCTGTTTGCTATTTCAGCCTGGAAAACTGTGAAGTTACATCAGTGCTAAATCTATCAGAAGCATCATTTTGCTTGTTTTAGATGATGCAGTCCTGTTTGTTCATTGTGATACCTGTGGGGGTTTTTGGTCTGCTTTGTGATGTAATTTCCACAGTGGCATGTTGTTGGTGGTCTCTATGTCGTATTTGTGTGGTCGACTACTTGACCTTGGCAAAGTATTGTGCACTGGTCTTCAATGACTTTCATCCCTGTTTTCCCAGGCTTGCCCTCTAGTTTGTAGGGATCAGTTTGATATGCTGAGTTTGATATTGTTAGAGCTATTTCTGTTACAGTCACCTTGACAAAGTGGTAACCAGCTCCCTGGTTTACATCATCCCCATGACTAATGCAGGCACCAAACAATCTCCCAGACATGGGAGAGATCTTTAGTGACATCCTCCTCATACATCCTTTCAGTTTAATAGCAAGCAATTGATAACTACTGTTAAGGGGCAGTTTATGAAGAAATCATGCACTCAAATCAGAGTAGTTTTAGTCAAAAGTTAATGGGGTCTAGGGCACTATTCCTAAAATCCTTAAACCAGTGTCTATTACAGGCCAAAAGAATCTCACCATCAAGATGCCAATTTCTTTCCACTAACTATTCAGACACAGATATCCACTCTGTACATGTCTAAAACTAGATAAGTGAAATTTCAGCTGTTTGCTCCTTTTCACTTTTCTGTAACCACATCTGTGTTGTATAAAATGGTCTCAAACAGCCCCCTGTGATTTCATCAGGCCAAAGCAACCAGCTTATCTAGGTACTCTCTTACTTGTTTTTCTTTATTCTTGCTTGAATTCTTACCCTTTGAGTGTAAATGAGGATCATGTTATCCAACTGAGGCAAAAAAACATTAAATATTTTTGCCTCTTTGCAACTGTCGTTCTTGTCCTCTTGAACAGTGGGCCCATTGTTTCCTTCTCACTTTTCACTTGCTGCTAATGTGCTTATGAAATGTTTTATTGTTACACATTTTATTGGTTGTTAGTTTAACTCTATTCCATGCCTGGGTTTTTTGATTTTCTGATCTTTTCTAATATTTCAAGGACTAACCATTGCTGCAGTATTTGGTCACTGCAAAAAGCCTCTAGAGGCTGACCCAGTACACATCAGAAGCTGGACTTGAAAAGCTCTGTAGGATATAGAGGTGACAGTTAGCTGCAACACATTGGCTGGAAAAATAATTATTTAGATAAAAGAGCATAATTTACTGTAGTTGCAAGTTGATGGCACGTCCCAGTCCCAGGGGCTGAGAACCTCGGCTCCCATGGAGCACTATGGAGATCTACACAAAGAAAACTGCTTCCACTGCTTGCAGTGAGATTGTCATTTAGCAGTGAAGACTTCTTTGTGAGAAATCAAGAGCAAAACAGTATTTTATCTGCTGCTATAGCATTTTCTTGAAGTCTGGAACAAGCTGAAGTTTAAGCCACAGTACAGCATAAGTAACTGACAGCACTGGTACCTGTCTCTGAGGGTTGCACAGTCTTTAGGAAAGACTCTTGCTTTGGCAGGTAGAGACAAAAACTTGCCTGCAATGGATTGCTGAGAATTATAAAGGCAGTTATCTGGATGACTCAAATGATTCTCAGACTAGTAATGGACAAATAATAATGACCTGACACATCTTCTCTTTATAAGAAGATCTATAAAAGTTTTTGTATTTGTAAAAATCTTAATTATAATCAACAAAGAGAAAAACATTTGTTGCTTCAGTTTGACATTTATCTACAACAACTGTCAAGGTTCTCTCCTGGATAATGTAACAGTGCTCCTACTTAATAACTGCAATTACTCTAAATCTGTCATAAAACTGTAGAGTTTAACTAGACTATGAGGGAACATGTTATAACATTTAAAATATATTTTATAAGATATTTCATGATAAATTTTAATGGTGGGATTCTCATAATGTCTGCTGTGTTTGTAATCACACTAAGGTCAATATTGCATTTAATTATACACCTGAAAATACAGATATACTGGAAGCAGCAAAAGTACCTTTGGTTCAGACCAAATCATGAGGACACTAAGGTCTAAAAGTCAAAACAATAAAGAGAAAGCAATAGGCAAGCAAAGGGAATAATTAACAGCCCTCATCATCACCTTTTTGTTAATAGTAGGTTACAAGTGCTCTTCTTTTGGAGAGTATTCAATGACCTTTTCAAGTCACCGATCCCATCTTCCTTCAGACAGATTCCCCTAAATATATAATTCAGTGACTTCACTTTTTACAAATGTAGATCAGGAAACATACATTTGTTTCTATTCACATATTTCCATTAAGCGAAGAAGTTTTCTAAAATAAGAAATTCTCTTTGTTTGAGAACTCTCTGAATGAATCATTACATGTCAGAAAATCATGTTCCAGCTCTGAAACTATTTGTCAATGCAGGCCAGTTACAATGAAAATAATGGTTGTTTTTCTTTATACCGGAAACTAGTCAAAACTGAATGATATGATACATTAATTTCAAATTGGATACATGTCAGAAAAGCACCACAAAAAAATCTGTCCATCACAAAATATAAGGCTAAACTTGAACTGGCATGGCTATAGAAGACATCTTGTCTTTTTTCAGAAGAAACCATGTTGTGCAGGGTTCATGGGCAGAATCATATAAAAAGATCTTGAGCTTCTCAAACTAGCTAGTCCATTCTCTGTTAAATAAATAGTTCAGTCTGAGAGACAAATAAGCAGTTTCATTAATGTTTACCTCTCTTGGATGCAAATAAAGTAAAAATGAATCAAGCACAAGTTCAATATTTAATTCACTTTTCCTGCTTTTTTTTGGTAGCTTCCCTTTTGTTCAGAATGTGCTTACCATTCTCCTGACAATGCCTTTAGTGAGAGCAGTTACATTTTACTGGTATTTGTAACATAATTTGTCTTTCTAACACTGAAAAATAGACCACTAAGGAAGCTACTGTGTCTGATCATCTGCTACTTGATGCCTACCAGATGTATCCTTGATACATGTTGAGGAGGTGAGTGCACAACAATTCACAGAGGCCTGGCAAGAGACATGAGAACAAGTCCCAGCTCTGAAATGTTTCAAGGAAATGTTTCAAGAGTCGTGGCTGAAGGAATTCAGAGATTGCTGGTAAGGTGAGTGCTGGAGTGAGGACTCATAGTATTCCAGGTGTTATATTTTTCAATTGAAAATACACAGAGAAGAGCTGCCCAGGTGGGGGACTCTAGCTGTAGTAACAGGGTGAGTTCAGAAATGCTCTTTCTGGGAGTCAGCCTAGCTGTAAAAAGGTCACATGTGAATTCTACCCCTTGCAGGAAAAGCCCAGGGTATTTTTCCTCACGCATATCCCCAGGAGACACTCAGGGTGTGCAGGGTTCATATCTGTGTGCTGTGACCCTGCAGACTCTCACTCACAATCTCCACTTCTCCAAAAAAATGAAGGCATGCAAAGCCTTTCCCTGACCTGGCCTGCATAGCCTGGCCACATCCACCCCGACAGCCCTCCAGATCAGGCTGCCCATACACAGAGCTTCCTACACCAACAGGCTCTGCTGCCACAGGCAGGAGGTGTGCCAGAAACCCTTCTACCAATCCAGCAGTACAGGCAGCTGCTTCCCAGGGCCAGCAGCTGAGCACAAGTGCCAGCACAGACCCTGCTACCAACCCTAATATCCAACCCCATTACTCTACTATCCAACACCAAGTTCACAATGAAACCAATGGGGAAGGGTGATTAACATCTTTCAGTATAAGAGCCTCCCTCTCATCTACTATTTAAATGATGTCCAAAGCAAATGAGTAAGATTTGAAGAATTGTTTTTATTGTTTCCTATGAATAATCATGCAGGGTAGAGCCAAATTCTCATTAAATACCAAATATTACTTTTGGTGACCACAGAAAACGTAAATCAGATCATGGTGAATTATGATGAAATGGCATCAGAGTTCATGCACCTGATAAATTGATGCCTAATAGAGACATGCTGTCTCCAGTTTATAGAGAAATGGCCAAGGTTATATCACTAATAGCAACATAAAAGGAAGTGATCACAGGGCAAGAAAATAGGGGGAGGGGGGAAACCAATGAAAAAAGGAAATGTAATATCCTGTAAAAAACAAAACAAAGCAAAACACCTTCCCAAGGAAAAGAAAGCACAAGGGGAAAGAGAACAAACAAAAAGAGAAGAAGATACTGTGGATTAAAAGAAAATTATCAGGAAGGAGAAAGCAAATGAGACTACAGAAAAATATCATAGAAGAATCTGCATTTAGACTCATGGAATTTATTTTACTTACCCACCTAAAAGTTAAATATACATTATTTCTCTGAAAAACTTTCATGAGTCAGTGTAGAATGAGAACAGAGTGGAGGATGGTAATTTCAAATAATGGTTGCTGATGTCATTTGAGAAAAGTCTTATTCCTCTGCAGAAAATTCAGCCACTGGGCTTTTGTAGTTAAAATAAAAATACTTACCACTAGACTTTTTTTATAGTGAGTTACAAAACCTACAAGAAGAAGAACAAAAGCCAATGCAAGGTTTATGCAAGACTGGGTGATGTGTCTTGCTCTACAACTGCTGTTGTATTTTTCATTTTCTTCAATTGATTTGCTTTTACTGCTCATTTCCCCATGTATATGATCTTTCAAAAATTTACTGATATCATCCACGAGTTAACCAAGAACAGAGCCACTGTTATCAGTAGGGAAAATAGATTGCATGAAAACAAGCTTTTTACAAACAGAAGAAATATCATTGCAAAATATACTACCCAAAAGGGCATACAGCTGTCTTACAAAAGAGTTGTTAGGTGGCCTAAATGAAACATAGCTGAATCCATTTTGTGACAGAATTGAGAAATGATCTTTATGAAGTGAGGCCTGACAGGGTACCATGGGTTTTAGCAAATGATCCAACTTCTGAACCATGGGGAGAGATTAATTTGAAAAATTTATAGAGGAAAAACCTCAAGAAGGGTGATAGAAGGTTTCAGCTCCTGCTGCTGTTTTTGTGAACACTTGAACAGTGTCTAGGGCACGATTCCCAACACACTGGCACCTGCCATATGTTGGCACCCACTATATGTGTAAAAATATTCACCTCTGGCATGAAACATCTTGGGACAATGTGAAGTGTTATAATACCAGCTCTTGAGTAGACGATTTTCGTGTTGCCATCTGCATTCAAAATGAAGAAGTGCTTCAGATTTACAAAGAAGGTGAAATAGTAATAACATGTATGGACCAGAAAAAACACAGGGCTCCACAGTGCCAGATGTGCCATTATACCATCACAATCCAGCACAACCAGCACAAATGGCCCAAACCCTGGCAAAATGAGCAAACAACCACCAGTCCACCTGAGCCCAAGTCAATACCTCCCCATGCAGCTCAGCAGTTTGACCCAGCATACCCTCACTCCAAACTTACCCTTCCTTTTCCTGCTTCCTTGTCGTGACGTTCTTGCAACATCTGGATCTGTTCTTAGTTAAGGACAGGAAAAGAATGGAGTGAAGTTGCTGTAATTAGCCTTACGTATCAGTGCCATGGAAAAGCACAAAGTGTTTGCCTGCATTTTTACATACTCTGTCTGCATTTTCACTGTTTTCTGTCTCTCCCAGTTCCTGCAGAACTCCCAGCTGCAAATAGGCCCACAATAAATGGAACTTTTGCATCAGCCACAGCACTTTGAAACTTGTAAAACTTCTCAGACTTTCCATTTCCATATAAGCTACAATAATTCTTGCTAAACTTTGTATTTAAAATAACTGTACTCTGTAGATATATTTCTCTGCATTACGTAATAGCAAGAGAGATCTGGTATCTAACACAGGGCTGAGTGGTTGAGGTTTTTTTCAGTGAGCTACAATAACTCCATATGCCAAAACATTAAAATAGCTCCAGTTATTTTTTTTTTGTAAGTGGGAATAAGGCATATGCAACTTTCTCCATATGAATTTTTAACCTGCTATCTCCCAAATTTCTTATAAGCAATATGACTGTTGTTCAACAAGAGTAAGTATGTTACTCTCATTCAAACAAAAATTAACCTTGAGATGAATATTTACCAAAACCAGATTTTCCACTGGCAACATAACACAACAACTTACTATCATGTTTTTAATAATGAGATACCTGGAGAAATCTTTATATTAGGAAAGTTAGAAATGGGCATGTTGATTTAGGTAACTGACAATAAAATGAAGCTGATTGAAGTTTTATTTCCCTAAGCCCATAATGCCAACAAAGTAAGGTCTTGCAACACTATTTTTCATAATGAAAGAAAATTAGCATACTCCTAGTTGGTATGCTTAGTTATTAACTTTAAAACTTTAATGTTATGCGAAAACAAGACACACGGAAAATGCTGGAACTCCTAGCCAAGAGTTCTTAGTTTACTTGAGGATGGTTCCTGCTTACAGTAACAATTACCACAGTTGTTTTGGCAATCAAACATGATGGAAACACTGCTGCTAATTTACTAAGCATCATACTCACCTACACCATTCTAGACTTCAAATCTCTTATCTGTCTGTGGTCCTGCTGTCTGATTTCATAATTCATTTTCCATTTAGGATTTTGTCCTGTTCCTTGCCCAGCCCGATTTTGCTTCTAACCTCACCCACACATGCTCACTAAATATGTGAAGCCAGCTGGGAAGCATAACGGTGACCAAACAGGTTATTAAGAAGAAGCTTATGGGGCTGAGTTGTGGAAAAAGGGCCAAAACAGAGATTTATGGCCCCTAAGTCCTAAGAGAGAGAGGTGATGGAGGAAAAAGGAGCAGCAACCTGCTGAGAAAAGTGCAGACAAACATTCTCAGTGGAGAGGAAGTCTAATTTTTGAAAGGCTTTCAGCAGTGGACTTTTCTGCCCCAGATGAACCTCCGTGTTAGTGTCTGCACAGTTTCCTCCTTTAGCACACATGCCTTCTCCAAGCAGCCCTCCCACACTCCATCCCCCAAGTGGCCACTTCCACCTCATTTTCAGCAAAATGTTAGAAAGTGTAAGACTGAAAAGGATCACAGTGAGTATCTGGGATTCCTGGTCAAGCAGGATTATCCTTGCACAGGATTAGGTGCAGACAGTTCTTGAATGTGTCAGTGGGGGAGGGAGACTCCACTACTTCTCTGGGCAATCTGTTCCAGTGCACAGTCACCTGCACAGTAAAGTGTCAGTCAGTTCAAAATTGCAAATGAAGAAAAAATTCCCAGTCCAAAGCTGAGTCACCATGCTGAGATACAGCCAGACTGACTTCCACGTTGGCTCCTGGGCTTAATTTCCCATTGGCCATGTGCCGTTGCAGCTCTGAGTCAGTTAACAGGAAAACATGGGGAGAAAAGATGCAGCAGAAGCCCTGCTGAATTTGGACAAGTTCTAGTTTTAGTATGTTCTCTTCCTATATCTCCATTCCTCTTGGCTTTTACTTGCCTTTTGGTTAGCTTTTTGTTGTGTCACCTCTGCTCCCACTTTGGCTCCACTCTGCTGGCATGAAATGCTCTGCTGCCAGAGCTGAAAATGCTGAGCCAGCCTCAGGGGTCTTGTGAAGAATGTTGCTCCATTGCTCCATACAATTTAGCTCAGTGTTATTGCTTGTAAAATAATCCTCTTTTAAATACAACCACCTTACAACCACTTTACAGCCTCCTGTGGCAATGAATTCCACATGCTTCTTAAAGACTACATACTTCATTTTATTTACCACTCGTCGTATTCTTTGTATAGTTATTACAAGCCAAACAGGGAGAGAGATGCACACATTTACTTTACCATTTCACTGTACATTCCACATTCTTAACCCCTCCAATCAGCCACCTTTTATCAAAGATGAGCAAGATTGTTATTCCTATTACTATTTAAAAATTAAACATCAATTCTACAACCAGGTAATAAAGATTCTCCACAGCCTCCTTCAGAGATATTGTGTATTTTGTATATGCAGCTATCATAACTTCATTCACTGATTAAATCAAGTTTCTGTATTTCTTTTTACTGAAAGATTTTAATTACTTTTTTTAAATAATCCAGAATTTCCTTCAGAGAAATATACATTTGAATTATGAGTATGTGAAACTTGTACATGGGTCACAGATCTCTAATAGATGTGCCACAGTCCTTTCTCCATCGTATTTTAGTTGTCTAATGTGAATATTAAAGCATTATAATTCATTTTCTGGGAAATTTGTTCCACTAAGGATTTCAGAACAGTTCACCTACCAGAAAATCCACCTTGACCTACCTTGCCAAGACCCCTGTTGAGTCAATTTAAATAAATTAGTGTAACAGCTTGAGTTTTCATGAAAAAGAGAATTGAAATAACTCCTAATTTGACAGCATGTTTACATTTATGTATTTATTGAGACTTACTCTCATTATATCTAAAGTCTTCCTCATCTCCCTCACTTTAACACATCTTGTCGTTGAGATTTTGCATCCCGACAACATCTCATTTGGAAGAGAAAAAAGAGTGCATGGGAGACCCACAAAATACGAAACCTGTCCAAATGGAAAGTTCTGGCATTTTGACTCTTGCCTTTAAGCACTTGGAACTATAACCCTCTGGTGGATGTGTGCCAGCAGTCTCTGACTTGGCCTGTGGGCAGACACCAGACCATGCAGCCATGAGCATCAAACAAGGCGTCCTGAGTATTGGAAGCAGGACACACTTTGAGGCAGAGTCCTGTGGCAACAAGAATGTTTGTATACTGGCTGTGAAGGTGTGAAAAGATAGACTGTGACCTCTCTCTTTAAATATACCTGTGTGCTGCTCCTAAAATCTCAGACTCTTGACTGCTGGCATTATTATCTTCTGCTCTTCCACAGATGAATTTTCATGTTTCTTCTGCTTGAATTCTTGATGTTGTTTTCTGTTGATCTTCTTGTTAAGACTGATTATATTAGACTTGATTTAAAAAAACATAGAAATCATACATCCCTGTGCCATACTGTGCAATTTCAATTATAGCAACAACAACAAAAGCAACAGACAGCACACAGTCATACAGAAAACTTTTTTTTCCCCTATTAAAAAGACATTAAAAATCTTGATTCCCCATATTTTCAGTTTGGCTTCCAATGAAAAGTACAGTTGATTGAAATGCTAATAAGGGGAAAAGGACATGAACAAGGAAAGGATTTTATGAATCTACAAAGATGGCTTTGCAAAGACACAGAAAACACTAATAATTAGAATGTCTGTCATCAGACATTATGATATCTGTCATCTGGCACTACCAGAAATGCTGTGTGGTGACCTCCTGGTGTATGCTAGAAATTGCTCACTTGCTTCTACAGGAACTCATCTTAATATCATAAAGATGAATAAATGGTGATGGGAATTTTTCTTTTCAATTTAATCTTTTAATCTTGAATTCTAAAAAAAAAAAAAAATTGGTGAAAACATTTATTTATTTATTTAAAATCATCACTGTTTTTAGGCTATGGGGACTCTGTTATGGTCAAATGTAAACAGCCTGACCTTCTTATAAATTCAATTTCATACCTGCCTTTTTGGTAATAACAGGAATTCAGCAGGGATTTTCTTCACGGTTATATTTACAGGGTTGGGGACCTGATAATGTTACGGCTAATTGTCCTAATAGCAACCTAACCCATCATCAAACCCTGTCATTTCCTCTTATCTCACCTCCTCCTTCTTTGAATACCTGTGTAAAACAGTGTTCATCTTTACTGGCAATGCAGACATACATAGAGCCAGCATTTTCTGAGATTTCAATGGGAAATCCAGAGGCCTTAACTCTGTGCATCAGGATTATGTTCTAGAGACTAGCAGTATAATCTCAGAGGCAAAATATTTCCTGTATTACAGCAAAAAATTAACATAAAGCTTAATTTTTTAAAGGTAAGTTTCTCTATGGCTCATGAGGTTTAATTTAGACAGCAAACATCCATACGAAGAAGAACATCTTCATTCAAAGAGAAATCAGTCAAGAAACTCTTGGCTTCAAAAATGTTGCACCAAAATGCTACAGTGTTTGTCTACAAACATTTGAAAAAATCGCATTCCAGTTTGCACAAAGTAACTTGATTTATCTGTTATAGACCCACAAAACCATCAAGGTTGGAAGTGACATTCCAGATAATCCAATCCAACCATCAACAAACACCTAAACCATTACCTAAGTCCCATATCCAGACACCTCTTAACACTTCCAAAGATGGTGAATTCAATGTATCACTGGGCAGTTTATTCCCATTCCTAACCCCTTTTTCAGTTAATTTTTTTTTCAATATCTAATCTCAACCTCCCCTGGTACAACTTAAGGTAATTTCCTCTCATGCTTTCACTTCATACATGGCAGGATAGACCAACCCCCACCTCACTACAACCGTTTTTCAGACAATTGTAGAGAGCAATGAGGTCCCCCCTGAACCTCCTTTTCTTCAGACTTAACAACCTCAGTTCCTTTACAGAACTTGAGCTCCAGACCCTTCACCAGCTTCATTTCCCCTCTTTGGATACCCTCTAGTATGTCAATGTCATTTTTAAAGCACCCAGAACTGGACACAATACTCAAGGTGTGGCCTCACCAATGCTGAGTACAGGGGACAATCCCTGCCCTGGTGCTGCTGGCCACATTATTGCTGATCCAGGGCAGGATGCCACTGGCCTTCTTGGCCACCTGGGCACACACTGTCTTGTGTTCCGACAGCTGTTGACCAGCACCCCAAAGTCACTTTCTGCTGAGCCATTTTCCAGCTGCTCTGCCCCAGCCTGTAGCACTGCAGGGGGTTGTTGTGATCCAGGTGCAGGAGTGAGCAGTTGGCCTTGTTGAACTTCTTACCTTTGGCCCACTGATCCAGCCTGTCCAGATTCCTGTGCAGAGCCTTCCTGCCCTCCAGCAGACCAACACTCTCACCCAACTTGGTGTTGTCAGCAAACTGACTGAAGACGCCCTTGATCCTCTCATCCAGATCACTGAGAGATATTAAACAGAACTGGCCCCAATACTGAGCTTTGGGGATCCCCACCAGTGACTGGCCATCAACTGGATGTGGCACCATTCACCAGCACTCTCTGGGCCTGGTCATCCAGCCACTTTTAAACCAGCAAAGGGTGCCCCTGTGCAAGCCATGGGCTGACAGCTTCTCCAGGCAATGCTGTGGGAGATGGTGTCAAACACTTTATAGAAATCTAGACAGACAACAGCCACAGCCTTTCCCTCACCAACAAAGCTGGTCACTTTGTCATAGAAGGAGATCATGTTGGTCAAGCAGGACCTGCCTTTTGTAAATGTTTGTTGGCTTGGCGTGGTCCCTGCGTGTGCTGTATGGCTGTACTCAGAAAGGTCTGCTCCATGACCTTCCTGGTACTGAGATCAGGCTGGTTATTCCCCAGATCATCCTTCCAACCCTTCTCGTAGACAAGAATTATATTTGTTAATCTCCAGTCACGTGGGACTTCTTCAATTAACCAGAACTGCTGGTAAATGAGTAAAAGTGGCTTGGTGAGCTCTATTGCCAGCTCCATCATTACTCTTGGGTGCATCCCATCTGGAAAAAATGTATTAAATTTATTGAATTTAATAAAGAGCAAAGGCCACTTGGCAGTCTTGTGGAATCCTGTAGTATTGGTTTAGGTAGCAGGGACTTGTAAACCTAAAAAGACTAGAGGCTTCAAGTCTTAACTCTTCACTGGACATGGACATACAGCTTCCCTGTAAAGGCTTTGTGTTGTTCACAGCCACCTCTGCAACAGAGCATAACTGTAATTCCCCACCACTGCAACAGTGACAACATACAATAGTGGAAGGCAGAGTGACACTTTTTCCCAAACATGCAACTTCAAAAAAAACTTTAAACAGCTTAGAGGTAATAAAATATGAAACTCTGAAAAACTTATAAGTTAATCTAAAAAATAACATGCAAATGCAAGAAAAGGGTAAATGAAAACTGATTTGCACACAGCCAGTGTTAAATAATACTCATGCTAAATCCAGTTTGGGGGACTTACTGTGTTTGTTTGCTTGCATTATATATTTTACATCTGCTAATCATATCCTCTTGTCTGCAGAGGTGGAATGTCTCATAATTAGTGGAAAATATAACAACTTTATATAATACAGGCTTAAAATGAAGTGGAAGTTTTGACACTTCCACACAGGTGATAATCCTGATAACTTTATATGGACACAATCCAAGCCTGACAATGAAACAAAAACCAAGCAACCAACCAACCACAACAACAACAACAACAACAACAACAAAAATTCCAAAGAAGGAAGGAACAAAGAAAACAACAACAATAACAACAAAAAACTTACCCACAAAACTGTTGGAGTTTTCTTTTTCTTGATATTTAGATGATTTTCTATGGCTTTACATGAGAAGCGATTTTATAGCCTTCTTCCAGCTGATTGTCCATGCACTTTTAGGTATTGGCAAATGTTGAACATATGTAGGTCAAAGGCACTCTTTTCAATCCTATTTCATTTTTATGTGCAATGGCTGTATTTTAAAGTGGCAGAAAAGAAGCAGTTTAAGTCCATAGCAACAAGAGTGCTCTTGGCCCTGCAGCAGAACCCTGTGTCCCTCAACCTCACAGGAGATTGCTGTACAAACTGTGAGCAGGGAGAGGTTTTTATTAAGCAGATGTGTACAGAGGTGTGGGGTTTATACTTGTATTCTTATGTACATCCAGTCCTGATTCTTGCAGGTCTTCAGTTTTCTATTTGCAAATGAGAAATATTGCAAATATTGAAGCACTTATAATTTGAATTTTAATTAATGCCAACTTTGAGGAAGCACTGTAAATGGGTATGTAACTATTCATGAAGATAGTCCTGTAAATTAGATGTATCCAATACCTTATAGGAATCATTCATTGCTTTCCAAGATCAGGACATCGATGCCCATTTCTTTCCGTACTTTTACCATGCACATATAAATTGCCAGCCTTCTTTTTTCCTTTGGGTTTTTCACATCCATCCAGGAGCAGTACTCATGCATCTGGCAAAAAGTGGAAAATTATTTCTTCCAGGAGAAGCTTATCCCAGTGTGGGGAGGACGTGCCTTATCATCACATGGGGAGGAGAAAGAACTACAATCCCCTTTGTACAGCAGAGATACTAAAACAGTGACTTATAACTGTCCTGCCCCGAGGGGCACTGATGCAGAACTCACTCAAAATGACTAAGGTGCTATATGTCTTACTCCATAATGCCAGGCACTTTGCATCAGCCAAATTATTGTCTTCTAGGGAGACAGAATTTGAAATAGTCTTTAACAATATGGAGCTAGAGCCAATCAACAATTTATACACACCACTTTTCTCTTTTCCTTAGAAGTGGTCTTTCAAAGCAAAATTATCCACTAAAGTTTCCACAATTCTTTTCTGCAGCATTTGCTTTCAAAATATATATATATTTTTTAAATGGGTTTACCATAAAGAATATTCAGGACAACCAACAAATTTTGCAGAACAGTTACCTAAAACATCCAACTTAAAAAAATCACAAAGCAAAATACACACACACCCCACTTTCCCCCCAACATGTATGACCAGTAGGAAACCCTGCACTTAAAAATATCCACTCTTTAAGATATGCAATGATTATCACCTGGTAGATAAATGTACTTGGCCTTTTTGCTTTGAGGCTGTTTCTGCGTTCCATTAGCCAAAATAGCTCTAATTATATTTTCTTGCTTTTCACAGTACCTAAACTCAATGAATAGGTGTATGAAAATAGACAGATATAACAGACAAATGTAAAGTCACACTCAAAACCTCATTCACTTGACTAATTGCAGATGATTATTATAAAAATGTGTTAGTGCTTACTATGACCTGCAGAGGGGAAAACAGTGAATCAATCAAGATTGCAATTATGTTCTGAATACCATTAATAACCAGACTGAGATGAGCATTCAGCAGATAATTAAGTTAAAACATACAAGTTTGTTGTGTTCTTTTTAACAGACCCCACAGCAATTTTCCATCCTGTAGTTCATCACCCTCATGTGAGCTTCCCTCAAGCATTTCTCCAGAAATGCAGTGCCACTCCAGAGAATGATGAAGCCAGTAAAGAGAACATATTTTCCAGACACCTCCCCAAAGCAAAGAAGTTGGTAGTGATTTGTTCGTTTGATCATTTCTCACCAAATAAGCCACACAAAAAGCAACAACCTGTGAAGAGACACTTGCCCCCTTCAACAGAGTACAGGCAGTTGTGCAAAACGGCCAGCAATGAGCTAGAAAATGCCCAGAAGCTTCACCCTCTTAATAATCCTTGTGAGGGCTCTAAAGATAAATTTAAACCTGTCCTCATCAGTGATGCTCTGAACTGAGTGGTGTTTTGCCACAGTCAGCAAAACTGTGCTTGCATCAACATAATGGGCTCTTCTGCAGTAGAGCACTGAATAACTGACCTCTGTGGAGTTGCACTTTCCTGATGAATTTGCTCCTTTTCACAACATTGATTTCGAGTTAGAAGAGGTTTAAATTGTCATAAACATTTCCCCTTTTATATTTTCCTTAGGTTACTATTGAGAAACTGTATTCAACCCTTTTCTTGTTGAGGATAAATTTTGCCCCTTCACAACTCATTTTTACTTCCTTTAACCACTCTCAGCTGTTCACAAATTTCCTTTGCTTAGAAAAAAAGTTATGGAAAAGAAAAAAAAACCCACAAAACAGAAAAAAAACAAAAACAAAACAAAACAAAACAAAAGAAACAAAACAAAACAAAAAAAAAAAAAACAAACCCAAAAGCACAACAAAAGAAAGCACTGCAAATTGGCCCATCTACCTTTCTGAAAGTTAACAGAATATTGAAAGTTATTTTCGATTACTTTTTTCTTTCATTCTTCACTTTATACCCAGCTGCAAGAAAGCAAAAAAATGTAGAATAGATGTTCAGTTTTGTATTCTTCAAAGAGAACAAAAAAAAAAAGGGAAACAACCCTAAAACCAGTTTGAGTCTCTCTCAAAAAATGGCAGGCATGTTTGATATTAACAGACTCAATACAGAAAAAAACCCAAACAAAAAGCCTGCAAAAAACATTTTCTGAAATTTTTGAAAGAAATAGCAAGTGTTATGAATTATTTCATAAAGGTATTTACATATCAATGTTAATTGATAAAATAATTTAAATTGGACCATTTCAAAATATTAATGTTTTAACTGAAAGCAGAATTTAAGATGATCTAACAGCAGTCTTGAGGCAAACATAGTTACTTTATTATGGGCAAATAGTTGCACAGAAGATGCAAAACAAATTTATTAATGCATAGAAGATCAAATTTATTTATTTTACTTTCTGTTTATACACATACATGGAGGTGAGTTAAAATATTTTCGTTTGAGACAGTGTGAAGAAAAATTTATCCTGAAATTCATGTGATTATACAATGACCAAATGAGTGGCTCCATTCCATCTACAGCAGCAGCTAAGAGCTCTGCTAGATTCCCCAGCCAATTAGATGGGCCAGATCTCTTCTCATTCAGATAGGAAAAGTTCCTAAAATACCTGAATTCCAGTAGTGCCTGCTTCCTTTGCAGGTAAGAGATAACAGGTAGACTTTCCCACTTTTCCTAACTTACAAAGTTGGTAAGCACAATAGGTGAGATTCATGTTATTTAACATCATTATTTACAGAGAATTTAACTTTCTGCTGAGCTTTAGTGATGATGCCCTCCTGCTACCCAAAACTTCATACATAAACACAATGCAATATTCAAGAGAGAGAGTCACTTATTGTAAACAACATTTCCAACATATTTTAGATGTTTACCTTAGCACAAAAACATTAATATTTGATGAATAATATTCTATAATCATATACTTCTTTCTACTGACTGTTTAAAATCCCTCAATATCTATTTAAATAGGTACATTTATACTATGAATCTCTGAAATAATTGAAAGATATTTTCAGAAGTCAAGCACTTTCTCCTGAAACATTATTTTCTTGCCTCAACAAATCCATCACTTTCAATGGAGTTTTGTTGATTATGTACTCCTAGAAGCTTTGTGATGATTAATTATAAATGAGATGATAGAAATTTAAGCAGTTCCCTTAAGAGACTATTTAACATTCAAACTGGTATCGCGTTAAAATTTGCCTTGAACCATGTCAGCTGAGTATCCACCACTTGTTTCCCATACTCCTATGAGCACTGTCCTTGGGTAGCTTGCACAATTTTCTTCCTGAAGCTGCTGAGAGCATTCAGGTCTTTATGCACCAAGAAACCTAAACAACTAAAAGCAAAGCAATCAGTCAGCCTTTCTGTTTTGGTGTAATTCCAAATCACACGATAATGACTATGTTAAACTTCTTCAGAATGTGAAAAGAACAGGTCAGAGCTTGAGGAAAACAAGGTTTATGGAGTCAATGTGGAGCACCAGAGCAAGAATCAGTGTACTGCTGGAACTCCATGAGATATAAAACTGCTTACTTGTGACTGTTGAAGGCTCCAGAGCTTTTTTCCCCAAAGTGAAAATGCTAACAATGATTTTCTGTATTATCTGACTAAAGCAATAGCACCCTAGCACAGCACACATCTACAGTGACTATCAGGATAAGCAAAATAAGGGATTGGGATTCTGCACTAAAAATAGGACAGCAGAGAATTTCTGTTTTCGCAGCAGGAAGATTTAAGTAGGGTGTACGTAGCCAAGTGACTTTGAACATTGACAGTTCTACGTACATCCATCATCCTGCAGCCATCCTGCAGCCACTGCACACCCAGTGCTCCCAACAGCCTCTGCCACCTTACGTCCCTGCATGCAGGACACTCAGAGCTGCACACAGTGGGTGGCTTTTTCAGTAGACAGGCATAATTTCACAGGCTGAGGTTCACAATTTCACAATTTTGAGGTTATAAGATATGTGTGTATCTAAAACTGCTCACAGACCAGACAAGAGACTCCATATGAAAAAAAACAGACCAAAAAAAAAAAGCCTGATTTAAATTGAAAGCAATTGTTTACCTTGGAGTTACACTTTTAGAACTTTGGACAAGACGTGGAAAAAATAATTTTTACCTAAATAGCAGAGATATTTATCAACCTCACTTCTTGTTATTTACTTCTGTGGTTACTAATTTTTTGAGGAAAAGATCTGCAGACTAGGAATTATTGTTCTTACAATGAATTGTTATTCTGGATTAAAACATACTCTGAAGGACAGTCAAGAACATGACAATTTTCATGACAAGTTAAACCCTTTTATATTTAACCCTCTAGTAATAATTTTCTGTAGCTGTCATGGTGCAAAACTGGGGGTCTTAAAAGGGCTGTATATAAGTGTGATATTTTGCACTAAACCAGATAAAACACTAAAACTGGCTTTCTGGTACAGAACCTCAGAAAACTGAAGCTGATGAGACCATTTATTTAAATCCTGAGAGTCAATATCATTTACACAGCTACACTAGATGCAGAATCTATATTGTCCATTCTGCAGCATATTTTTGAGACTTCTTTCCAGTAACAGCAGTGGCCAGAATAGCTCTTGTGCAGTACCTTGTGCTACAATATCTATTTGGAATAATTTTTTGTGGTTTCATCTGTTAACAATCTATTTTGTATTACAGGGTGGGTTTTTTGTGTTTTGTTGTTTGTTTGGTTGTTTTTTTTAATCACTTGGTGAATATTTTAAATGTTGCAATTATTCCAGAATAAGTGCCCATGAGAGGAGGTATTCCAATTTAACTACTGCTAACACATTTATTCCACTAGACCTATCCCAGTCCATTTCCTTGCAAAGACAAATTCAGAGACAGCAGGAATGAGTTCCAAATACTGTATACAAATGTGTTAAATATATTTTATAGCTTTAATCAAAATCTCACTTCTGCATTTACATTTTTACAACTTTTTTAAAGAAACATAAAACTAGATATTTGTCCTGGGAATGTTTCTTTTGGGATAGCAACTTGTTGTTAAATATTTCATGACATTTCACAAGAATTGGTGTTGATGCCAATTTTTCAACAAGACTCTAAATCATGTAATTATGTTCTGCTTTTGTAAATTACTCCTGAAACTTTAGTTTTATGTTATCAATTTCTCTTCCTTATTTTAAGATACTGAGCTTTGTTCCTATATACTGTTATACAGCTGAACTCACCTGTTTCACATTCTATTAGTGAGTGACATGGTTTTAATAAATACAACTTGTTTTGAAAAAGCAATATAGACATTAGTTATTAGACTTTCACTTTAAATTCATCAGGTGAAAGATGCAATCATAATATAATCTATTTCTGTGCTGTTCTTCATCACAGTTTTCTAATTCAGAAGAGCCTATAAGATCTACCTCTTTCTTGAGAAACCACTTTCCTGTCTAAAATATTTCCCGAAATGTTTCAGAAATAAGGTACAGAGAGAAAAGGCCAAAGGTAGATTGAAATTTGGCATTTTTTCTTGCAGAAACATTTTTAATGCAGAATTAGAGCTGCTGTAAATCATGCTCATGACTGTAGATTGCATTGTGGTAAACTCTTTTTCATTTTTTTAGGTAGTTCTGGACTAATATCTACAGGAAAAGAGAATCTTCCTTATGAATACTAGGAATCTTCTGATCCAAAAGTTAGATTTTTTAATTGTAAACTGAGATATACTCACATGAAATGCATTCACCTGAGAAAGAAAATAATGGATTGTCTTGCACATTTTCAAATGAGTTTTTTTCTGATGTCCTGGACCACTACTTTGCTAATAATTTTAATATTGTCTTCCAAATTTGTTTCATCATCCTTTTCATGACATTTGTATTGATCAATACAGTAGCTGCAAAAGAAATCTGGAACTGTGTTTCTGGGTTTCAAGCTACATCTGAAAAAACTTGTGGTGGCACAATTCATCATCTCTGTTGGTTGCCTCAATGGAATAAAAATAAAAGAACATGAGGTGAAATTTATCCTTTGTAGAAGACTGTATCTTTAATTATCATTTAATTCTGGTTTTGATAATGGGCCCTCTTTGCACAACAGTGAGTTTTGCCTTTAACCAAGACAAAGATTACACTGTTCCTTAGAGATTCTTTTCAGAGTAGAGTTGGTACCAGAAAGGGATTTAATATGCACTCTGGTTACCAGCACTGGATCCATTTGGGAAAGATGTCAGCCACCAAGTCTTTCAAGATGGCATCTTGCTCAAACACAAAATCAGTCAATGAAAATAAGTTCCAGAAAGTAAATAACGTCTTCTGTGGGTGAAGGAGTCAAGGGAATTACAACCGTAACTTGTGTTTCCTCTTGTTTTTCATCTCATATCTGTGCCATCCAAGGGAAGTAAACAGTCTCCTCAGAGAGTGATCTGTTGCTAAAGTGCCTTGTGTTAGCAAGGTGGGACCAAGTGAATTACTCTCTGGTATTTTCGATTCCAACAACAGCAGGACAGAGATCCTGAAATCACCCCCACTCTTTAAGGTTTTTTAATTCAAGATTATGAATTTCATGTATTAACATAATGGTTCTTCTATTTGCTGTTTAAAACATGAATGAATGGAGAACTGAGGGAAAACCAGACCTTTAAATTAGGTCTCAAGGGAAACAAAAATTTTGCCCCTACACATTGTAAATAAAGCAGTATATTCCAGCCATTATATTTGCTAAACAATGGAAATTATGGCAAACACTTCAAATACAATCAGTTCAGACATCACAAATGATTCTTCAGAGCAAATGCTCTGGCTCTGTGCACAGACATTTGATGACTGATAAGGTTTTCTCCTTAGCTGTGATACTGGTGAGCTTCATGAACATGAATGAACATGAGAAAGAATCCCTCAGGTTCGTTTGGGGCTAGAGGCAGTTGAATCCCCCCTTACAGAGAGAATTTTGTATTCACTGTGCAGTTATCAACTCTAGGATGTCTGTGCTGTCATGGTTCCTTTTCTAATCACAGTCCAAGATGAGAGAATTCAAGAGAATTTGAACTGTACTTCAGAGAAGAGGGATATATAAGGTTCTGATTTTAGTCTTTAAATTTTCTCCAATCAAAATGATGAGAAAATTACAAAAAAATCCAAGGAGTTTGTTCAGTGTGGTTCAAATTACAATATCTATGCATATCTACATTATAATCCTTTTTGGGGTTCTTGTTTCTTTGGCTTCTTGTTCATCTTTTTTCCTCTCAGATTCTCATAATTTTGTCATTTCCTTGTTTCATCATGACTCTTTCTGACAAACCTTCTGTTACTGCAAGGTGCACAAATGCATATGCAAGGATTGAGCAGAAAAGGGGCAAATTTGTCAGAAGTCTGATAATTGCCCTACACAATGTATGCATATATGCTTTCACATTAAAAGCATGGTGCCAATCATTTAAATTCAGGTAATCAGTAGAATTGAGAGAAAAAAATATAAACACCTGGCAAGGTAGTCCATGAACTTTTAAAATTCCTATTTTAATACTGTTTTCCAAATCAAGAAGATGAAGGAGAGGAGCCCCTTCAAGGACACTAGCTTAGGAAGAGCTTATACAATTTGATGACAAAATCCACAAGGAGAAAAGGATAAACACTAAAATACACTAATTCTGTTTCAAGCTTGAAAACTTTTTCTTTTCTTTTGGCTGTTGGTCTCCCTAACCAAAACAGCTATGTCAAACCTCTCTGTTATTGGCACTCTAGAGGCTGGGCTTCCCTTCCACAATGCCATGAGAGAATGAATGACAACAATTCTGTGACTTCCCCAGTGAGAAAAGAGAGCTGCTGGCTCACCACATTGTGAATCAACAATGAACTTCATACAGTAGCTTTGTTGATTATTCTGAACACTTTTATGGCTTGCACAAATAAGAAAAGAATATGATTTTCTTGACATGTCTGAATGGGGTCAGTTACTGATGCTGTCTCCCTATTTCTTTCTCTCTCCCTCTGTATGCATACATGCATGTTTATACAATTGCATGCTCTGAAGAGGGCTTCTTAAATACACAGTTAAAAGCTTGATAGACACAAATGAAAAACAGTCAGAATTTTTTCACTGCAAATTTGACTTTGATAGGAAGCTTGACAACTACTTTCAAAAAACAATTTTTTTAAAAAAATTATTAAAGCAAAAAGGTATCTTTCTTTTAGGGAAGGCAGCACAAACAGTTAAATATTTCCCTCAAGGTTCTGTTTTGGTACATTTTAGTTATAACCTATTTTAATTTGTGCCTACTGCATTTCTGTCTTAAACTCTGCTTTCTTCCATGCAGATTTAATATTCTTAGTTATAGCAAGATTGCATCTCTCTAGAAGTGGAGTTGTGCAGAAGAACAGGAGAGGGAAAATTATGGGACTAAAATGGGATCTTTAAAATCAAATACTAAATATGATTGCATCTTGACAGACTTATCATCCTTAGAATTCACGTACTTCTATCCTTCCAAGATAATCACACAGTAAAATAATTTCTTTTTTCCCCCACTGTAGAACAAGTGACATAACAAACCGTAGTAGGAAATGTTAAAAATAGATACTGACCAAAAATGTAACTTGGTGTGCTTTTTTTTTTGTTTTTCTTACTTGTCTTTCATACACATGTTCTTTACAATTGTTTATTTTTGCATTTTGTTTTTAAGCAACACTGACATCAAAATGTTTTCCTTTACATATATACATGTACACAAACATACACACATGTCTATATTGTAAATAAATCAGTGTTAGTATTGCATTACCCTCATCATAGCCTGACAAGGATACATATTCATTCTTTGGGAGATTGATGTTTAGACAAAATAAGAAGAATCTCTAGTATTCAACCTGAAGGGCTCAGTTGCTTATTAAAAAGAAATGCAAGATTAAAACAAGCATTACCATTGCAATAGCCTCTTTGTATCTACAAATGTCAGCTTGGTCTCTAAAGAATATTTCAGGATCTTAACAGGCTTCACATAAAACTGATGTGGAAGCGTGGGTGTGCAATGGCATTTAACAGAAAGAGCACCCTAAATATGCAGCTGCCTGCAGAATCAGGGTGGGGATTGACAGTCAGTATATATGAGAAAAATGTCATACATGGCAAAACTATTATGCTTTTTGGCCATAGAATGAAAATGAGTGGAACATTGTACTACAGCAAGGCCAAATGTGGCACTTCCTGTGGAGTAAGAGTTGCTCACTCCATTGCAATCATACGTGATTTTGGAATCAAACCAAATACAACTTATCTGAAAAGGGTGTAAAGGTTTAGAGTGTTTGTTCTCATCATAGATCCAATTTATGCCAGGTACAGAGCCATGATTTTGGAATAGCTGATAGGACACCACCATCCATAATGAATTGCTGTTTTCACGTCATATAGAGAAACACATTCTAACCTATCTGCCCACAGAAACAACTTCAGGCTTGAACCCAGCCCAGCTCTGAGGTGTTGGCCAGCTCCAGTGGGTCATGGCATTTGCCCCTGTACCCCCCAGCTCTGCTGGCTCTCAGTGCTGCCCACAGCAAGAGCTGCATGCCCATCCCCAACACCATATACCCTGGCCAAGGAGCCACACATACACTGACCTTTGAGTAGTGGAGAAAAGCCCATTTCCAGACCAAAACAACATAGATGGTAAGTGAGGAAGGTAACTAACTGTTATGGCCAGTATGAGCACTGAAAAATTTTTGTTGGATTTCAAGATTGCTAAAGTGGCTTTCTTCTGATTTATGCAGTGTGCATCTTTAACTGCCCTTCCCCTGACAGATGAGTACTTTTAAAACTAAACAAACACACAGTGTGTCCAAGCATGTCATCAAATGACCTCCTGCTACCATTATTGATGAGTTACACCTGCTTGCCAACAAATACCCTCCTTATCACTGTCATGTGAGTAATCAGGTAAATGTTTGAGTAAATAAGTCTGCCCAGCATGAGGCCCTGGGAGCTCTCTTTACCGGATGCAAAGGAAGACTCTCTAGAGCTAGTGAGGAGGTAAGGCTCCCCAGTGGCTGAGAAGTTCATTGCTGATTGTTTTACTGTGTTTCCAAAGAGCTGCTATAGGGACTAAACTAAATTTAGAAACTAAACTTTACAGATCACAGTTTGCTCTAATTCAGATTCTGGCGTGGCACAAAGGAAAAGACACACACAGACACACAATGTTGGGCGCCCCGTCAGAGTAGCCCCTGATGACCTGGGTCAGGCTGTGAGCAACTCGAACAGCAAGGCGGGGTGCCCCCAAGCCCAGCTGGGAACAGCAGCATGGATAGTGTTATGGCAACAACAAATTAGCCTTCTCTCTGAACAGGAAAAAGGCTCTCATATCTGATATTCCCCCACCTGTGAGGAAACCTGAGGCCTGGGGGCTTTCCAGCTGCTGGGGCATTCCCTGGAAACGCAGTAACCAAGGACTGCAGTATTTGTTAACTGACTTTCTCAGGTAGTGTCAGAACTAGCTAAATAATGCTTGTGTTAAGATAGTGGATGCTTGTCATGAATGCATAGAATAAAAGAAGGATTTGAGAGCCTAGCTGAGCAAAGCAAGCAGTCAGAATTTGGCAGCTCCAAGAAAACACACTCAAGAAGAGGATAGGCAAGAAAAAAGGAGTAATGGGACCCCTTCCCCACCCATCCCAAAGCATGTCTAGAGCACACAAAGAAGCAATCTCTGTCATCACAGGCATTTTGTGCAGTCTTTTTTCAAACATCCCAGAGGAAGTGTGGCGCTGCCCTGCCCCTGCTTTAGCCCCTCTCTAAATATCACCACTCAGCATAGCCTAAGGGGAGTCAAGGTTGCTCTTTTTTTTTCTTTCTTTCTCTGAAAATTATTGCTTTGTTCACTACTGAAAATGATAGGGCCAAGTGTTTGTTTTGCTTACCTACTCAAAGAGTAGGTAAATTATTATCTGAAGTTCATGCCACAAATATATTTAGTTCTTATCTTTAGTAAACATTTAGTAACAGTGAAGCTCTCATTATCAACAAGAGCTACGTACCTAAATCCCTTCCCTCCCACCCTGATGTCTTTTACTCCAGAGCTGATAAAATGCTTTCAGTTACAGAGCTCTGCTCACACACAGACATGTGAAAAATGTGTGTGTCAATTGTGTGGCAGACACTGTACATTGCATTGCATTAGAGGGCTCAGGATAAAAATTGGTATGAATGATTGGAATACCAGAGGAAGAACAGCTTAGTGTTCAGTATTGCAGCATCTTCTCATGCTGCTATAAAAAAGACTTATAAACAATTCCATATTATGAACCCTTATTTCAGGAATTTATAACCTGGATGTTAAAAAACCACTCCAGATAACATTTAGAAAAAATTCTAAGTTTAGATATAAATTTTACTGAATAAGCGCTTAGACATATCTACAAAAATTCTATTTGTCAATCTATAATTTTCTATCTCTCATTACTTTTCTATCCAAGACATCTCATACTGTCTTCAGGAACTCTTTTTAAAAACAGAGAGCATACACTCGAATTGTTAGCTAATGTTTTTAATGGGAAAATTCAGTGTTGGAGATTTGCTTTCTTTACATGTTACATCATGGTGCCATTTTTAAAAAAAATAAAAATTCTCACACCTGAAATTCTGGAATTCCTTGGTATGTGCCTTGTAGGTCACCAGTGAAAATGAGCCTGTCCACTGCCTCTGCATTAGCACTGGAAATGAGCTGCACAGCCTGTAACTCTCCTTGAAAGAAAGGCTCAGGAGTGTAATTATTCTCTATACTTAGAGATCTGGTGCTAAAGTAAAGGTATGAATGTTAAAACCAAACCACTGTTTTTTAAAATATTTGAGTCTCTGGGCTTGTACATGTTTATATGCTCTTCTAAATTAGTCGGAACATCTACCATCAGGGACATGGCTTGTTACCTCTGCTCTGAGTGTGCAGAAAGGCCAGGTCTGGCAGCCTGTACAGTGGCCAGGACAAACCCTCCTCCAAACCCTCCCTCCTCCTGTGGCACAAGGGTGACACCACCTGTGGCAGGTGCTGGAGGAACCAGGCATTCAACATCTGCTCACATTTCAGAGCTGAAGAAGCTCTTCATCATTGTGAGGATTGCAATAAGATCTCCTGGGAGCAGCACACATCCATGGGGATCTCAGGGGATGGTAGCTACCATGCTTATGTGTTCTCTCTTCCTCCTTCTACTCCTCTTTGTGTAACTGAATATTTGCCACTGATTGCAGAGGGACTAGCACATCATCCTCTCTTTCTACTGTTCTGTCAGCCTAGTATTTGCACCCTGCTCCATAAATTCAATTTAAATCAAATGGAGAAAAAAGGACATATTAAAAAAGTCACAGAATGGCATTTGGATTTTCTAGGTGCAACAAAGGATGAAAAGGATTATAGAATAAAGTGGTGCAAAAGACGAATGGATCTCTGCACTGTTCAGTGCCCAAGTACAATGAGCTTTTTCTCTGTTCATGACTTGACACTTTACTCAAAAAGCTGTAGAGAAGCAGTAGTAGTCATCTGTAGCTGGGACAACCTGACCATGGGGAAGAGAATATAAGCAAATGTAGCCAGGTATGAGAATAATTTCTAAAATCAACAAAGGTTTTCAGACATGCTATGTCAAAATAATGTTGCTTCAGACAAATGATATGATGTCTCTTTGCTTGGAATTTTGTGAGTATTTTAGGTGACACGTTTTTAACATATCAATAATTCAGAGCTATTATTTAGTGTAATATATTTTGCTTCATGCAACCCTTTAATGGTAGTAAGCAAAACAGAGAAATATTTGCAGTAAAAACTAAGAAAATGGGATAGGCTTATTAATTCTCTTTAGACTGTCAAACAGCAACAAATCAGTGGGGAAAAAGAGTAGACTGGTTTGAAAAACAAAAAAATAAGAATAATGTTTTATCAATACAACTTCACTGATGAAATTCATTGGGAAAAAATGTGGTTTAGTTACTAGAAGTACCCTTCAGATCCTGTGTGGATGGAAATAACTGTGACCCATCAGGATGTGGAGGGTCAGGCACTCTGATTGCAGGTAAGGTTGAGTGAACCAATGTCGGATGCATGAGGTGAAAAGAGAGAGACACACTTAGCTCGGCACTCTGCCTTAAAGAGCTGCTTGCAAAGGTGCTGATGTGAATAGTCATTTGCTTTTCACACAGTCTCCATATCCTGCATCAGTGCTGGGAGTAGTAGAATAAATGATTTTGTGAGATGGGAAAAAAATTCAGGTTACTGAAACCCTTTGTATTAAAGTCTATTAAACATTGTAAAAGTGTTTAACAAAAAAACCAAACCAAAACAGAACAAAACAAACAAACAAACAAAAAACCCAAAACAAAACAAAAGACCCACCAAAACAAAACAAAGAAACCAACAACAACAACAAAAATACCAAATAGCCCTGTGTATTGTACCCACAGATGTACAACTACAGCTTTAGTAACACAGTCAAGGAATAAAAAATATGAAAAATCATCTATCCCAGTGCCTCTGAACAGTATGCAAATCAGTCAGGAATGCCATATAAGAAGAAAAAGCATTGTAGATAAGTGAAATGTTTCCTGGCTCAAACACTAATTCCTCAAAAGCTAACATTTATCCAATATTTGGTTCAGAATATAATATTGCTTGACAATTCCACTTTTCATGCTTAGTTCTTAGAGTTTTAAAACACTGAATGACACTTCCAAAAGACAGTTACTTTCCAATGCCTCTAGGAGTGTCTATCCCTGTTTTGAGCATATGCTTTTCCAGATAACACACACAAAAATATCCTCAGAACATTCAAATGACTGTATTATCCTGAGAAATGGTTTAAATTAGGAACAGTTCTGCAGAAGTTAATACAGCTCCAGAGACAGAGTCACAGCTCACATCCCTGTATTCAGACTACATTGATAATTGCATTAAACAGTTCTGTTTTCCACTTCCTACTAGGACAAGGCTCAAACTGGACATATCTCTATGAATTTTATGCAATAAAGATGGAAAATTTAGGGGAGTAGTTATAAACTGCAGCATATTTTTTTTAGTGGGGGTTTTGATAGTTTCAATTTCATAAGCAAAAAGGTACAGATCCTATCAAATATTTATTCCTGCTCCTTGTAAGTGCTCTTCATCTTCTAAGAAGACAACTTACAAGAGAAGAGTATTTGGTCCAATGATCATGAATTTTGTATCAAAGTTATTAGTTCATAGCTTTAATGCTCAGACAGTTGTTCTTAGTGCTTTCAGCTAATTGGAGAAATATTTTCCATTTAATTTACAAAACTTGGGATTTCTGTGACAGCATCAGAAATAATCTTTAGAGAAACAGGGCTCTTTCCTGGCATCAGAGGCACAGGAAACCCTATGGTCCAGCAGCTACAGAAGCAATTTCAGGCTGGATAATATTCTCATTATTTGGCAGTTTTCTGTGTGCTTTGCAACAGGGAATCCCTTAAAAAAAAAAAAAACAAAAAACAAAACAAACAAACAATCAAAAAACCCCCAACATATATGTACTCAACATTCAAAGACAAAACAAGTTGAAGGAGAAAAGAAGATAAGGAAATTCAGATTAATGGCCATAACTCCCTCTCCATTAAGTGGAGCAAAATTAGTACAACCAGAGATGAACATTACTGCAATACTGCAAGAGAGCTAATGCAAGAGTGCCAGACGACACCTTGTCTTGTACCACCTTGTGACTCAGGCCGAATGGGAATGTGGATTACAACGGCAGTTGGCTTGAGATGGTGATAATGGGAAGCTCACTCTGAACCAAACGCCTCATCCTCCTGGCTTGGTGAGGTTGGTGTCTCTGGGGATGCTGCAGGAGCCTGGGCCTGAGTGAGACCTGGAGCTCCAAGTGATTTGGCAATCTGCATGTACCCTGTGATAAGCCTGAATTTGGTCACTTGGCTGGAAGAGTGATTGTTATTGCAAGAGACTGCTGCATTAGAAAAAGGGTGGGAAAATTGATGACTATTGATTTGGTAAAGGCAAGGGAGCATATTGGTGAAATACATACTCCAGCATGCATACTTTTGTGATAACAATTGTATTTATCACTTAGACATTTATGGTTTCTTTAGAAACTTTATGGTTGTATAAATTTGCACTTAGGCACCTTATAAAAGTAGAGTTGTGACAGCATAGTAGTCCATAAAGAAAACACAGTTTCAAGAACTGAACTAGAGAGTTTATGGTTTGCCATCTTAATGCAGTGCCACTCAAAAATACCAAAACCAGATTCTGAGACCTTGAACAGCCTTTCATATGATGCAACCAGACATTCTTCCTTTCTAAAAGCACTCAACAAAAGTGGATCATTAGTTTGATATCAGGTGAATCCAGCTGCTTCTTCTCCATATATACATTCAGAGAAAATGAAAGCCCTTCTGAAACCTTACCAACAAAAAATGCACTGGGAAATTCAAAGGTATCCAGTAGATGGTTTTAGCTCTGTAATTATTTTCCCTCAAAGTGCCACAAGAGATAATGTATTAATTATTTGTCAAATTACTATTTTCAAATCCAAACTGGTTATTATTTTTAGTCATTTAGTTGCATGAGGACAGAAAATGTCTTTTATCACTTTCTAAAATATTTCCTACCTATTTCAGATGAAAAGTAGATCAGGCCAAATGTTCAGCAAATTAGAGGAAAAACATTCACTTTCAAGTTGTTTTCAAGGTGAATTTCAAACATACACAAATATTTTAGGGTAAAAACATTGTCATTCACTTACATCTAGAAAATAGACCTGTCAGACTGCTGTAACAGGATGACTGCACATAATTTTGTATATTGTATTAATAAAGCCAGTTATAAATTGGGATGGTGGCTATGATGGATAATTATGAATATTAGGCACTAACACAATTAGTATTAAAAGTAACTGTGGCTTCAAAAATTTACTCCTGTAGTTCTAATTTGTAGGTAGAATCTATAATGAAATAATAACCTGAACCGCAAATCCACAACAGTCTTCATACTTAATCAACTGATGTTCCACTAATTAAGTTTGCCACAAAAAGTAAATTCCTTGGGAAAGCTGTACAATGTTTGTAAAAAAAGCATTATGAAGACAACTCCTTAAACTTATAGCAATTTAGTCACCACTAATTTTTGAATTGTGAATGAAACAAGTATTGGATATTTATGGGAATTCCTTATGTCTTTTCCACAGTGCTGCAGAGTGAAATTGTTGCTGGATAGGTAAGTCCCCATTAAACTTATCTGAAATACAGTAATGTAAGCAAAAAAATGTGTTTCTAAGTTTTTAGGTGTGTGTAGTTGTTGTGTTAGGATCCTTCAAAGAATTTTTTTTCTGCTTATGCTCCATTTACAAAGAGGCAAATGATTGAATTTGCTTCACTGAATTGAACTTATCCAGCTTCCTGCTGGGTTCTGGGGAGCATTTATGGAACACCACCTGGAGGGCAGCTGCTCTTTTCTCCTAGGCCTGAATATCATTAAATTTCAGCAGCAACATGACACACTGTAGAAAATTTTGTTTTAAGACAGCACTCTTCTGTGCTGTTGTCAAGAGCAAAGAGAAGTGGGGGCAGGGGGGCATTTCTGGAAAGCAAGAGTGATAGATTTCATTGCCTTGTCAGCAAATGCCCACAACCAAGAAAAGCAGAAGGACTGGTAATATATAAGGGACCCTTTTTTTGGGATGTATGTTGGTTTTTTGTTTTTGTTTTTTTCTTTTCTTTTTTTTTTTTTTGATGGTGGGTGAAAAAACAGCAACCTGGAAGAAATGTATTTGAAAACAGTGCATTGTCTTTTTGTAAATGTAGGGAATTATGGCCTGTGTTGAAACATTCACAATTTAGCTTCACATTTGAGCAGCAGAATATCTTCACTTAGAGAAGAGCAATTGCTAACTTTATCTTGCACCTGTGGGTGACATTGGAGCTACCCTAAGAGCTCATTTTCTTGTAGCTATTTGCTTAGGCATTTCTCTACCAGATTAAGCTGAAGACAAGATTGCAGTGAAATGCTGTGAAGCACTGCATAATGCCTATGACTTCCAAAGGGACCAAGTAACTGCAGGTCAGACCCTCTATGGGCTTTACACATTTTGAACAAGATTTTTTCATTAGCGTTAAGAAACCTTTTGTACAAAGGAGGATAGGTAAGATGGGACCAGCTTACAGCAGCTCACATCTATTGCTGTGCCTCAGTTTTTTTCCCTCCTCTACTTTCCAGCCTTTAAGTGACAAACCCAATGTGAGGAAAGGACTGCATTCCCCTGGGAATTATAACACATGGTCCAGCTCTCTGTGCTTCCTACATTCCCTCAAGTCTACAGAGGTGTAGATTTGCCACTGTTAGCAGGAAAACTGGCACAATGATGAGAGAGAACAATCTACATACAGTAAATGTTACCAATGTGATTTACCTGCTCAATGCCTTGCTATAGAATTTTAGTATTTTTCAGTGGGCTATGATACTTAACTCCTACTTTTGCACATTTTGACCTTGACATTTCCCTCCTTCTTTCCATGTTGCACCTTTTCCCGTCACTCTCTTTGCCAGTTGCATCAGCTCCTGATTCCCCTCTCATTCCTCCTTAGTTCACCACTAAAATGCCTAACAGCAACACAAGATGGTCTCCAAAATGATCTGGAGTACTGTAGAATTGACTACCAATTAATAGTGCTGTGCCATATAAATGATTGACAATTTCTTCTCAAAGTAAAATTCAGAAATAGTGATTTTGCCAAAATCATACTTTTACTGAAAATGCATACCTTTCAACAGCAGTGAGAAATTACTGTTACAGATGAGAAAATCTCAATAAAAATCACATTTCTTGTTTATTTGATTTAAAAGTTTGTTTCAAATAGAAGAGTTGACAGAAAGTTATATTACTTTTTTCAAATTCAAATATGTATGCTCTCATTCAACATTTCTAAATCAGAAGTTTTTTTAGCATTCTTCATGAGCAGCATTTCAACCAGCAGTTCCAGTTTTGTCTGGATAGTCTTTCAAAATTCCCAGTGACTACAACAAGTATTGGCTCTTTGGGAACAACAAAGGACCATGGATCTGGACCAAAGAATCACTGTGCTAGGCAGAGTGCCAGACAGAGGCACCAGGTCATGGGTAAATATTTTGGGTTCCTGAGAGAAACAGTGGAATGGTGACTGCCTGACTTAGACTTGATGGCTTAAGAGTCGTTTGCCCTCACAGCCACCAGAACTGAATAATGCTAAATATCTTGCAGGAAAAAAAAGGGTATTTGAAACAACTTTACTCTTGAGTATTCGTTGAAGAAACCAAAATGTTGGTAAAGAAGCTCCTATCACTGAGATTATACTGAGTAGATACTTCAGGACCAGCACTTCCAGTTGATCCAGAATCCTAGATTTAAAGACAAAACTATTGTGTTTCTTGAGGGAATATTTGCCATTCCGAAAGCCAGAAGGGCCCAGGTGGGAGAGAGGCAGATTCCAAGTGGGAGGTGAGGATGCTAAACTGTCTTCCAAAAGGAAACAAGAATCAGGACCACAGTTTCCAAGCTCAGTGCCCTGGGAAACTAGAAAGGCTTTTTCTACATTGCAAGAAAACTCATACTTAGTAAAGTTTGACATTGAGTTTGTCTATGTTTTTTCTGCCACAGCAGTCTTGGTGGAAATAAAAACCTGCATACAATGAACACCAAATAATGGATTTTCAAACTAGCATTGAAATGAAAAAGATCTCTCTGGGTAAGACTGCTGTCTAGATAAAATGTAAATTCAATCTCTCTGTGAAGCACTTGTGAATAATCAGAAATGCATAGAGTCACTAAAATACATTACCAGCATAACACAGAAATGGAACAACGTAACAGTATTTTTTTTTTCCTGCCGGAGAATAGAAGTAGATGGTTCTCCAAAATAATTATCTATGTCAAGAGAAAACAGTTCACATATAAAAACCCCTATGCTTCCTTTTCACGCATCTCACTCCTTGGGCTGGCTCCAGCTTTGATCTCTACCCTGTCCCCAAATGGGAGCAATTGAATGTTACACGCTGTCTTTTCAAGCATGACTCCTCAGCATACTTACTCATTTAGTCTCAGGACAGTGGTGAAGAGTCCACAGGACTCTAATGGGGAGAATTCCAGGGCTATTCCTGTCCTGCCAGGCTCATTGTGTAACCTTATATAAATTATGTTAGCAGTAGTTCAGACCTTCCTTTCCTGCTTTGTGTTGTCTGTAAATTGCCAAATGAAGAGCTTGGAGGACACTCTGAACTTGCATGTAGCTAGTTAGCTACCCACTTTCTTCTCTTGAAGTTTGGGAAGTGAAGGAGAAAGGAGATGCAAGGTACTGCAGAAAGGATAGAACAGACCCCTGTTAATCTTATTCGCAAGAGATAGGACTCTTTACTGTGAATTTACCCTGCAAGGTGAGGCACATACTGGACTGTTTGCACCTGAATGAAGGGTTTGGGCAGGTACTCAGTATTTGGGGTAAGTGTGTGCTTAATAAATGCTTCTGTCTGCAAACTACTTAGCTGGCAGCACAGATATTTCCATGGGTCACACAGCTAGGCCCTTCCAGGAAAAGCAGAAAACAGAAATCAGGAACAGGTTTCTGGCTCCCTGTAACATCCTTTTCTGACCAGTACTGATGGTGCAGGGAGAACCCCAAAACTCCAGCTCCCTTCTATAAACTGCTGATAATATTTTTTTACCTCAGACTTCACAGTGTCACGAAATATCAACTGCTGTGCAAATAGTGAGTACAATTAATTATTAATTTCTGGTTTATTATTGACTGACCACTTTGTCAAACAAACTGTATGATAACCTGTAATAAACTCTTTCTATTTGCTGCTCTGTCTTAACAACTCCTAGTACAGCAAAACCGAAAAAAAATAAAACCAAGTCTCATCTGACTTACAAAGATCATCAGTAACCATGCCTTGTATGCAAAAACTGGATTCGGGCCATGCTGACACAAGACAATCAGTTTTCTCTACTTGCAGGAGGCTGTAATGAAATGCCTGCTTTGATGAAGTTAGAGGCGTTATGATATTTTCATCATTGTTTAATAAAACATCAGGAAACCTTCAAGCCTCTAATGTTATTCAATATCTTGGTGGTGTTCATATTAACAGTGCATAGTTTGCAGTGTAAGGGATGAAGGAGGGAGGAGGACAGACGGTTTGGGCTTTTGGTTTAAGGTGAACAATCTTCCCCAAATTAATTTGTTCTCCATCCTTAAGTGATTGGTACAGCCAGGGTTTTGCATGCACCTCGAATCTCCTAGCATATCCATAAATAAGAAATAGTGGATAGAATAAGTAAATGTTTCTCATTTTCACTACAAAGCGAAGGCTATTAGGGGGAACAGAATGCTTGGTTCTTCTCAGTTACTTGGTTTTGGTGAATATTTAGTAATATTCTTTTAGGAACTGAAGGAACATGAAGCGATTTTCATAGTAATTACTAATGTGCTTTAATATGCATATACATTTCTAATAGATTAATAACCAAATTTATAACAAATTAATAAAAATAGAAAATTAAACCCAGTATTAACTGAAGTGCTACTTGCCCAGAGTCACATTCAGCATATTTAATTCCTTCCTGTGAATTCAGTTGAGCTTTGTGTAGAAATAAAATAAACAGCATTTCCATGTGCCTTCATTGTTTAGCTACTGTACAATTTCTTTTGACTGCTGATATTATTTATAACTAGGAGGTTTGTTTGTTTGTTTTCCATTTGGAAAAAAATAGGCAATGAAACATTTGTTAAATTTATTTCTTTTTAAAACAATGGCCATAGAAAGATTTACATGGACATAACAAAACAAGGACATAAAGAGCTTTATAAAGAACTTCATATAACCTTTTTTTCTCCAAATTTATACAACCAATAAGAATATGGTGTGGTTTGCTTCTTTCTTCAATAATGAAACTCTAATTTCCATTTCCACTGTACAATTGTTGCACTCCTCTCACTTGGATTTAGCCTGCACAAGCCCAGGCTCAGGGTCACCAGCAAGAACAGTCTGGAGGGAGAAGTCAGGGCAGCCCAAAAAGTCCATCCCAGCTCCTCCAAGCCAAGCTCTGCCAAAGCTGGGCAGAAGCGGCTCAGATGGGAACACAGTCAGGGCACCTGGAGGATGTGCTGACTCAATGCTTCAAGTGGCTCCTGCCTATGCTAAGAAGGTTCTCAGCTTGGTGGGAAGGAGGTTACCTTGTGCAGGCAGCACACCTCACCAAGCTCAGCAGCTGGGACTGCAAGCACCCATCAGCACACATGGGGCTTTCGTAGCACACACGTGGGAGAGCACAGCTCAAACCTCTGAGCTCAAACCTCTGAGGGGCCCTGCAGGGGGACTCCATGCTGGTCTGAGAGGACAGGTCACATTATGGCAATACCCATGGGTATACTCAATTTTCTGATTAGAAAATGGCATGGGACTTAGGTGGCATTTAGGGCAAGACCCTTCTACACAAAACTCCTGCAGATTTTTGCAGAACCCTGCTCACTGTGTGAGTCCTGTAAATTAAAATATCTTAGGCATGTGCCTTGGAGTGGCTTTTCACTTACTCGGTAATGGTGGATTCAAAAGGCAGTGATGAGCAGATCCAAATCCAGTGAGCACATGGGGCATGAGACTTGCTGAGTGTCTTTCCTGAAGGAGGTCATGTTGCTGCCTCCTTCATGATAGCAGACCCAAAGAAAACACCCTGTGTCCATTTTATAAGTTCCAATGTTATTTGGCTGTCAGTGAGGGCTAGGCCAGCTGCAGCTCTCCACTGCTCTTTAGGAGGAAGGAAAAACTAAATGATAAATCTCTGTGTCTGCATGTATTCAACACGATTTGTGTCTTTAATGGGTTTACTGGTGTGATGCCTAATAAATATGTTGTTAAACATTTTTGTCACATCCTTGCTAAATTTCCACATTCTTGAGAGCCTGATGGACTAAAAAGACTTCCTTCCCCTCTCCCACCCAAAACAGTAAGCAAATCCATTACAATAAGTATGATTATCATTCTAGATTTCATGAAGAGAAGCTTTAAGCATATTGCATAAATTAAGTATATGATGTAATAAATCCTATATGAGCTGTAAATAGTCTGCAACTAAGCAGGTTAACTGGCACACAAGTGTGAAATATTACACAGTGAAACCTGTGTGCCCTAAGAGACTACCCTAGGGTACTGACAAATACTTTACAACACCAAATTACCCATATTAAGCAAACTGGTTCTGCAATTTAGCCAGAAAGGGTCTATAATTGGTTCAGGGTACAACACTTTTTCCTTAGAGACCTGCTAAAACACTGTGGATTTCAATGTCTATAGGCCAGCAATAGAAATGTATAGCATTATGAATAAACTCTGTCACTTTGAATTGTTCTGATTTTTGTGGAAGATTTCACATCAATCCAAATAAAACATGTTAAAAATAATTGTTTACCATTTTACTTTGTGTGGCTGCTGGCTGAATAATTAATATTAAGATAAAATTGTTTTAAATTCAGACATTAAACTTACTTGCATCGATTTTTCAGCAGAAACAAGTAAACATTTCCATTTAAACAAGCCTAGAAACAGTAATTTCTGATATCAAATATCTGCAATATAATCTCTTACGGGATTCCCTCCATGTTTTTTCAAGTATGATTTTCAGACACTTTTAATAAGAGATACTTCTCTTCTAAATTGTTCTTCTGCCCTAAAGTGATTTGGTAAAAATGGCACGGGAGGCTCTGGATTCATTATCACACTGATTTTTCTACCCAATGAGCTCAGTTTGCAAGTAAATTTCTAACTGCCAGCTGCACAAACTCAGCCTGAGTCCTGGACCCCTTCCATCTCATGAATCACCACCAGTAATAAATGTCCTGTATGCCAGAATATGCCCTCCATGGCATCTGTGCAATCCCAGTGCCATCCATGAATTTGCACAGGTGTTGCTGGGGGCAGACGTTCAAATCAATAGGGTTACATACAAGTGGCTAAGGAAATCATCTCCCAAACAAAACTACCAGTACTGCAATGATCTGTGGGAAGTAAGGGACCCTGCCTGACTCACAGAGCCAGGTTTTAATCTCACAGCCAATAAGAAAAGTATTTGTCTCAAAAACAAAAATCTGAGAGGAGTGCGATGTACATGGAACATCCCAACACTATTTTTATGCTGCTTCTTAGAGCATAAAATGGTATTGAATGTATGTGCTGCTCTAATAATATATTTGGATTTTTTTTTTTTTAATAAGATGCACTTTCCAATCAGGATATTATGAAAAATCAGTAAGCGACGTATCTTGGTGTCTTAAGACATTTTGTTGTGCAAGATCAGTATGTCGGGCTGAGAGGAAATGGCCCATCCATATTGTCCCAGTGAGACAGCACTGTCATCCAACAATGCCTTAGGTGAGGGTGTTGGAGAAACAACATACTCCAGGATGCCAGACTTGGACTCACTATATAGCTGCAAGAATAGGGTTACTTTCTGCTCCAGTTTTAAGTCCAGATTATTAAAATGCACGTACACAATAACTTTGTCTCTAGATTTCTTTGCTGATCATGTGTTTACAAACAGTAAGCAATGTTTCTAGGGCTACCTACAGGCAGCTGGCAGTTCAAAATCAGTTCTTCTGTCACAGCTCTGTTGTGTGGCCAGGAGCAGAGCTGGGCACTGGATGATGAGTAAGTAGAATACTTAGGTCTGGCAGGAGGTGAGCTAGGAGGAGCTGTTCCTGCTCCCACTAACAGCTTCTCTGGGCTCCAGCTGGACCCCTCCAGCAGCAGAGGGACGCATTGCCTGGGAAGATGCCACACTTTGTGCTGAGATGCCAGAAAACCACCCTCAGACTGTTCTCACCAGAGCGGTATCTGATGCACATACTTTTGACAAAATAATTTTTTTTTTGCAAACAAAATCAAGGTGAAATGCATCTGGATACCTTTAGTTTCAAACTGGGTGTAATTTTTTTCTAGATTATGATTAAACTAGTTTATCCCTCAAATGATTACTCTTTTTCAGTTAAATGAGTCCACTTTACCTATTCATCTGAAGTTTGGTTGTGTCAGCTCTGGGCACTTTCCTTTTCAAAACATAGACTTTGTGTAAACCAGCCTTACACAATCCAAGAGCATGGATACCATGCTGAAAAGAGAGGAGAGGATACCATTTTCCTAGCAATGACAAGGAAATTGGCTTTTTCATGTGAATTAGCAGATAAAAATGTTAAGGCAGGGAAGATTTATCAAATCTTAAAAAGCACAGCCTGTGTGCCTTTTCACTACTTTACTCTCTGTTAGCTAACATGAAGTTAGACCACAGCTTGTTTTTTCCACATGGATGCAAGAGTCAAGGAATTTATGTTTATTCCAGAGATCTCTAGGAAATGTGTCTGTGAACTAGCCTTGGGTGTGACCCCTCCATTCAGAATTCATCATATGTTTTCTATTAAGACAAAACTTCCTTTACACTGTAATTCTTTCTTCTTTCATTCTGAATCCACAGCTTGTGACTGAAACCACTTCCCACACCTTGCAGAAGGTGCGTAACTCCAGCTTTCCCACACTTTCCCCAGGCAAAGTCATTTTGGGCTCTTCAGGCAAAAATCTGCAGCACAATTCAGAACAAGCAAGAAATAAATAGCCAAAAGAACGTTGTACTCATAGTACTATTTATCATCAGAGTTAGCACAGTAAAAATCTTGGCTTTCAGTTTACTCAAATTTAACACAGAGAACAGGCAGTGTAAGAACAGGGAATATCCTCCACTTTTCTAAAACTCTATTTCTTGAACAACGAACCTTTTTTTGCTCATATTTAATTCCCGTTTGGTAGTCAAAATCTCATAAGGACTGCGTAAGGTCAGTCTCTTAAAAACATGCCTCACTTCCCCTTTCTAAGCACTGCTGGGGTAGATGTAGACACACATGCAAAGGGCCTATATTCCCACATGAAGTGTTTCCTGATGGCTTCAGGCCTCTGGAGGCATCTCACCAGCTTCTTGCCCAGGACACCTCAGTGCTTCCACTGCATTCTCATGCTGCAGGTCACTCAGAAAACACACCCCCGAACTAGAGTATTAGGAAACCCAGTGTAGACGCAGACCCACAAAAACAGACTCCATCCAAGGAGAAAAGCATTAAGTTCTTTAGTGAATCCTGTTGCACCTGCTTTTTTCCCACTTTCTGGGGTAGCCCAGCCTCCTATTGACCTAGATAATGGCAAGATGATTATTCATTTGAATTTCAAAAGAACGAGTAGTGGGCTGTTAGCTCTAACTGCTGCACTCTACTAATAGGAATATACATGCACACATACAATTATTGAACTGCTTTTAGAACATAAAATTATTTAATTTTAACACTAATATCTACTTATTCATGTACATGTTTTAATCAGATTTCTAAAATCCTCGAGATTTTTTGTTCTATAGTGTGGCTATTATTTGTCAGTCTGTTTTCAGTGTCATTATCTTCCCAGCGCTACCCTTAGAATACAACAAAAACCAACCAAAACATAACATGAACAAGCATGAGAAAACAGTAATGCTGTTTATATTTAAAAAGGTCACTTTTGAGGAAAAATTGAAATGCTGCCAAGACACTCAGAAAATGAGATATAACACAAAAATAGAAAAATGGGATCTTATGAAAATTATGTGATGCCCATAGTATTAATACACATCCCCACAGGGACACACATGAAGGAGTGGAAATATCCCAGAAGTCTGGTGTAATGACAGTGGACTCAAATTACACCAAGCTTTATTAAAAATGATCTCTCCTGATCTTAATGTGTTAAATGTCAGATTATGTCACTCTGGTGTATGGAGTTCCAGTCTTATCAATATTGATTATTTGGCTTCCATTGCAATTGAGTGAAAATTTTCCAAAATAGTTTATGGCTTCTGTAAAATGATTTGAAAAAAAGAAAAATACCAGTACTTTGTGAAAATTCATTGATTTGATTCACGTCACAGAAAATAAAGATTCAATTTTTATTTCATAAGCTTGAATTTTATGCAACAATATGACATAATGAAATCTCCCATAAATGCCAACTACAAATTAAAACATTTTGACACTTTCCATTTTGCAAAATTACACCATTATTTCTATCTGGATTCAAAATGTGTGTAAAAACTGCAGAATCCCTCACTAGGTATCTGAATACCGGTACTTTCAGAAGAATACTAAGAAATAGGGTTAGGTGAGACATTGGTATTCTGCTGCCATTCTAGTAAAGGTCCCAGCAGCATCAAAGCTGCCTTCCCCCGAGGCAGTCAGGCACCTACACACTCCTGAGACTCCTGTCCACATCATCATTACAAGAAACATACTCTCAATCTTTACAAACTCCTGGTGACACAGAAGGCTCTACAGTGTGCCCAGTCTGAGTGAATCCTCACCCGGATGGAGCAGGAAGTGCCAAACTCAGAGTCCTCTTGGAAGGAATGCCCTGTCCTGCCAGCGGCCCTCCCCGGAGAGCCCACAGCTGACCACAGCTTCGACAGGAACTCGGGCACTCCCTCCCAGAGCTACTGCACCCTCTTCTCATGTGGTTTCTCTAAATTTTAACATTTTATGACAGGGTGAGAAACCTGCCAGTCAAATTTTCCATTTTATTTCCTGTCTTAAAGGATAGACATCATTATGGAGCTTGATTGTACCACGAAGTGCAGTCAGAGAGGGAGAGAGGGGTGGCAACTAGCCTCAACAGAAATCATGGCTGGGGGCAGTCATGGAGAGGCAGAACATTATTATTCAAAACCCATTTTTACAATGAAGTAACTGAACCTTCTTCAGCTATGCCCTTTTCCTTCCCTCTGCTCTGTACACCCAGCTGGGGTTGGGCAAGGAAAGTGACTTAACACTGTATCTCCCTCAAATGTATCCTTCAAGCTCCACCTGACTCCTGACAAGCGCAGCTGAGACCATGCAGTCCTAACCTATCCTACACAGCCAAAAGAGGTGTGTGACGTTTTTGGATTTTGTTCCTGTAACAGCACTAGCCACTCTGCAGCCCTATGATATCAGAGTCAC
>JANPWX010000016.1:6424698-6675387 GCA_024734555.1 Trochalopteron elliotii
GCGCACGGAGGAGCTCGGCGCGGCTCGCAGCAGGGGCAAGGTGCGGCGGTGGGAGGGGGCGGCGGCGGAGCGGCTTTGTTGGCTCGGAGGGGAGCGGCGCCTCGGCGAGAGCCCACCATGGTGCAGCAGGCGGAGAGTACGGAGGCGGAGAGCAACCTGCCCCGGGAAGCGATGGACACAGAAGAGGGCGAGTTCATGGCTTGCAGCCCCGTCGCTTTGGACGAGAGCGACCCGGACTGGTGCAAAACGGCGTCGGGGCACATAAAGAGACCGATGAACGCGTTTATGGTGTGGTCCAAGATCGAGCGGAGAAAAATCATGGAGCAGTCCCCAGACATGCACAACGCTGAGATCTCCAAGCGCTTGGGTAAGCGGTGGAAAATGCTGAAGGACAGCGAGAAGATCCCTTTCATCCGGGAGGCGGAGAGGCTGCGGCTCAAGCACATGGCTGATTACCCCGACTACAAGTACCGTCCCAGGAAAAAGCCCAAAATGGACCCGTCGGCCAAGCCCAACGCCAGCCAAAGTCCCGAGAAAAACGCGCCCGCCGGCAGCGGCGGCAGCAAGAGCGCCAAGAGCTCCAGCAAGAAGTGCAGCAAGCTGAAAGCTTCCTCCGGCTCCTCGCCCCCCAAGCCAGGACCCAAAACCGCCCACCACGGGGACTACGCGGGAGACGAGTACGTCTTCGGCACCCTGAAGGTGAGCAGCAAGACGGTCAAGTGCGTCTTCATGGACGAGGAGGAGGATGAGGAGGAGGACGAGGACGAGCTGCAGCTGCGGATCAAGCAGGAGGCGGAGGAGGAGGAGGAGGACGAGGAGCCGGGGCCGCAGCAGCTGCGGCGGTACAACGTGGCCAAAGTGCCGGCCAGCCCCACCTTGAGCTCCTCGGCGGAGTCCACCGAGGGGGCCAGCCTGTACGAGGAGGTGCGAGGCGGCGCCGCGGCGGCGGGCGGTGGCAGCAGACTCTACTACAGCTTCAAGAACATCACCAAGCAGGGCCCGCCGCCGCCGCAGCAGCCGCCCGGCCTCTCCCCAGCCTCCTCCCGGTCCATCTCCACCTCGTCGGCCGGCAGCGAGGAGGCGGACGACCTGCTCTTCGACCTCAGCCTCAACTTCTCCCAGCACGGTCACGCCGCCGCCGAGCTGGGGGCGGGCGCCGCCGCCGGCAACCTCTCCCTGTCGCTGGTGGACAAGGACCTGGACTCCTTCAGCGAGGGCAGCCTCGGCTCCCACTTCGAATTCCCCGACTACTGTACCCCGGAGCTGAGCGAGATGATCGCGGGCGACTGGCTGGAAGCGAACTTCTCCGACCTGGTGTTCACGTACTGAGCGGGGGCGGCGGCCAGGGCGGGCGGCAAGAGCGGCGGAGCTGGAGCGGCGCGACGCCGGCGATAATGATGATGATGATAATGATCATGATAATGATTAGAAAAATAAGTCTTGTTTTCTTTAAAAAAAAAAATCTCGAAGTTAGTTCCGAGCCCGGGAGTTGTGATTTTTTTTTATTATTTTATTTTTGTGTTTTTTAATTTTTATTACGTTTGGTGATCACAACAACAACAGCAAAGGCAAATGGGACTGGGGGAAAAATGATACAGAAGGCGCTGTTTGAAGCTTGTCGGTCTCTGATTGAAGTCTGGAAGATGGTCTGCAAAGAAGTCTTTTGGCAGCACAACTGTTACTCAAGGGGGTTTGTGGATTTTTATTTTTTTTTTTCCCGTGAGAGATCTTAATGAACTGTTATGATTTTTTTTATTTTCTATTTTTTTCTGAAAGGGACCATTGCAACTTTTTTTAGAGGGAGAAAACTGATGTCTTCTATGCATCCGATTCTTAACAAAGCTGCAGGGAGCTTGAAAAAATGCAGACTGTACAAACGCTTACAAATAACTGAACTGACTTAAGATCAGAGTTTACTTTTCAGATCAAATTGTTTATGGTTTTACAAATGTGATTTCTACTTGCCAACTTTTTTTTTTTGTAACTTGTTCCCTTATACCTCCTTGATTGAATACCAGACAGCCTAGACCTCAGTACAAAAAGGTATTGAAACATTTTTGATACATAACAGACCTCAGTCTTTTTTAAAAATTAATATATTTTCAGGCGTATTTTTGTACAGTGAAAAGGGAACATTCTTGCTGTGTTTTTTCAGTAAGACTTTTCAGGCACTTCTTCCCTTTTATTTTCTTTGTTTTTCTCTGTTTTTAGCATGCAAGTTTGTTGGTACGTTACGTCCTGATTTTAAAAGGATTAAAATTTTAAAAAATAATCCTTGCATCTAAAGGCCTTGTGGTTTAAAAAAAAAAAACAAACACTTTTTTTGTACAGCTATAGTTCAGATTTGTTCAATATTTGTAGGTAAAGATTTATTGAAAATGGTGATATAGACCTCAGAGCTGTTATCTTAGTTTAAAAGATTGTATATGTACTGTACTATAGTAGGATTTTATGTATCTCATACGCTGTGATATGTGGATGGGGCCCCAGATGGAAGGTATGAAACTGGATTCTCGATTTTAGCAAAAAAAAAAAAAAAGGAAAGAAAAAAGGCACATAGTTTAAAAAGTTTCTCATGTTGTGCAATATAATCTAAAGTACAGACCATCTGCATATTTTGTAGCAAATGATGGCAAAAGCAGACTTGTGCACTGTCAACATCATAGCCTGTTTTGTTTTTTTTTTTTTTTTTAATGCTGAAAGTCTGTATCTTTACAATTTTAATAAATCAGCTGGAACTGATAGAAACTCGTATCGCAATTAGTGTCTGTAGCAGTAACGCTGGAGATGCCGCGTTGTCACCCCTCGCCGCGAAGGAAGCGGTAGCTGTAGGCTGTTGTGCTTGATCAGAGCTAGGAGGGGAGGAGAATCAGGACTGCTTCTTTTCCTTTTTTCCCCCCCTCCTCTCGTGCTTTTTTCCCACCGGCTTTGCTCCGCGGGCCCGGGGTTTGCTTGCTGCGGGGCTGCTCCGGGCAGCGGCAGACTGGCTCGCTCCGGGTGTTTTCGGCTCTGCCGCCTTCCCCCGCCCGCCGGCGGGGACAGCCCCGCTCCCGGGGGCGGCCCCGCAGCCGCTCTCAGGGCGGGGGGGCTCCGGGCGGGGGGCGCGGCGGGGCCCGGTGCCGCTCTCGGAGCTGCCGGGAAGGCGACTCGCCCCCCTGCATGCTCCCGGTCTTCTGCCTGCTGGGCTTGTTCCTCCCCCACTCCCGTTAGTGATGAGTAGCCTGGGCCAGACTCGAGGTGGAGATGCTGAGGGTAGCGGTGCTGCATCTCCTGCGCCCCAGGCAGTGCTCGGCCCGGCGGGGTGGCCTCGGCCTCTCCGGAGAGCCGCCCGCCGCTCCGGGCAGGCAGGGCAGGGGAAGGGGGGTACAAGCTTCGGCTGTAGGTAAGCAGACTTTGTCAGTGTGCGCTTTTTTTTTTTTTTTTTTTTAACTTCTTTTCTGGACTTTAGAAGCCATCGGATTTCAGTTGCGTGCTCTGAAATAGCTGCTGATGGCAATAAACAGACTCACGAGGTGGAAGTTTGTTTCTCAAGAAGTTTACTTTTTTATCTGATAGGCATTGGTAAATTATTACTACTTTTTTTTTTCTCTGCTAATTAATGATCCAGCTGTTTACAGGGACAATTCACTGTGCTGGTATTTTGGTGGCGACCACTGCTACAGGCTTTCAGACTTGCTGAAATGAAAATCCTGCATACGCATTTGTAAGGCATAATAAAACATAACATTAAAACCTGCATGCATGTTATGTTTAATCAAAGACAACTCTTAGGCATTTAAGTGGTGAGATATCTTACTTTAGGTTAGTTAAACTGGTAGTAAAATGATTAATATAATCTGATCTCTTTCTAATAATAATAATAAAACACTCATGATTCTAAATAAAAGTTGTTTGGCCTAAATCTTTGCTATCAGAAAAGAGATATAGCATATCTGGGAACTCAAATTTATGTCTTGCATTGTGATAATTCTTTATGAGAAACTGTGTTTTAAAACAAGCTTAATTACAATATACAAGATATCCTTGGCAATGGATAGTCCTCAATAAAACAGAGTTTCTTGAATTTTCAGTTTTTGGTCTCAAATGATTAGTGTGTTCTCCATGTAATAACTTAAAAATCAGATGGAAAACAAATGACATTTATCTCTTCTAAGGCAAAAGACTGAAAGAAAATAGATACACTGAAGTGCTCTAGCCTAGCCATTCACTATCCTGCTATCAAAAATCTCATTTTGGGCTAGGGTGATGGAGTAAGTTGATCAGGTTCTAAGTCTTAAAACTGAGCCAAAATTCTCTTAGTAATTCTTCAAGCTATCATGAGGGTAGGGTGACTTGTTCTTTCTGTCCCTTTCTTCTGATATGCATCCTTGTTTATTAAAGTGATAATAGGCAGTGTCATTAAACATTTGTGCTTTACAGATGTTCAATGAGTTATGAATGATTATGGTCAAATACAGGCTGCATTTAGTTTGCATTGTAATAAGGTCTGTGTCTCAGCCTAAAAAGTTTTAACTTGCATATATTTTTTAGAAGCTGTTTTTAAAATTACCATTTAAAATATTAGTCAAGGATAGCTGATTTAAATGATCCAATTAAAGAGCAGTTAGGCATATTTTAAAAGAGCAACAGGTCTACTTTAGTCAAAGAATATAATACCCACTCAAAAGTATATCTTTTCTTTCTTCTAAAGGGAAATTATGCTGTACTATATCAGAGGAATATTTTGAGTGAAGGTATATGGCGCAGGGAAAATTTTTTTTTTGTCCAAACACTTGAGTTACTTTTACTTTAGAGTTTATTATTGCATATTCTTCAAGGAAAAACTAGGTAGTGTTCTGTTTAAGACAGAACTTAAACAGAACTCAGTGTTAGGGCTGAAGTTTGATGCTGTTGAATGCCTAAGCTCCTACTGATCTCAGTGAGAGTAAAAAACAATCTTCTACTCATGAAAAATAGCATCTGCTAAGCTACTCTTTTTTATTTTTGTCATTAATAATATGCATAGCTTCTGTTTCTCTTTCCTTTTATTTTTTTGTGTACATAGGAATCTTTGTTGACATGCTAGAGCAGTCCTGTTGTAGGCCTGGCATCTCCTGTGGCCTTTTTCCCCACATTCCTTGCATTTGTCTCTGTACAATACTACTCTATGTGTAATAGAACCCAGTGATAGGAGGGAGAAAAATGAGTTTTTCTATGTTGAAAGACAATTTCTTTACTAACAGTTGAGGATGTCAACTCAATGTAAAACCTAATCGAGCATGCTGGTTCTTTTTATCTTTAAAGTGAACATTTTTTGCAACCTTTTTTCCCCATGTTTGATGTTTTTACTGTTTTCTCCCTTCCTTTCAAAAGAACCACAATTAAGTAATATTTTCTTTCTTTAGGTGCAGTCTTTCACAAATGTGGTAGAAAGGCTCATTCCAAGCGTCCTTTAAGTGCTACATGCTTTTTAGACATTCACTGACATTCAGATGAAACTTCAAGTCTATTGAATGTGATTTGCATGTGTGCAGCATGATCCTTCACTCCTGCCTTTTTGAGGAAAGTGCAACTCTGTTGTTACACCAGGGGAAAACTGGTGTGGGGTCAAAGTCAGGGCCATATAAGTTTTAGGTGTTTGATAATCAAAACAGTTCATTAATTCCGTTTTACATCTTCACAATTGTTGCCTAGTAAGGCCTTAAACCTGCTCTGGTTAAAAAAAAAAAAAATTCTCATTGAGCTTAATGGGAGTTTTTGCCTCAAGGGCTGCTGGCAGGATAGGTGTCTTAGCTCCTCCTAACCTTCATTTGTAAGAAAGGCCAGGAAAAAATAAACAACACAAACTTAGTACAATGAGTTGCCTTACATTTCCCCTACTAGACAGTTGTATTTCTTTGCTTAATTTCCTTTCCCCTCATTCACATCCAAGGCTGTGATTGTTTTCATTTTTAATTTTTTTGCACACTACCTATACCAATTAACTGCCTAATTAGTTTTATCTTCTCTACATGGATGCAGTGAATTTGTAAGAGAATTTCACAAGCAAGTAGTTTTTTAGTGAGTTTAAAGTAAATAGAGTTTTAAAGACCTATTTTTATATTCAATATAAAGCACAAATGTGCAGAAAATGTAGAATGACTTACAAAAAGGGAAGCAAAAGTTCATAATATTTCATGTATAAAAGTAATACCTTCTTTGGGGTGAGATTCTCTTAGAAAACCCAATACTTATGCCAGTGCAAAGATAGGAATATTTTAAAAAGTCTTAGAAAAATTGTGATTGACAGCAATTTAAAAGGAATGACTTCTGTAGATACAAGGAAACCCCTAAAGCAATATGGATAAGAAGGGGTGAATGGTTTTCAATGATGAACAACAACCTGGAAGTGTGAGAATGGAGGTTTCAATCCTTATTAATTAATCAAATTTCTTCTTTTGTGGTTAGTTACATCTGGATTTTCTGTGAAGTGCAATCTTGCAGGATGAAAAAGTGCAAGGGTGCCAAAATTCTAAGACTTGTGAAAGTTCAGAAGTAGGTTTGATTTAGAATTATTGAATAAGACTTTAGATTTTGGTAATTTCACACTTCCAGTAAAATCAAGACATTGATTTACTGCTTGAAGAAATTTGATCAAGTAATAATGATTAATCCGGGAACTCCCATTGTCACAATTTGTTTTTGTTTCCATCGTCCTGCTTATCTCCAAAACCAACTTGCCTCAACTCCTGGCAAAGCCAGGGAGAAGAGTTATATGCCATTGTTAGTTCATTTACAATTTGTATCTGGTTTTGCTCTTGTACATATGTTGGCGTTTTGGAGTCTTTACATAAATGCTGTGATACTTTTTTTCTTATTTCCTTTTATTTTTTGGTGGGCTGTTTTAAAATGGAGGCCTGTTTTCCAATGTGGGACTTTTGATGGTTACAACATTTCAATGATGTTGCATGATGGCCACAGGTGGGGGAAATTGAATGTTTTAGAGCAGTTTTTCAAGCATGACACTTTTAAAATATGTAATTTCAAAGACTTTTCAAGGCCACATGAAATTAGTTTTCATAGCCACTCCAGGTCTTGGGGGGAAAAGCTGAAAAGTACTTTTGTTTAGAAGTCTGAGTGATGGTGGGGGGGAAACCTTTTCTTGAGGTTTTTGCATGCCAGTGCACGGCCTATTGCTGTGAGGGAAGGAAGATGGTAAGGCTGCTTGAGGCAATGCACTGGAGGACAAAGTGTTTTCTAGCACTAGAAAAAGAAAATGCATGGCAAAGTTTTGTCTTCTAGTAGACTATATAGCATGCAGAGTTTAGTATGTGTCAAAACAGTGTATGACATTGCTGTATCAAAGTTGTAAAATTAAGCATTATTTATTGAAAACTATGTATTTTTTTTGTAAAAACCTGATCACCTAGAGGATTAATATCAGTGACTTGTGCTAGTGCTACAAACTTAACCAGCTTCTTTACTACAGTACTTGATATGCAGTGTTAATGCTCAGGGTTGAAACCAGTCCACTCCAATGTCTTTTTTTGCAAGAGTTTTTAAATAAAGGAACAACATAATGCAATTGTTCAAAAGACTCTAATAAAAATGTGTGATCAATCTTCCTATGTGGTTTTATGTGGATTTTTCTTTTTCTGGTGTTGCATTTGATAAATGCAATTCAACTGTTACAGTGAATCCACTCCTCATTCTGTGGGCACCTAAAGCTGAAAGTTAATGGGAATGTTATACCTTTCAGAAAAACCCTCGACCGGTAGTTATTGTCCAGGTAGTGTGTACTAAGTGCTGTTCTGGGCATGCCTGAGAGACACTGAAACACAGAATAAGTCAATTAGCTTCCTTCTTCTTTTCTGGTTAAGACTCTGGATAAAAAAAATCAAATATTTTATGACAAGCATTTTTAACTTTGCTTTAAAGTTGACCATGAAAGAATGAAATAAAATGGATTACATGCCAGCAAACCCCATTTCTCTCTGTATCTTTTTCTACAAACAATTTACCATCTAAATGTATTTTGGCATAGAAAAAATCATTCTGTATTAAGATTCTAGTTATGAAAATGTTTTTATGAGAAACCTGTAATCAATTCTTGAAACTATAAAAAGGTGTTTTTAATGTGTTTATGTGGTGAAAGTTTGTTGTATATTAAATATTGTTTTATAGAAATTATGGAGTTATAATGTTACAAATTCAAAATTTGTAATTAATACAAACCATCTATTGCAGAAATTAACATTCTAGATCTCCTGCCAGTAGACATATTCCCATACCCCAGGAAATATACAAGACACATCTCTCAATTGTATTTAATGTCTGTACTTCTGCAAGCTTACACAGGCTTGAAAGTATCAACTGCTAATGCCTTCCTTTCTGCTGGGGTGAGGGGAGATGGGTGTTGATTTCCCTTAATACCCAGGAAATAATAGAAAATTTCTAATCAAATTCAGCTGTAGCTGATAGAAACCTTTAGACCTGGGCAGAGGCAACTCAATAAATAAAAAAGTTCCAGAGAATTCTGTATGACTCTTGAGGACAGTTCTTCCCATTTTTCCTGTTTTTTCCTTATCCCAACAATTAGCTGTATAGCTCATTTCTTCAAAAAGCAATGCTTTGATGACAAGTGATTTCTGTTTAACTTATGAGACCTATTGCGAACACTGAAAGCAATCTATATAATTTCAGGAGTCTGTTGTAGTAGTATATTTTTGTGTGAATGGAGATGTGTAACTGATGTGAAATAAGGGTTTGAATGTGACATGTCATAGTAAACATAGGAAGTTTAAGCTGATCATTGTAAATCAATGAAATAAAATCTTTATATACAGCCACCATACCACTAACCTTTCTGTACATAACAAAGAAATTTCAAAAAGCATTTAGAAGATATTGAAACAATGCTCTGAGAGTACTCCATGATACTTTGGTCTTTTTTGGGGGGGTTGGGAGGTAGGAGGTTGTTTGTTTGTTTTAATTCCTATAGAGTTTTTAATTCAAGTTCTATCACAGTTAACCAAAGACAAACTAGAACTCTTCTAGAACAGACTAAGGTCACCCCATGTTGTCTCAAATGTGTCTGGCTGAAGTCTTCTCTTTGGCTCCCTCTGAGTGACAACAGTTATTACTGCTTTGAAAAGTCAAGCTTCGGTTCTATATCAGGTCTTAATGCCAGAGTTAATTTCTGCAAGACACATTGACAATTTTCCACATCTAGTGTTTGAAAGTATTTTTGGATTGGTAAACCAGAAGTTATCACGTCTTAAAACTATCACTATAGAGATATTGTGCAGCCTGGGTGTTGACTCAGTTTTTTATGGAAGAAAGGATAAAAGCACATGTTTGGGGGAAAAGAAAGTACTTGGCATTACAGTTTATATATGATATTCTCAAGTTTGAATCTCAGATCTAACCCTAGAAGAAATGTGTGAAAACATGGACTGTGGGTAACATAGACTCACACAGATACCTACACACATTTGCATCATTACAGACTTAACACAGTCACATACATATATATTTGGATTTTCATTAAAATTTCTTGCTGGCTGGACCATTCTAAATGGTTAAAAAATAGTATCCATTAAAATCTGCAACTTTAAGTCCTGAGAATTTCTTGACATAGCTGGACCTAAAGTGTTGTCCCGGGAGTTTTGTAAGTTGTAAGACAATCTTTTTATAGCCCATTAACATTTTGATAGAACAGTAAAAAATCCCCCAAGACTCCTCACCCAAACATGTAGCAAAACCAAACCAGAATGAAATCACACAAAGCAAACCGTCCTTAACAAATATCTCCAGCTCTAAAAATAATTCCTACAACAACCAGAATAGAAGGATCTTGGCCCTCTCCCTTGAAATCCCACATTAATTGGCATTACTCTGATTTTCGCATATCTATGATAGATCAGACTCTGTAAATTCAATTAAAAGATGATGATCATCTTTAAGAAAAATCAATTCACATAGATACTTTTAAATACAGGTCATACTTTCTCAAAATATAGGGTTAACAAATACTGAATTGTGCACAGGGAATGAAGCAGGATTCATCTGTACACAAGAACAAGATTGTCCAAGAAAGGCATCGTGAAGAAGAAAATCTAGATCTCAGTTATAATTTTCCTGCTAAGTTTGATACCAGTGTGATATTCTGGCATTTCACATGTACAACTAGGTGAGTTCTTTCTTTCTCTAAGTCACCAAATATGCATAAATAAATATGCAACAAATTAGTCTTGAGATTTGCTTTCTCAAGTCAGTACTATAAGAGCTTTGATTTTGTGTCTGTAAAGTAGCTTACACTTGAGCCTAGCCTTTACTTCGTGAGACTTCCTTTGTCTGCATAATCTCATTGTAATAATATTTCCTAAATCTCTTTAAAGCCTGCCTTTCATTCACCTAATTTCATTCACCTTGTTATTTGAATTTTAGTGCTCATACTCTTCAGGAATCAGAAGCAAATTGCTCCTCTGACAGTACTCTTTTTCAAGAGTAGAAAAAGGGTAGGAAATCAATGAGAAATGCCCACCTGTTTTTGCACTTGGAAAATTTGACCACTATCTATTTTTTGAGCTATGGGCAGTCATAACTTGAAAACAGTTTTGCTTTCCTCAGCTATTTGTGGTCATTCCTCAATTGTGGGTTATTAAAGTCAATAGTGTCGCAAAAGATTCATTGAATTCAACTAGATTTCTGAAAACCACCTACTTAAACTGCTAAAACTATCCATCCTCATTTTGTCTGAAGTTGATGTGAATTGTTCCACAAACAGAATGGTTGAGTGTTAATGTCTGTAAAAGGGAAAATAACAGCAAAAATACCATCACCACCTCCCCCAGATAACTGCCTGTTTGAAATGTGAATCCTGATGTGGCTGTGATGACCTGAGACTTTCCCAAAGAAGAGCTCTTTGTGAGTAGACGTTTTTACATATTTCCACTATATTAGTCAGTCAGATGTAAAATATCAAGTTTACACAAATGTATTTTGCATTTGGGAGACAAGCAAAATACATACAAAGTCACATACAAATGGAAAATATTTACAGTACTGCTAAAGATATTTGAGCAACTATGGCAGCAGTTTTTCAAAAATATTTTTCTTTGCTTTCCCCATATCAGTCTCTTGCACACAGGTTCTCCCACCAGCATTTTCCTCAGCATGCTTTTTTTTTACATAAATGAACAGATTTAAATATTGCTAGGTATCACAGTCTTTCATGCACAAATGCAATTAAGCAAACATTACTAAAGCTACTGTACCACTCATGCAAAGTTAAGGAGGAAAAACTGCAGCTTTACTCAAATCCTTTTAAGTACATATACTGCCATGAAAGTAAGTGTCCCAAGTAGTACAGTACCTAGAAGTTAGATACCTGGCATCAGCTGGCCATTCATGGTAGATTTCTAAACCCACCCATTGTGCTGGGTGAGGAGCAGCCTGCAGCTTCGCTGAAAAATGGGGTGTTTGGTGTCTCCAGCATCTAACTCAGGATTTCACATTAGATATCTCTGCCCACTCAAGTACTCAAAGAGTTAATAGTTTTATTCTGATGACAGATCACAAACACTTTTCATTGATATGTTATCCTGTAGGTAGAGCGTGTGCTCGGGAGATGAAAAGCACCAGGAATAGATAGAAAGCACATCTAGACTAAAAAATTGCAGCAGAGTCAGCACATAGTCCAGGGGCTGGAACTCAACTGTCTGTATTGTTGAATTGCTAGAAGACAAAATCCCTGACATGGTTTTGGCTGGTGAATGCTAGCACTCTTCCAAAAAATCACTGGAACAATTTGGAAATTAACATGGGCCAAAGATCATTCCCAATAGGCAGTTTGGATTCAGACACTCTGTTTTGGAAAGAGAGTTTAATAGCATAGATGTGGGCAGATCATGCCAGCTGGCTTCCGAGCCAGGGAACAGACCTTGGTTTTATTTACTACAGCTACAGGTTACAAACCCTATTTCTACAAGATTTTAACCATAAATCCCCTATAATTTTGGAGAATACCTAAACCTCAATCTATGGAATAGTCCCAGAGAGAAGCTGTCACCACTGTGTATGATTGGAATGCAAAAATCATGAGATTAAAGGCAAGGCAAGAAGGAATTTGCCCTAAAACCTCTTCTGCTCTATTACTGACATGTACTACTTCTCATTATATGCAGTTCTACAGCTGTGGCAGTCCTGTTTACATGCGTGCTCATTCTTAACAGGGGGAGCAAAGAATGAGGCTATGGATGCAAATTCTTTAAAATTCAGCAATTTCTTAGAGAATTTCAGATAGGATGAGTGCTCCAGCTCATAAAAATGATAACAATTTACACTGTAGTGCCTTCACTCCCAAGAATCCAAAATCACTTTACAAACATTGTTGGCCAATTTTGTTCTTCCCTTGTAGTCAAAACACCTACTGAAATCAATTGTAAAATCACTTCTATTGAATCTCCTCCAACTGCAGAGCTGAGTGAGAATTTTATATGTTGAACAGCTATAGAACTGGAGCCTTGAAATTGCTTTTTAAATTATACATAAGAATCATACCGTTTATGTTCTTCTAGCACTCTCACAGTTAGTTTAGACAATATTTTCATAAACTGCACTCTTAGGAAAAGAAATCAATCCATCAGGACTAGATAAGAGAGAATGATTAAGTATTTTCCATGCTCAAATATTAACATAAATTAGTAAAATTGATTTAGTGTCCTAAGCAAGGAATGCTCCCTTGGTCAGTACATCAGTGTTACGGTCTACCCTCAGTGATTACTGAATCATAAAAAGTCCTGTCTTCAAACATGAAAGTTTTTGCATTTTTCATTTTTTTAAATACTAAGGATAAAAGATGAAACCAAAGCTAGAAAAGCATAAATGATAGAAATTTGAGACTCATTTGAGTTGTTTTACTGGTACTGAATCAAAATTGTGCATATGTACTGCAACAGATTTCATGCTCTTTTTTTTGATGTTCAGTATTTTTTTAATCTAAAAATGTTCCGCTGATGTTAATGGTAGTTTTGACAGAATAAATATCATCTGAGATTGAACTTAGACACAGGCAGGAAAAACAGTGTAGAGTAGGCTTGCCTTTGAAACAACAGGAAGAAAACTAACAAAATTGAAAGAGTAAGGCAAGACAAACAGTTATGAGCTGCTCAGTGAGCTCTGGATTTTCTGGTTTTTAGCACCAGTATGAGAGGGCTGCCTCAACAGGATAATTTCCAGTGTGCCCTAAACACTGAGAAGCTGCTTCTGCTGCTTGATCCATGGGGATCTGTCCTAGTTAAACAGTTTCTGAGAAATGTGTGTGCCCAGAGCACTAGTCAGCAACATGTACCATGGGGCTGCCTTGTGTAACCTCTGGCTTCATATGGGGCACATGGCAACTCCCATCTCCACCAGCTTCTCATGGTGAGACACTTGACTCCAAGGGAATGACAAAAAGTAAATGGTAATACTTGGATTTACAAATGATGAGGGTAGGGACATGCAATCCCACATCCATGCTGGCATTCACAAACAGCTCCTCTCCTAACTGACTGGAGGTGCTTGGAAGGCTGGGTCTCCACACTGCACTTGTGCAAAATAAGATCCTGAGCTAAGGAATGTTTCTACTGCCTGACACCAGCCTTTCCATAACTTATGATTTCAAGAGAAAATTCAGTTATGAAAATTTATTGCAAATAAGAGTGGCTCCTTTTTATGTATCTTCATACAGCTCTGTTTGATTGCCCCAATCATTTAGCCAGAAAAAGATTTCATCCATTGTATCCTAGTGTTCAATTAATGTGAAAATACCTTTCTCCAGAAAGTCGCTCAGAAAGTCACTTTGTATGAAACTGGAGACAATATGTATTGAATAATGACCTGATATTGAATAAAAATTCCCACTAGTGTAGGATTAGTAGCCTTAACCATTAGCAAGTTTCACAATATGCTAATAAAATATTTATTTGGCTATTACTTTTCTTGACCTATTAGTTCAGTTCATTAATAGATTCAGTCTTTCCAGACAGAACCTTATACATTTATCTGAAGCTTAGCTGGCTATTTTCCTCGTGATTTTTCCTTATGATTTTTTTGGCCAGATATATTTTTGTTCTATAAAATTTGAAGTGCATCTATACATATATATATACATACATACATATCTATAACATTATGAATATATAAGAAATAAAACATGAATCAGTTTTAACTCAAGTATTTTCAGGTACGGATGATTTAAAAGAGATATTCACTACTTGGTCCAACAGCCACTGGTTTAGACTGTTGGACCATTAAGAGTCAGAAAATGCATTACTGTATGCTTTCTATTAGGATAGACTAGTCAAATGCATACTCACTGAATAATTCCATGATTTTTTCCCTCTATCTAAAATCCTCCTCTAGGAACCTTTTAATGCATCTTGATTCTGAGAGTCTCCTTGCCCTACAAATCACTCTCATTCATATTAATGTCTTTTTTGCAGGTAAAAGAACTGGGATGTTGGAGCCAATATATATCAAAAACGCTTTTTGAGGAAAGATTTCCAGAATTCAGAATTTTGGTCTTTTGTGTGAAACATAAAGCAAGTACTAGAAATACCACATATAAATACATTATTATAAAAGTTATTTTCAATTTAATTTATATGGATTGTGGTTTAAAGCAGGCACTTAATTCTATCTATATAAGATGCCTTGAATATTACAGTTGCAGAAAAAAGTTTGGTTCCATCATAAGTTTTGACAATCTTTTAAACAGAGGGAGTATCTGTTAAGGACTGACAGGGTAGCAATAGAATAGAAATGTTTTCTTCAAGGGAAGCCACAGCTTTTTACTAAAGGGCAGCTACAAAATCCCAGCTCATAAAAGTTGTCAGGGACTGGAAATTTCATTGCCTCCTGAGAGCTGCTTATATTGTGCTCAGCTGGGAGGTTGATGTGTGGGATGGATTTCCCAGTGCAGTGTAGAGAAATAGGTTGCCTCCAAAATACAGAAAGTTATTCTAATCAGTTTTTGTCATCCTCCTTTGCAGTAACTTTTTGATGTGATGTAAAGATTTACATATTTCATATATGCAATAAATACCAACAAATGTAAATAAAGTAGCCTTAAAATGACAAATGACTTCTTACTGAGAAAATATAAATAATTAAATCTTGTCTTGTTTTGTTTTGTTTTGTTTTGTTTTGTTTTGTTTTGTTTTGTTTTGTTTAGGAAAATAGCCAGTTGGGGTTGTTTTTTTGGTTTGGTTGATTATTTTGTCTGTTTGTTTGTTGGGGTGGGTGTTGCACTTGTTTCTCTTTTCCAACCTTTTTGCTACTATTTCACTCATTTCACCTTGACTTCACTAATCTCTCCAAAGCTAAGTGTTGCCCATCGGACATGTAAATACTATGGGAATTCTTTACAAACAAGGCTTAAGTGAATCACACAAACAGAATAATTTCCCTGCTATCTGAAATGTCAGTAACAGAGAAAATGAACTTGAACAGACATCTGTTATTTTTTCCTCTCTTTCTACAAATGTATATTTTTAAATAGGTGCTTCAGTGACATTTGAAACAGATATGTATGTAAAAAATATATACTAAGAGGAAGGAGAAATAGTAAAATGTTGAATCATGTTGCTGCCTTTTTCCCTGGGGTGCAGTGTGTGTAATACATGAGAAAGATGACATCAGCCTCAGAAGAGGCTGGATTCACAGACATGCTATAAATAAACCATTCAACAAAATGAAAACCAGCAAAAGGGACAATCAGGGTCATATTTTTAAATATGCATTATTTACCCAATAATCTGAATAATCTCCTATGGTCTATCAGTTTCATAGGTAAAAGCAATAAGCACTGTCATCTGAAAAAAACCCACACACCCTGTGCCCCACATTTGTATTTGTTTTTTTATGTTTGCAGCCAATGTGGACAGAATGAATTTGGATAAATCCAACTCTATACAGTCACTTCCTTGTCATTTTTATGTGACCATACGTGACTACAGTTTCAGGTTTGTTTTCAAAAGCAAGATGGAAACACTCCTCCAGCCCCAGCAGGCATGGGATAAGGCTGTAAGGACTCCGTGCACAGGGGCTGTGTGTGGCTGGGCCCCAGCAATCTGTGAGGGACACAAGGCCACCACTCCCAAGCCCCCAGGCCATAGAGTGTGCCCCAGGGAACCTTCCTGTCCCTTGAAAACTCCCCTGACCCAAGTCTCAACAAATATTTTGGGATTTAGATTCCTGGATCTCTGGACTTTCCAGATTTCAGGGGTTATTCAGAGTATCTACAAACACCTAGATCCCTGTGAGGTGGCAAAATGCTTTGGTGCCAGGAAGCTCATCACTGCCTAACAGTGCAGGTGATTAAAATCCTGTGCTGGGACAGGAGGTTCCCCCAGCACTGGTGGGGGTGGCTGCACAACCTGCCCAGCTGTGGTCAAGTGAGCACCATGGACAGCAGATGTCTTGGTTTTCTGGTGATTCAGAAAGGTTACAAGAGAGGGGCCCTACATCAATTGGATCACTATGTCTAGCACAAAGTTACATAATTTATATAGTTTCTTCCTAGAAAAATTGCTTTTCTATGAGAGATCTGTCTCTGGCACCTTTCTGAGGCTGCATGTGGGCCTTTGGAGACCTGCCTGGGGTTTGGGCAGATCCATCTCTCTGCTGCTGCTGGAGCTGGACCATGAGCACTCAGCACAAGATTCATGGAGGCAGACAAAGCAAAAATACTCACAGCGATATTTACTGTCCTACAGTTATTTGTATAAATCATGGCAGCATCAAAGAAATGTGTCTTCCTCTTGGGGTGGAGGGTGATGGGATTCCTGCTTAAATTTAGTGCCTGAGGAAGTGCTTTTGCAGCAGAGACCTCTGAGAATGCTCTGTCTCCTTCACAAACAAGCTTCACTGCTATTTACAGCCTCCAACCAAGTGCCAGACACTGCAACCTGGTAAATGTACAGATAAATATGGATATGCATTTTTTCTGAATTGGGACCTTGTAGGGTGCTTTTGATTTGATCCATGGATCTTAGTCATGAGGGAGAATGCATTTATTAAGAAAAAGCATGAATAATAAGTGTAAATTATATTTTATTTTGTATTATATCAAATTATACCATTTTCTTTGCATAGCTTCAGATCTGACTTTTATTTTTTCTTTGTCCTATGTTTGTGCCCCAAAGTTTCCCCATTCTCTAAAACATGCATTAAAAACTGTGAGCTCTATTCCTCCTATTCCTTATTTTTTACATTTTCCTTTTAGCACTAAAGTAAATTTAAAAAACTTTTTAGCTCTGGAAACGTGTAAAGCAACAGAAAACTGGCTGTAATTCTGTCTGTTACATTTTAAATACCTTTTCCACTTTTTAAAAAAGTTATAAAGCAACAAAGTTACAGAGTTTCACATTACTTCTTTGAGCTTTACTTCTTCCTAAGCTGAGGAAGTTTTGAAAAGTTACAAAGTGTCAGAAACAAAATTCAAAAAGTGAGAAAACATCCCAGACCACTTTCATTCACTCATTTTCCCAGGGGAAAAAAAAAAGAAAAAAGAAAAAAAAAAGTTAAACTAGCTAGACAAATAAGGGCACAGAAACTGTACAAAAGCTTTATTTTAGAAACAAATAGTTCTTTTCACTGTGAAATGTTTAAATTAAAATATTTGTCAAGCTTTAACTGATCTATGTTTTGCTAGGCAATGCTCATAGGAAACACAGATCTCTCTGGCAAAAAAATGGTATCCTTTGGATTTTAAAGATACCAATATCTTTATCAATCCTCTGAACAAGGGTATCAAGTTCATCCTCAGTCAGTTCCAGATGACACCACACTGGGCAGAAGCATTGATCTGTCAGAGGCCAGGAAGGCTCTGTGGAGGGATCTGGGCAGGCTGGATCGATGGGCTGAGCCCAGTGGTGTGAAGCTCAACATGGTCAAGTGCTGGGTCCTGCCTTTGGCTCACAACAAACACAAAAAGCAAGAACAGGCTGGGGCAGAGTGTCTGGAAATCTGCCTGGTGCAAAAGGACCTGGAGGTGCTGGCTGACAGCTGAACACAAGCCAGCGTGAGCTCAAGCAGCCAAGAAAGCCAATGGCATCCTGGCCTGGATCAGCAATAGTGTGGCCAGCAGGACCAGGGTGGGAATTGTCCCCTGTACTCAGCATTAGGGAGGCCGCACCTCGAGTGCTGTGTCCAATTCTGGGCCCCTCACTGCAAGAAAGGCATTGAGATGCTGGATTGAGTCCAGAGATGGGCAACAGAGCCAATGAAGAACCTGGAACACAAGTCATGTGAGATGACTGAGAAAGCTGGAGTTGTTTAGTATGGAGTAAAGGAGGCTCAGGAGGGACCTGAAGGGAGGCTGTAGTCAGGTAGGGATCAGCCTCGGCAGGTACAAAGTGATAGGACTAGAGGAAGTGGCCTCAAGCTGGCCATGGGAAATTTAGATTGGGTATTAGGAAAAATTTCTTCATCAAAAGAGTTATCAAGCAGTAGAACAGGCTGCCCAGGGAAGTGGTAGAGTTACCACCCCTGGGAGTATTAAAAAGACAATGGATGTGGCACGAAGGGACATGGGTTGGTGGCGGACTTGACAGTGCTGGGTAATGGTTGGACTCAATGATTTTAGAGGCCTTTTCTTACTTAAGCATTTTTATGGTTCTATTATTTGATTATATTATTTGACCCTTCTCATCCAGCCTTTTCCAGGTGTTCTTAATTTCACTTAAAATGTGCTAATTTTTCTTTACTTCTTAAGCATAGCTAGAATGAAACAGAAAGATGTATATGAGGCAGACTCACATGTAAATTTAAAAGTAGTGAAAAAAAGCATTAACCTGACATATAAGATGACTGGGAAGTAAACTATTATATTATAAAAGAAAAAACATCAGGAGAATAACATCATTTATTTAAAGACAAGATGAATTGCATGTGTAACAAGCAAAGCTGCAAGAGTCAGCATGAGAACAAACACATTGGCCAGGATTGTAGCAAAGCCCTGGACAAGGATTGAAGAAAGAGAAAAGAATTAAGAGATTTTGATTCTTCCCCAGCCTTTTCCAAATGCTCCTGATTCCACTTAAAAACTACTAGTCTTTTTAAAAGCATGGCTAGAAGAACTAAACAGAAGGTTTAGTAGTTCTAAAACAACATTCATGAACAGTCAGGAATCAGACATTTGGAGAAAGAGTCTGGTAGCAGGAGAAGATGAAGAAAAGGAGTTTGTGTACTTCCCCTGTATATGGTCTCTCTAGAGAAATCATGGTTATATGAACTAGTGTAAGGCTGTGGTAGCACTATGCAGGGACAGGAGCTCAATTTCTCCAAAGGCAAAGGATGCTTCCTATAGATGATCCCTCTTAATTTTCAAAGTAAATTAAAACAACTTGGATTTTGGTAGATTTCAGGGCTCATGTGAATCATAAGGATAGAAAAAATAAAAGAGAATGCATGTTACCACTTTCTTGGGCAGGACTTGAGGAGCGATTATACAGGCAAAAAATTAACATAGTTAACAGAGCCTGTTTCCCAAGGGATATCATGAAAAATTATATAAATGCCCTGCAGATTTTTTTTCTGTGTACCTAGAGACAACTAGGATGAGGCACACTGAGATTTGCTGTCCTTCCCATGTGTCACACATATATTTGTCCTGTTGTCCCTTCTCTGAATTGGATAGAGCAGACACTGAGTAGGTTGCTCCTAAATAATCAGTGCCCTGTCCTTCAGTGGAAAGGAAATGTCTGAGGAAAAGGGTTAGAAAGGAATGGATGAAGGCATGTGAGAAGTGGAAGAAGATTGATGTGATCCTCATACTCTTTCTGTTCTCCAAGTAATACAGGGGAATGAACTGGACCAGATTCAGCTCTCTGAACTCAGGCTGGAGTTTGATGGGGAACAGGGAACCATCAGAAGCACTCACTGTCCATGGCAGTGCTCCTTTGAGTTCTGGAAGGTATAGTAGGCATAAGTTACTTCAATGATTTTTGATATTTTTTTTGCCTTGACCCACCACCCTCTCTATTGCCTGCTGCATATCTGTGGGGCTCCTGAACCCACTAACCTTAATTACTCACAGCTGTGACCTAGAGTTTGGGAATCGCTGACTTGGGCAGACATAAACATTTTTCTTGTATCATACTCAAGAAACAGGGCTTACCTATGTATTCTGGGGTGAATTATTTAGCTAGGATAAAATTTAGTTCTTTACCATGATGGTTTGTACTGTACACATCTTCCTCATATACTGAAGTTCTCACTTCATTAATAAAAACTGTGGTAAAATGAATATTGGAATAATGCTGATTAATTGCAAATAATTCATAAAAATATAATGTAGAGGGAAAAGACACTGGAAAAGTTGCTTTACAAGGAAAGAGGGAAAAAATTTCTACATGTTTTTAGATTGACCAAATGAGACTTAAGATGGGTATGGTAACATCATAATTATTTGCAAGCCAGAAATACCATGACTGAAAGGAATGGTTTATTTTGGCACAAGGATTATAAGTAAGCATGACAGGATGAAACTTAACACCCAACCTGTCAGCTTACTAGATGAAGGGAGCTCTACAACCACTTCTATTAAAAGCTGGATTTGACAAAGAACTATTCTAGGAGAGCATTCTCTACTGGCTTAAAACATGCCCAAATACACCTCTCTTTGCTTTAATTTCAACAGTTCAAGTTGAAAAACTGCTAGCACATTTGTGCAGTGATGTGTTTTAACACAGTACTATCAAGTAGTATGAATAAAATTGAAAGTCTGCTTAAGAATTTTATATGACTACTTTTATTCTGAGCTTTAGCAAACTAAAGAGCAGTAGAACCTGTCAAGCTTATCAGAAAGACAGAGAAATATTTGCTGCCAATTTTTTTTAGAGCAGGGGAAGAGGTGATGGAGGTCAGCAGGATTGCTAGTAGGATTCCCTGTGGTTTCCAGTGATCATACAGTCATATGTAAGTAGTATTTAAAACCTAAATGAAGTACTGGTGGATGTGAGTGGGAATGGGAAGTTCATTCTGCACTCCAGCTTCCTTAATTCTTCACAGTGTGAGCTGATGAAACCACACTATTGCTGTCAAAGGCCAGGTTAACATTTAATAGCCTGTAAAACTTTAAACTTACTTTTGGAAAGTCTTAAAACATTCTTATAGCTTTGATTAAAATTCAGGGGAACTATTAGGCTTAACCACTACGTTTCATTTAAGATAGCTTTGAAAAGTCATTAACCTCTGTTAAAGGAGAGGGAAGCTGATGTAATAGAAATCTCAAACAACAAAGCATAAACACAAAACACTGTTCAATCTGGAGACAAATGTAAAATGGCTCAGGGATCATCCTTACCTGAATAGATGTGTTTGGATTTGGAAAAGCAAAGAGAAGTGCCCAGACAGAGGAAGGGAAGAGAGCTGGCACAGCTGGAAGGGTAGGAAAGACAGCTGGAAGGAAGCTGCTCTGTGGCTCTAGGGCCATGCTTGCAGTCACAGGATGTAGCATAAGGGTTTTTAAGTAGAAAGCTGTCTAAAAACCATGATAACTGTGAATAGTGAAATTTGTGTTCAGATTTAGCATGCTTGGGGAAACAGATTATGTACAGCTTTTTAAAATGTTATTTTCTTCATATTTTATTTCTCTTTCTACATAAAACAAACTGTAAGATACCAAATTTTATCTAATGAATAAACCCACTAATAGTGATGAAAATAGGATAACCCTTCCTTCCTTTTGATCATTCTGTTCTTCTGTCTTAGATGAGAATTAATCTGTGTGGAATTTGGTATACTGTACCTGAATAAAAATTCATTAAAATAATTTAAACAAATATCAATAAACCACACATAAGACAATAATTATGCTTCAGACCTCAGGTTAACTAACTTGGTACCAATAGTCATGCATACTTTTTTTCCTAGACCGCAAAACTTCTGGTACAAAACTCCTGACACAAGTGAATGAAGGAGGCAAATTGAAATACCAATTTTCAGATTTTCACATTCATTTTCACAAAATGAATCTGATGTATGATTTTCTTCCTAAAGGAATGATTTCCCTAGATATAAGGGCTAAATAGCTTTTTCTAGGTGCTGAGAGTTCCACAGCACAGAGCCAAAGTGAGAGGTTCCTGTTCATATGACTTTTAAATCTTCCACTCAAGGCTTCTCAGGAAAACAAGTCCTGAATGTGCAATATTTCCAGGACTTGTTCACATGACAATCGAAAATCTCCTCTGGGAATCCAAGTCATGAAGAAAGTACCACTGTGGATCTGTTTGCAACTGTTAAAAAGTTGACCTGGCTGCTGCTTATTGTTAATTACCTGAAGATTACCATCTCCACAACAATAATATTGCTATAGATCATTCTAGTATTCATTAAAAAAAAAAAAAATCAGATAAATTCTTTTAATTTGCCACTGAAAGGGATCCCCTTCCAGCAGAGGGAATAAGCATATACACCAGAGTAATTTTGAGCCTCTCAGCTTGCAGTATTGACCATGTGAAAATAATTTTATTACTTGAGAAGCATATAAAACTGCTTTTGGAGCTATCAAAAGAAAACAAAAAATGTAATTCCAATATACAGGGCATATTTCTTTACATATCTCAATTATGAGTTCATGTGGCATCATTTTCACTCTTCACAATACCACCACTCCACACAATTGAAGTCTAAATCAAGTCCAGCAGGAAAATTTATGTCATCTACTAACTCCCATTGTGAGAGCTTATGTTTTTCTCTCATTGTCTTCCAGTAATGCAGTGTTCAGCATACTTTCTGTGTAGTTTTAAATATCAGCAATGTATCTGCAGCTGTAGATGTCTGTAGATGCACTGCACATGAAAGCAGTTAGACTCAGGGAGGTCTCGGTCCTTACCACTGCTAATTCCACCACACAGACCAATTTCCATATTCATTGTCATTTGTTTTTGCCAAAAAAGGAACAAAATTTTGATTGCATGATAAGGTAATGGATACAATAGTCACAGTTCTCTTCATATCTGATGTTGCTAGCAGGAAAGATGGCAGTGTGTGATGGCCTTTCATACCAAGGCTCAGGGTGACCTCCTGGCTCCAGTGAGGATGATACTGAAACTCTCAGTGATTTGGAAGGTACCAATATTTATTTTATCTTCATTCTATAAACTTGAGTTTAAATGAGTTCTTTTTCTAGAGGTCGTCTCGTCTTCACCTTCAAAGGATGAAAGGGTTGCCCCTATGGGTAGCATTCATCTCACTTTATCCATTTAAAAGTTAAGGGTCTATCAAAGTGCATCATTCAGGTTGCTTCACCTGAGAAAATGGTACCTAAAGCAGAGAGTCTGAATTGTCCTCCAAAGAGTGATAATGAACTCTAAGGTGACATGAGTGGATATCTAGATATTACATCATTAAAGAAGGTGAAATTAATCCCATTTTATACATATCATGATTAGCTCATAATTAATATTAAAACCAAGAAAAATATAGTAAGTAATGAGATCTGTATTGTGAAATAGCAAACAAAGGCTGATAAATAACTAACATTATATTAATCAAAGAAAGTGAAGCTATTAGAATTTACTTTCTCAATTCAAACTAACTGATTAATCTAATCAGATGGAATTTTAATACAAATGTACCATTTATTCTGTGGAAATCTTATCATTACTCTGTACAATGGCTTCTGTTTGTTGAAGACTGTTTGACATACACCTTGCCATTCATTGCATGATAGGGCAGCTGTCAATTATGCTTAAGTGTCTTATTGCTGTTGGCATGTGTCTAAATAATACATTTCTAAAACAATCTAATGGCTCAGCTGAACTAAAACAAGCTTGCAATGCAGCACTTGGAAACCTGACAGGCTGTCTTAAGTGTGTTGGACATGATATGTTCCAGTAATGAGATTTTAAGTTTGTGAATTTTCTAAACACAATATCATGTGGTGGTTGAAAATCTGCTAACATTCATGTGTGGTAGGTACAGCAAATAAATGTTTTGGTCATGAATAAACTTTTGGTAGCTTCCATTTAAAAAGGAAATGTGTCTTTGGCATTTCTACCTTTCACTTATCTGTGAACAATTAACACAAATTCTCAAGTTAGATTGTCTTCACCTCTAAATAACTATTCTGGTTGTCACTAAAAAGATTTTCAGATATATCAAAGTCAGACAACATCACCTTAGAATCCATTTTATGTCCAGTCTTTTTATAACCCAAGTAAAATTTCACATATTTATCTTCTTTAAGTTGGGTAGGATTTTTTTTTCAAATTTCTCTGCATTTGTCTTCCAAGGATAGCAGGAGTTTGAGATGTTATGGTGCCTCTAATCTGCATGAACTTTTCCATCAAAAAGCTACAGAAAATGGAATGTAGATACAAGTGGCATATAGATAGATGGATAGATACATGCAGATAGATAGTTAGACAGACAGATAGATACTAATGTCATATCCATAAAATAACATTCTTTTCTGATTTTTTCATTAAATTGTAGTCTGATTATGCCACCTCCTCTATGGTAATTGATTTCTTTTATTGCCCTATGATATCTACTTGGCTTCATGAGCCAGTCATCTTCAGAAATCTCATAATATGTAGACTTTTTCTTCCTGTTTCAGCTAAGGAGAATATACAGTATAACTAATGGTATTGGAAAACTCACCTCACAATAGGAACCTAGAGGTAAACAATTGCATTTGCAGTATATAATCTCCTCTGCAAGATTTCTAATTATTGTTATGCTTGTGTAGTCAGGAAATCATGGTCTATAAAGCAAGCCTAATTTCCTGTGGCTTGCACCTGAACACGATAAAAGCTCTTGATCTCCTTTCCTTCTCCAGAGGCAAATCACAAAACTGTGACATTGCTGTTTAATCCTACAATGAGTACCTATTTCCACTCATGTAATCCTGAAAGTGTTACCTTGATGTATGCTTGACCAGGGTCTCTCTGGACTTTCTGTGACTGCCTTAACGTTTCCCTGTAGTAAAATGAAGACATGCAGCACTGATACTTTTATGTACTCTCAGTAATTGTATGAGTTTGGCAAAAGACACTGATTAGTTTAGGCAAAACAGTTTTTTCCTTCAGAATTCTATACCAGCTTGGGAGGGTGCTTGTGTTAGACAGAAAGTTAATTACTGCTTCTTCCTACAACAAAGAGAAGACTATATTGATTAGATGTAGCTGTGAAAACGTTTAAGAAGAAACAAAGCCCCAGGTTTGTCCTATGTAATGTGAGCTTTAGTGCTTGTGACAGGTGCCAGATTTACAGCACTAGAGACTAAAATCCTCTCTACTCAAGGCAGGTATGGCTCTCCCCTGCCTGTCACTCAACCATGCTCCACTGGGAGAAGCACCAGACGTGCAAAAGCACTTCATTGCTGTTTAATCCTTTGGTGCTGACTTAGTGGGATTGAATCAGGAACATCAACTTATTTCACGTGGGCCAACAAATAACATTGACTTTGCAGCCTGTGTCCAACAAAGCTGTTAAGCACATACATAACTTTAAGATCAGCCTTAGCACCAACTCCATCAATTCCAGTGCTTTAGGTCTTTATTCACTTCTGCCTTGGAGAGGATTGGAATTAGTGACTTACAGCTAAAATGTTTCATATCCTTTCACTAATCCCCCCCAGTCACTTCCTAACAAACTGCCTTTGGAGACATATAAACCAAACCTCACACTGAACTCCTTGGCAGTACACTCATGTTTCACAATGTCCAACATCTAACATTTTCCTGTATCAGAGGAATCACTTTTACTTTGCTGGTGTTTGTCAATCCTCACATCATGACTTTAAGTCTCCTACTCTGAACAGCACTTCCTGATACATTTAATCCCATGAAAACTCATTACTTATTCAAGTGTATTAGGTCTGCACACTCATACCCAATGAATACTTATTACTTTGCAGAAAAATAAATATCTTCAGCAGCATATCCAATTTTATATACTAATAACTTTTCAAATGTGCTGCATATAGTAAATATGAAGAAGGAAGAGAAACTGAAAGCAGCACTAAAGTGTTGTTCTGAAAATAATTTTATTAGGGACAAAAATCTTATAAATATAAAATTATAATTGTTTTGATGCTATAAATTACTTGGAAACTATGTATATATGTAAAGTAGACAGCAGAGATGTCTGATTCACACCTGTGCAAGGACTTTGCAAAAGAGAATATTTTTTCCAGCTGTGGGTGAAGTCTCTCCATCTGCATCTTACATGCAGAGGATTCCTTCTGCATTAGGAACCCTTCCCTCCCTGTCAAACTGGGAGTCTGTGCCTCCGTGGCACTGAGCCTCCTGGCTGCAGCTACCCTAGAGAACTCATGGGTTTGTCCTGGCGGGGAGCTGGGCACAGAGCTGTGGAGGGCTGCATCATGTTACACCAGTGAGCCCTTCTGGGGAGCACAGGAAGGGAAGCAGCTACTGCAGGTCTCATGAGGGCAGAAAAAGAAATCCTTCTGAACTGAAGGCTGGAATAGGCTTGCTGGGCTATCAGGTCTAGTTCCTCATATTACAAATGACTTTATATATACATATTACGTAAGTTTTTTCATTATTTGGTCAATTTCCATCTCAGCAGACCCTGCTACTCACAGAAATTTTTTGACCACTACTCTACTGATTTCAAGTACATTTGAATTTTAAACTAAAGTTATGTGTGCCACTGTTTTGGTATATTGGCACTGTCTTTGAGCTGGAGCCAGTTTCCTACTGCATGAACCTGTTTCCTAATCCACACTAGAAATACTGCTCCTGTCAACATTGGTTTTTTGCAAGTACATTACTTCGATAGTTAATAGTTATCCTGTGACTTGTTAATATGCCCAGGTTTTCCTCTTCCTCAGTCATTTCTAACAAATGAGCTCTTAGTCTGTAGCAGAGGCTTTTGTTATTAGTCCGTAAGTGCATGACCTTGCATTTTGCAGTATTGAATTTCAATTACTCCAGCCTACAGCGTCACATGGTTCTTCCTGTGTGTTCCATCCCAGCCATCCTTTAGAGTCATATTCCCTCCCAACCCTGTATCACTAGGACATATCAGCACCACATCAACTATTTTTTACCAAGTGCATTAAAAAATGCACACTAAATCAGCTCCAAGAATCCACGCCTGGGAAGAGGAACAGGAACCTCCCTGATGTAAAACACTTCACACTAACGCTTAGTTCTTATGTCAGCACTAAAAGTTGGTTAGTCCTCTTTTATGCCCTTGTCTTGTTTTGATCCCTATTTCCTCCAGTTTAAACTAAAAATGTCTCATAGTATGACACAGTAGATTACAGTGTCACATGTTTAACTGAGATCTAGAAGAAGAAGCTGTGACCCATACCGTTTTCTAAGAAGAAAGCTGTCTTTTCAAAGGCAGGATACATACACAAAATTAACAGATAATTCAATCTAAATGTATACAACTATTTACCTAGCAATTATCTGTCACTTATCTCTACACATCCATAGAGTTTTTTTTTTCCCTTTCTTTCTCAAAGCTTGTTTTCTTAAACCCTATCAGCTGGGTGGCTAACAAGTCCTGTAGTCAAATCACTTTTTTCTCTCCCTTAATACAACAGTCATATGGAACCACTTCTGTTTTAACTAAATAATTTACCAAAAAGTTTGGAATTGTTTTGCGATTGTGCTCTCAGTGAATCCAGAAGTCTTCAAGAATTACCCATTTCCTTCATTTGGGCAGTCCTATTTTCTGCAGGGACATGTTCTTACAAAACACCCATTTCACTTAACAGCTTCTTGCATGTTTATCCCTGCACTGAGTCCCAGCTACAAAGGATCTTTAAAATAAATTCATCAAGATAACCATCAGACCTGGGGATGCTCCCACTGGAACGGCCTCAATAGAGCATAGTGAGAGTTTTGCTTCCAGAATAGACTCTAGTCTGGTGTCTGTACTTTGCTCACATATTTGTAGGCAGGATTTATACAAGAATTTCTAAGGGTCTGCACTTTTAATGTCCGATAAAGGAATGAGTAGATATCTAAGTCTCTCTGGAAATCTAAAAATCCTGTATTTCTAAACAGAATTTTTAGAACCTAAAATTTAACACCTAAAATTGTTCCAGCTATGGGTTATTAATGTCTGCAGTCTTTTTTTTTTTTTCTGTGTATATATGTGTGTGTGTATCCAGCTCTTGCTAGATGGTATACAAGGGAAGAAATCCAGTTCACCTTTCTCTACCCAGCCTCGCCTCCATGCGCTGCACCTGTGCAGTTTGCTTTAAGCCAGAAATGAAGAAATGCTTATTTTTCTTACTCATTGAGGGTAGACTTGTGTTACAAGACTGCTGCCTGGAGCCCTATTTCATGTCCATGCATGCATTGCACACTGCTCAGACAACCACGCAGGAAAGTAAAATGCAAAGAGTAACTTAAAAAACCAAGTTTTGAGCAGGTGCACAGAGGTTATCTATGCTGTCAGATGGATATAGTAAAGAGGAATGAACAGATGAAATAATCTCCGTATTTCAAGGAGTGTTGGAGACACAGTTCAATTGTTAACAGAAGCTTTATTTTTTTTGTAATCATGTAGAATATGAATGCATCATTTATAATTTTTTAAAATTTACTTTATTCATAGCAAACTGACATTTCATGAAGCATAAGTATGTTATCTTACTCTTTGCCCAAACCAGTCCTTGCTAAGGCTTTAATGCTTCAGCTCAAACCTTTATAAAGGCAGAGGAGATGACACATAGGCTATGGTGTACATTGTCGTAGATCTGTGGTGTCAGCTTTGCATTTACATTGCCTCTGCCTAATTAGATCAACTGGCAGTTCTATAACAAGGGAAAGGTTATAACTGACTTGTATGAAATGCTCATTTTGCCTGCTTTCGTTGATGCTCACCAGCACACAACTCTGTGGTCTCCAAGCAATTGTCTTCTAAATATCACTGTGCAGTGATTGGGTGAAACCTTTAATCCAAATCTAACTTTAAATAATTCTCTAGACGGCTCCTCCTCTCAGCCATGAGTGCACAGGCACCTGAGCACAGATCACTTTGCTGTTTACACAGTTTTATTTCCAAAATGCTGCTGCATTGATGTGGTTGCTGGTATCATCCTGAAGGAAATGAGTGTGTGGAAGCTTTGGGGTGCAACCAATGCTGCTGCTGTGGAGCAGCAGGCAGGAGTCTTTTTTGAGGCATCCCTGCTGCATGTGAACTTTGTTGTGCAGCAGGGCACATGCCATGGTCCAGGCAGGAGGATGACAGCCAGGTGGAATTTATAAAAATAATCATGGAAAGAACCAAACCGGCAGCATTTAAGTGAGGAAATAAGAGAGCTCATATTCAACAAAGCTCTAAAAAAAAAACACTTGAGAAAAAAAAGATTCTGTCAGACTTAATACAGCCACTTCTTATATTTGCACTCTATGCCCCTTGCATGCTGATTTAATGGGACTCCAAAGAACTCCTTGGTCTTTATGTTTTGGGCTTTTTTTTGTGGTTGTAGTTGTTTGTTTTTTCCTTATTTTTTATTGAAATTAAAATTTACAAAATAGGAAAAAATATTTTAGATGCAATTAAAATGTTTTACAGGACAAGAAGACTGTTAAAAATACAATGGCTTGTTCATAATAAAGTAACCTAATTTATATTAATGAATTTTACTAAGGGACTCCTGCAGAAATAAAGTACTTTTATCCATGCATGTCCTAAGAGATGAGTGAGACGGTCATGGCATGCCTATTCCTTTCAAACAACACATGACAAACAACATGGTAAAATATCATTAGTGAAAATTATACACGGTCTCCTTTAGACTGAGTTCTGTCATAAAAGAATAATAAAATTTTGCTAAATATTTTTTAATGTTCCAAATCTAAATTCAGGATGTTAAGATCAAATAATTAAACATCTCCATCTTCAATAAGAAAATAATAACTCAATTATATCAGAAGAGGTAAGACAAAACATCTGAGTTCCATACCTGATGGGAGTCTTTTTGTTTCTCTATATTCATTCAAGTTATTTCACCTTGTTCAGGATTAGTGACTACAAAAATGTGGATATGACAATCCATCTTCTTTATAAGAATGTTTTAGGAGTTAATATTTTCAATACTGCTTGAAGGATGAGAATTGCTGAATGTTGTAGTGTCGTATGACAGGGTTGGGTCACAGTGAGTGACATGCACTCCAGCTCTGAGAAAGAAACAGTGACCAAATTATTATCTGGAGAGGGAATATTATTGATGGATTCTCAAAGCTTTGGACCATTTTTTTCTTAATCAAAGAAAAGATAATGGTTAAAGCAAAAATTTTGTGAGAAATTCAGTATAAGAAATGATGGGCTCTTTGCTTCCTGAGGACATAAAATGCAACACAAATAACAGCAGACTAGGCCAAGTATCCCTGCAATGTATCTCAAACATGTATGTACCTCTGCATAACACTACATTTCTAACTTTCAAGGCATTTTGTTTCTCAGTTTGATCTGGATTTTCATAATTATTCTATCTACTGTAATTTCCCCAAACCCTTTTATTGCTTTCTTCACAGAGGTAGGATTATCCATACTCTCTGCTCCTGCAAACTGGCACGCTTCCTTTGAAGTCCACGAATCTGTGCCAATTTACACCACTGCAGACTTATTTGATATTGTGTTATAACTACAGATGGGTCCCAGCTGCAAATTTTGGTTTGGATCCAAGATCACCCCAAACTAGGGAGTGTTTGGATTCCTGATTGTGGTTTAGACCCCTCTCTATGGGTGTATTATAACAGAAAGAGAAATAACTCTGAATAGGGTAGAGGGCCAGCGCCTGTCAGGGAGGCTCCTTCATTGTGGTTAATCTGCACGAAACTGGAGACCAGTTTTTGTAGAATCCTCCTGCATGGCAGAGTTAAGAAGTGAAGAGCCATTCAAAATGAAGAAAATATACAAGGAGATAAAATTCGTGATCTGATCTAATGCAATTGTAAGATAAATCTTAATCATAATGAATCATTGGCTCATTGAATGAGGTTATATGCTGCATATCGCTGTCCAGTACAAGAGGCAAGGAAAGAAAATCCCTATTAAAGTCCAGCAGAGCAATAAAAAATTCATAAAAGCTCAGAGAAATTAGCACATATTTCATTCTCTCAAATGAACACTGCTAAATCCCATATTGTCTTAGTTTTTCTCCTACTGCTAAAACAGAAATGAGATTTTTTTTCTATCTCATTTAGCAGATCTGTATCAAATTTAAATGAATTAATAATATTTAATTAATGCTTGTTGAAGCTTTGTTCTACTTCAGTTTTGACCTTGGAAGTTGATTAAAAGCATGTGAGATGTCATTGCTAGTAAAGCAGAGAATTCCTGGAAAGCAGCTTTGATTCTAGGGACTACCAGGGTAAAACGGACATGTTTAAAATGCTGAAACAATTTTGAGGGGTTTCAAATGCAAGTTTTCTTTTGGCAGTTAAAGCCCCTCCCTCCCCTCATTGTGATTAATATGGTGTGTGACCACTATTTTCAGAGATCAGATTAAATAATCATCAAAGATCAAATACAAATTTCAGACCAGACCTCCAGAAGGGTTGCCCAGTTGACATGAATGATAAGTCATTGTTCTCTACAGACCAGGAAGAGAAGCAGGGTAGACTTTGTTACGTTATCCTCTCAATAAGTTTCTGTCCTGGTGAAAGATGACCAGGAAAAGGGCCTGAGTATTTCATGTCCACTCATTTTGCTGCTGCTCTGCCAAAGGTATTAACTCCAGTTGTGAAGGAACACCAGTTTCCTAGCACAGAGGACAAGGACTCAGAGCTCAGACTCCTAAATAAGTTGCTGATATCTAGCACATGCTAGTACTGTACCCTAACCCTTTTATTTCATTTTTACAATAAGTCTTCACTCCCAGGATTCACAGTCTGTTAACCACCCATTTGAGCAGACAGTAGAGATACAGACATAGTGAGAAAGGAGGGTTAGGTGAGTGGCATATTTACTGGATGGCCTGTGACAGAGCATTTCCCAGGCAGTCCTGACTTCCTCTCATTCACATGAGAGTTGCATTTACCTCTGGGAAAAGGAAATGTCACCACTGCATATCTGGATGGTGTCTGAAGCAATAACTTTATACAGTGCACTCTATGAACACACAGATGCACTTATAATACAAATGTATTTTTTGTACCTTTGCAACAGCACTTTGAAGCTAGTGAATAATTTGCTGTTCTGAAAAAGAAATGTACTGTTTTCAGTCCTCTTTTTGATCCTCTATGTGTATATATATATATCTGACATTTCTTACACCACTGTAATTAAAACTAAACTTTTGATAATAAATAAAAAATTAGACTATTTCTAGGTGGTTTTTTTCCAGCTTCAGAGCCTTCCAGTGCTTTTGCTTTCTTAATACCATTGTATTGAGTAAGCATTATGCACTAGCACTATTAACTTTTCATGAGCAAGCAGAACAAACAGGGAATCCTATCAGTCCAAAGTAAACTGAGGAGATTTGTCTTGAAAAAAATGCTTATAAATTTATAGGCAAAATAGCTTAACATATACTTCATGGTTCATAAAAAGATTAAAGTCAATATTTGCATAAATTTATCTTCCTAAACTGTAAGATATGCTACTGCCTTATATTGACCTTTTTCAAAAATAAATGTTATTTCCTTAAGTTATTGGTGTGCCATTCCTGTCTCTTAATTAATGCATTATTAGTCAAGAATCACTTCCTCAACTGAAAGAAAGCAGTTTAAATATTTTACAGAATATTCCATTTTGGCTAGAAGTTGAGCATACTAAGGGGAGGATATTTGTTAAGATGGTAATATTCTTTTTTTTCACTAATCATTCAAACCCCAAAGGCATTTCTTCTGCAATTTTCTTGTCACATGCGCCTTCCCTCCAAGAGAGTGTGATATTCATGCCTCAGGTGGGGCCTAAGTTGAGCTCTTCTTCCACCAACAGAATGAATGGCTTGTACTAACCACTACAGCACCAAAGGCAATCTCCCTACCTTTGTCCATATAAAACAGCCTTAAGTTTGCAGATTGCATTAGGGGAATATATACATGAAAGAATATTTTACTAGAAGCTCAAAGACCCTGTTCCTCAGGGTCCAGATCTGAAACCTTGGACTTAATTGTCCCATTATTTATGCATAATTTACACATCATTGCCCATGGATGCAATTCCCAAAATATATAGAGCTAGTGGCTGGGTGTACCTGACATGGCTAAATGTTTGAGCATGGCACTAAATCAATCTGCTGTGTCCTGGGTATTTCTGAGGAGCACATGTAGAGCAGTTCTGTGGTCTATGAGACTTGCTGGTGACTGTACACCGTAGGCACAAGGAGTCCAGTGCGGTCCCACTGCACGAACAGTGCAGAAGTGATCTGGGCTGTAGGAAATACCTGTAAAGTTGTGTATAATTGATACATTTTTAATTTACTGCTAAAACAGGCACAGTAGGATAGTCTAAAGAAAAGATTTAATCAGATATTAGCCTAAAAAATTATCTTATGCAGACAATTTTTTAATTATTCATTTAAGTACGTTTTGCACACTTTTTCTTCATTTTTATATCTCTATGCTTTGCTTCTTTCTCTAAGTGCTCAAATACATTGTCTTTTGTGTCTGTGAGATATTTAGTGGTAACACAGAGGGTTGTATTCACTTGAGGATACATTCTCCAGTCTCACTGACCTTTGAATCCTGAAATATCTCTAGGTCCAGTCTCAAATGTTGCACACAGCAAGAAGTCAAATGTTTTCCTCACAGGAGAGGTCCTACTCACCTGTGCCAAGTTGCATAGCTGTCAATGTGCTGGAAGATGCAAGTCTGGTCCTGAAAACACTGTTCACGTGAGAAAAATGTATTCACAAGGAGCCTGACATGGCAAGGACCCAAGCAACTCTGGCGTCTATCCAAAAAAGCACTTAATGCATATACTTAGAGGTACAATTCAGCTGCAAGTATGTGAGCAGTAACATTGCCTTTGATTGACACTGAATCAACGAGATGTGAGAGGTGATTAACAAATTTATCAAGCAAGGGCAATATTTGGCTCAGGACTGGACTTCTGTTGTTCAATTCCTGAATAAGGAAATAGAAACTGTTTGTAGAGGCTGCACAGAACTTCCTTGACACTGAGATTTTTCAGCCAGACATGGTGACATTAGACACAAAAGTATCAGAGCTTTCCTAATGCCTGAACAAACTAGAAATGTGAATAGATATGTTAACACTAATAAATTAATCTAGGAGCTCTGTTCATTGACTACCATAGAAAAAGCCTTAATGAAGAAAACTGAATGTATTCTGTTTACTTGCACAATACCTTATGTGGATAAATTTAGCAGAATCTGGTCTTTTCTTAAACAGCACCGACTTTATAATGTGCACTGCTGTATCACTGACGGATTGAAAGACCAAGACAAAAGACTTTTTTTAAGATTTTAGAAAACCCCATAGCCTCCTAAGTTTATTCAGATTCATAAGCAAGAAATGTCTCTACTAATTTAAGTTTGAAAGATGCTGAAATGGATAGAAAATGGAATTTATTCAGAAGTCACATTTTTTTTGATGTGGCGGACATGATTGTTGCATAATTTTGCTCACAGTTCTGGAAGCATGAAAGTGTGAGGGTAAAAATAATCGGGGGGGAAGTGTTGAAAAAGGAATTTATTTTGCAGAGAAGGCATAGAGCAAAGTCGTTTGGGACACATTAGCCCACAGGAATGGTTTTCAAAGGCAAGAAGAGAAGTTAGTGTAGTCTGAAGACTTGTATGTATCTCTTCCAGTCTGGGGGGTTTCTGAGTCTTCCTGTCAGTGGCAGATATTTCTTTCTGTTCTTGCCTGCAAACTGGAGTTCAGATGTCACTAAAAGACAGTTTTCACTTGTGTTTTTGTAAACCTTTTCTTAAATTAGGATTTAGCAATTTTATTTTAGGTTCCTAATTTGTGGGGGAGGGGTTATAATGATGACACACATAGAAAATTGTCAGGATGGAAACATACTTAAAAGCACTTCTGTTCCAAATGGAAATGTGTAATCCCCAAACTTCCAGAATCTATGGACTTCCAGTATTTTATACTGGTATCAGTGGTTTTGTGGGGGCTTTTTTATTTGTTTGTTTTTGGTTTTGGTTGTTTTTTGGGTTTTTTTGTGGGTTTTTTTACCCAGTTTGATGTTCTTAGCTTTTCAACAAATTATATTAACCATGCATTTGAGGTTTCAAAGGAAATTTTTAGTCTATTGGGTAATCAGTTCCTTAGGTTTACATCCAAGCCACAAAATATGTATTTGTGTCAAATTTTGCCTTGTTGCATGAAGTTGATGAAAAATCTGCTCAAAATGCAGTCGGTCAGCTTTGCAGCTAAATTACATGCATTAAACCTCATCGTTTCATGAATAGTTTGGGTTCAGCATTTTCATTGTCTTGAGCATCAGCTTTAACTCTATAGACAGCTATTTGCAAGAGAAAGTACATTTAATTCCACAACAGTTGACATTGAGAGCATATTGTTGATACAGGCTTCAATGATAGCCTTGTGTTTTAAATTGTTTCTGTCCTAGTTTAACAGCACAGTTTATTGTTAACCAGTTTCTTTTTATCCCTTCTAGCTGCAGATTTATTAGCAGAAACACATCGTACAAATGATGATTTATAATAGAATCATGTTGCCTGAGAAAACGTATTGATTTAGAATGAAATTGCAGTCTTTACTACAAAGGCAGAATGAAAGAGATGAGAGTGATCTGCCTTGAGTTAAACTAAATTTCTCTGACTGCCCTTTACCTGTGTTTTCTTTCTTTTGCAATACTTTGCATAAAAGAAAATGTTGCATTAGGCATTTTTTGTATCCAGTTCTTGCAATCTACATTCCTCAACATGCCACAATTACTATGATTGTCTTTGTTCAATTCTTTCATCTGTTCAAAGTAGTACGACATTTACCTTGGTAGCACTTAAAATGAACCGATCAATAGCTAGATGTTTGCTATTAAGAATGATGAAGAAAGGCTGAGTGGGAGGCAAACAAGGTTATCTACTTTTAATATATTACCTAATTATTTTCTGTGTTAGAAGGAAGGCATGCCTTCAGTTAATTGATTTTAATACATACACATGCAATTAATGCAGATGGCCAAAAGTGGACACTACAAATCCTGCTCATTTTTTACTGCTTTCATTTCTTTTTTAAGTTTCATGTCTTTTCTGTTGTTTAAACTCTTGTTGAAACCAGAATTTTAAGACAGCCAGGCAGCTTCAGTATATAAAAAGGAGGGGGAAATTGTGTGTTTACTGCTTAAGCCAAGACATAGAAACATTATCCTGTTGTTGGAAGAGTTAGTTTGCTTTTGATATAACATTTTATAGACACCTGAGAATTTTTTAAGTTTTATTGCAATTTATGCACAGGATTCCTTTCACTTGATATTTCTATTGCAATACAAATTCAAACAGTGATTTTGTCCTACCTTTTGAGACTGCAAAAAGACTGACTTTTTCTTTCAGAAATATTTTAGGCTAACTTATTCTCCTTATTACTTCATTAAAGGATCCCTTTGGTACTATTTCTTCCTTTTGTTTTACTAATCAACTCCTTTGGTACAACACTATCAACATGTATGCCTAAGTTTGCAACAGCATCAAAACTAGAGCACTATCACTAGCCATGGCCTTGGATCTTGTCAGACCTCTTTATGACAGACCATCTCCTGAGCTCCATCCAGCTTGTTTTCCATCCACGAAACCACATTCTTTGACTGCCTCCAGCTTGCCCAGAAATTGTGCTCACTGCCCTCAGGCTTTCTTCTGTTTCTGAACCTTCACAGCTTCCAGAGGCTCTTTCAGCTCCTCAGAGGCCAAAATGAAGTTTGAGCATCTCTGAAATGACAGGCTGCATGAAACAGCAAAAACATCCTGAAACAGCATCTGGGGAGCAAATTAACAGATGGATGTCCTCAAATTGCAAAGTGATGAGGAAACATTCAGTATGCACATGATGGAAGCTGCAAATGAAGGTGGAAATTTGGTGCTAATAACACCCTGGTCTGATCCAGTTTTCATTGGTTTGTGTTATCTTTGATAGAAGCTGAATTTAGATCAAAGAGGAAGAAATAGCAGTATACAATGTTGGAGAGTGACCCAACAGCAACATTCAAAACAACCAAGGGAGTTAATTTTCCTCTTGCTATTCATATGAGTCTAATGTGAGTTATTTTACATTAAATCAAGATAGACATGTACCTTGAATCCTGTGTCAATACTTGTGATCATTGTGATCACAATGAGAAATATATCTTATTCTTATTTCTGAAATTGAGAATTGTTCTGTCTTCAAGTGAAGTTGTAAACGTCTTCTAAGTTTTCTTATAGAACTTTTGCTTCTGTCTCTTCTAAATAATATTTTGGCCACCCTAACACAATTTTTAGCACTGCATTTTCTGTGTTTGCTGTATCTTTGCTGATATATCACAAATTCAGGCACCTCAATTGTTACCTCATTTGATTTGGAAGTAGTTAAAAATCCCTTTGTACAGAGACAGAAATATTTTTCTAAGAGCTAGTAACCTGCTGTTCTGGTCAGTCACTTACCACATTTTCATTGTTTGATACCAAGGTCTCAATTGACAAAAAGAACAGATTTATTTTTAATATTCCTGCCAAGATGCAATGATTCTGTAGTAACTTCGTTAAATGTTCGCATCACAACAGGAGCTGTTGAGAGTGTTTGGAGCTCTAATTCAATCTACGTCAATTATAGTCATAAGGGTGGGAAAGAAAGGCATATTTCAAATGTCCGCTTCTCTTTGACTTAGATTCCTGAATAACAAATCTCACCAGATAAATAATATGAATGAAATATATAATGAAATATAATATGTCAGAGTGACATCAAGCGCAACTGTGATTTTGGCTGTAATGTGTAAAGATATCGTTCCAAGATTTGGTATGTGACTCGAGACTGATAAGAAAGATGGGTGCTAACGTCTTTACAAACTACTCGATGAGTGGTCTTTAGGAGAAATGAGTGTTAATCTTTTTGAAATGGTTCTTAATGTCTCTACCAACCTCAAGCCACGCAAGTTTGTTACAGAACCCAGAGTTTGACTCCTGAACTTTGGGGTAATAGACAAACAGGTCTGCACAAAATCTATTGCAGAACACAGAGAGCCTGAACTTCTGAACTTCAGAGGAAAATTATAGGTTCAAGGGAGGAACATGTCGTAAGCAGTTCTGAAATCTGAACCTTCCTAGTACATCAGCCAATGGGGAAAGGAAGAGGGCAATATGCAGCCAAGAGTTGAGGATAAAAGGAGGATGCATCCTCCAGAAACAAGAGGGAGAAACCCCACAGGGGTATGGACTCTCTCTCTTTTTGTTCAAATAATACTGCGGGATTCCTCTGTCTTCTTTATGGATACTGGCTTTCTCGAGCATGATTTTCTTCACAAGATCAACTGAAGTATTTCCTCAAATATTTATTCCTTGCTGCTAAACTCCTTAGTGATAACTACACTTCAGATTTCTCCTGCCAGCTTGAACAGTAAAATGCCAGTTCTAATTATTATGCGTGATTTTGATATTCTTCACCATCTACAGAAAATCCTTGTGTTAGTATGGAAAAACTGTATTTTATCAATAACAGATAATAAATGAAAGAACAACTCATTTTAGTCTCAGAGATATATGTTTCCCATTGGATTTGCTTCCACTCAATACAACAGGCGATTAATCATATGTGTTATTGATTTAATTACACATACTGAGTAAGGTACACATTATACAAACATGTAATAGAATATAGATATAGAATCTTAGCTCTCCTTAAAGGATGATAGACTTACAGAGTGTTCAGGTTTGGAAGTGATCTGAAGGACTATCTAAACCCAACCTGCTCTGCCATGGGCGTGGACACGTCCCACCAGAGCTGGGTTGCTCAAGGCCTTATCCAACACAACTTTGAGTCATTAGTTGGCCATGCACAACCTCCCTGGGCAACCTGTTTCAGTATCTCTCAATCCTCAGAGTAAAGAATTTCTTCCATATATCTAACATAAATTTCCCTCCTTTCAGTTTGCACCTATTACTCCTTCTCTTATCTACTCCTATCACCACAACTCTACTGAACACTTCAGTCCTTGGAACTAATGAGCCTAAAGTTAGGCGAGGTTTTCAACACTCTCCTAAATCTAACATTAAATTTCATAATTCTTATAGATTTGGTTCCTAATGCCAATATGTAACAGATAAAGAAACAAGGCTTAACATGAAAGCAAAAACAATTCAGTGCTAGTAGATAACATCAGAAAGCATCACACAGCCTGAATGAGGAGCTGGCTGCCAACTGTTGGCCTGGAAATGTTTCCCAGTTAAATAGGATGAAGGCAGAAGTAAAAGGCACACATGTATAAGCACTAAATAGCAGCATTTGTTGTGGACAACAGGAAAACCAATGTAGGGTATTCAAAGAGAAACTTGTGCTGTAGATGATCCCTTAATGCAAAAGGCAAGTTTCAGAATTGTGCTGTCAAGGGGACTGTTGTCACTTTTGAAGATTGCACTGTTTAATATATTTAATCCTTGCTATGGTGCATTTTTTATATTGACAGATAATGACAGATGGGGATCTTTTCCTATGTGTCTCCCCTTTTGAGCTGAAGCAAGTCATGGAAAGAAAATTACAAACCAAGAGACTATGGAGTTGATCAAGTTGCTTAGGCATTAGTGAATGTATTCAATGAGTACCAAGGTGCTCATTAAACAAAGACAAAAAAGAACTATCATCACAGCATTTTTTTAATTTATACACAAGTCTCAAAAATGGTAAATGTGTTCCCCAGGCTTTTTCCTAGATGCTTTGGAAGAATCACTAAAGGCTGAGAAGAAACACTGCTTAGTTATTAGCAGCAACTTTTATTCCACAAAGCAATATCCAAGCAGTACAAAAATATTGTCCTGAAGCCAGTAGCATCTTTTGGGACTTTATTCTTCTTTGGAAAACTGACTATAATAACATCTGAAATGATAAGTATTATCCTAATTCCATTACTTGTTTACTCAGAGGCAAAATGCTTTCTGTATCGAAACTCAAAGACATGCAAGGGCAAAGATTAGTAAATTGTGTATGAACATGTAGGGACTAACATTCCTCATGTAGCTCATAAGACTATAGAACATTTGTGGCTTACAGTGCATATAACACTAACTCATTGGAAAACCCTGAAATATTGCTGAAATACTGAAAATTGGAAAATGACTGTAGACTTGCTGGTATATTCAGCAGTAAGGCAATTGCATTATATAGCAGCACCTCAGAAGACTAAAATACTTCTGTCAACAGGGAGAACAGACTGTGCAACTGTGATGATCTATCAATTTGCTGTCAAACTCTTTTCTCAGTCTGACAGTGGTCCTCACTCTTAAAACCAAAGTCCTGACAACCCATAAATCTATGCAGAGGATTAAGGTTATTTAGGATGTCTCTGCCTTGGTCTTGATGGTTACTTAACTATTCCTTATAAGACCACTGGAAATAGCTCCCACTGGTGAAAGTGCCTTGACACATTCAGTATATCAAAGCAACTACAAAAAATAAAATGTTTTATGTGGTCTTTTAATTTTCGTTAATGGAAAGTGTTGCAAAACAAACCATTTCAAGGGTAGATGTTCACTTGGAGTTAGATAAATAATTGACACTGTCACCTTTGAAAATCTTCCTTTCGACCCACAAAGAGAATTTTACTTTTATATTGACATGGAAAAAAGTGATGCCTTGGGGAATCCCCAGCCCAAGTTTGAAACTCTGGGAATCCCCAGCCCAAGTGTGAAACTCTAGTCTCTGGTATGAAAACAGTGTGTCCCCAGTGAGGTATCCTCAGCCTAGATTCAATACACTTGGAAGAACTGTGTGTGTCAGAAAGGTAAGAGAGCTCTCACCTGAAGCAAAGATTACTGGAACGGATGACATTAAGATGTGGTATTGTGTATCAGGCAGCATCACAGTACTATCACACCCTATGCAGGGAGAAGATCCTTGATTTCAATACGAACCAAATTCAGGTAATTGATTTAACATCTTGTCAGGAGATGCAAACTTCCTCCATTTTTCTATTTTAGCCCTAACTTCCACATTTCAGATTGCACAATGGGTGGATAATAGGATCAATCACAGAATGTCTTGAATTGGAAGGGACCTTCGAAGATCCTCTCATCTAAACCCCTAACATAGACAGGAACACCCAATATGTCATAACATCCACAGGATGGAAGTTATTTCTGGCCCATTCTGAACTGAATGTGCATAACTGCTGTAGTCCTGGAAAGGGAGCTTGAACTCAGCACATCTAGATCAGGCAAAGAACACAGCTGAATGTCATGGGGATGCTCTCCAGCCAGATTATCAGAGGCAATTTGTGCTCTCTCCTATAAGATAGATAGATAGATAGATAGATAGATAGATAGATAGATAGATAGATAGATAGATGTATATGTGCGTGTGTATACAAAAGTGTGTATTTATGTATATACATATAGACACACAAGCTTATCTACATCTGTATCTATATGAGCTACTTCTATGTGATGTTCCTGGTGTTGCTACAAACCATCAGAACTAAATCACTCACTTGCCCAGTTGGGATAGTCTGCAATATTCACAAAGCAGGACAGACAGCCTGGGTCACCTCTGTGGATTTTTATTACTGCAACCTTCTGTCACTAAAACAATTGTAAGAAATACTTGGATACATCCAAGCAACAGGGAAGCAGTCTGGTGTCTGTTTGGTTTCAGAGCCTTTGGCAATAAGCAATAAGTCAGTTTTGCTCAGACTGAAACAAGGAGATGGACTGGCCCTTCCAGCTACAGTGTTTAAAACACCCACCTGGAGACTCACATTCAAATCTTCAGTAGAGAAATGATTTTAAGCCATAATTTTTTTTTCTGAGAGACCTTGCTGCAATTACTGGACTATGAGAGAAGTCTGACAGTTCTATTTTGTGACAAACAATAATAAATTCAGAAAATATACAAATAACTGCAGGCTTCTCTAGAACTTGCATTTGTTATGGAGCTTTGGATTATAATTCTAGTTGATAACAACAACAACACACTAACAGGCACAACAATAGTTTCAACCACTACATTAAAGAGCAGATCTGTATAGATGGGCTGATGAACATAAAATAAACAGTGATCATTTAGTCCTTAAAGTTTCTTTTGTGGTGTTTGTTTTTATTTTTTCAGTTCAGTTGGGGTTTTTTCCTACAGGTACAATATCCTCCATTTTTAAAAACTACAATAGCCCTCAAAGTTGTGTTACATTGATTGTAACAACTTTCTAAAGATCTCTTCTTCAGAATGTAGTAACACTCCACCATTCAGAGCATTTGTAGGCAAAGATAAAACAGGCAAATAATGACAGCATTTCCTAGACAGCAGCCAGAAAGCCCAGCATATATATGAACACTTGCAAACATTTTGTGCAGTTAGATATGCTAGCCAAATTTTTCTCTTGAAAGTAGATTTGAAATTCAGCCCCTAAATTTGGCCATTAGATAAGGAGTAGCTCCTGGAAATAATAAAATGAGATCACAGTGTTTTTATTAAATGGTGAAACTTTTCTGATAATGATGAAAGCAAAATGTAATTAAATACACTTGTCCACCTTGATGCAGTTAAAGTCACTGATTTGCTTCTTAGATATCAAAAAGATAGTTGACCAGGTCAGATAGACCTTCCTTTCCTATACATTGTGAAAGCCTGTATTTGACTTTTTTTCTTTTTTCCCCACTAAGGGTATGTGGTTTGCCCAACGATGGGTTATCATCGTAATTTTTTCTTCAGAAGAACATTGGACAAAAAAATCAGCCTTTTCTTGCTCTTTAAGTTCATGCATTTTTAAGTGGGTTCAACTAATACGAAAATACTCAAGTTTGAAATATCATTGATCTAACAGAAGAATATCAGTCATGTACACAGACACTTTTATTTTTTATCTGTAGTTTGTACCTCCTGATTTTGCTTTTATGTTCGGGGAATTTCAATGCAATCTTCAAACACTAAAACTATGTATAAATTCCAGTGCTATTCAAACTAATTAAAACCATTCTTTCTCATTAGGTGTATTCCTCTGAAGTTAGGAAGGATTCAAAAACAAAAAGATTACATAATTTTAAGGCATTAAATTTTAAATATAGAATTGAAAACTACAACTTTCTATTAATGTCCTGCCAGAGAGTTTTTAGAAATGTAATACTGTCTCATGTGTATAAAGAAAACTAAAGAAGTTTTGGGGAATAAAACAAAATTCTGAAAGATACCTTTGAGTTTTTACTTGTTTGATTTTTTTAGTCGGGATTATTTTTTAATAAGACAAAGATAGATATTCTCAAGAAGATAACTTTGGAATTTGATGGAAGCATGGTTCATACCATTCCTGTCCTTCTCTCTTGCCTTGATCACATCTTGACCACTCAAAAAAAAAAAGTGCAAAGGCACAACTGGTGTGCATGTTGCTAATTTTCATTTTCATAGCATAAAAACTGATGGAATAATTATATTTTTGCCTTGAAAAATTTCTCCTTTTGGCTTTTGCTTGATCCATTCCTCCCATCCAAAAAAAAAAAAAAGAAAAAAAAAAGCCAGTTGAGACAGGTGCTATTTTTAACTAGCAACCAAAATATTCTTTTATCAACTTTTCATTTTGAATGCTCTTTTCCCCCCATCTCCCTGAATGGGTATTTGGAATTTTAGAATTCATTAGATGAATCCAGACACAGGTCAGATGGATTTCTGTGGAAATGCCTACGGCAAGTCATGAGAATCAGTTTCCTTTTCTTGCAGTCAATCTTGCCAGCCTGTCTTAATTTAGGATTAAACAAACCACTGTATTTAATAGACTCTGGCATGCATGACCCAACATTTAACTAAATTCAGGTAGATACAGAATCAAATATGAGCTACTTTGCACAATTTAATGCACGCCACTCGACATGGAAAGAAGTGGAAGTCCTGTTCAAATGAATTTTTGGCCCTGTTTCTACTTGAATACCTGTGGGAACTGAACGAAAGAAAAGAAATTATAAAAATACTTAAATATTCTTGTCTGCTACAGTTTATTATGAAAACTACGAGGAAAGGAAGGTCAACAGTTTACTTTACATTTCAGACATTTTCTGACACCTATCAGGAAATCCGTCTAGCTGAAGGAACAAGATTTCAGTTTCGTTTTTCATGTTCAGTAGCTCAGGCTCAGATCTCAGAGGCAGGAGACTGGTGGAGGTCGGCTTTCTGCAGTGGCAGCTCCCCAGGCAGCCAGTCCTGGAGAACACGAATCTCTGTGGAGCACAGCTGATCCGGCTGCCTCACACCACGGCCTTCAAAGTTACAGTTTTTCACATCGTCCCCTTTCAAGCAGAGAAAGGAAAAATGAGCATTAAAACCTCTCTGATATCTACAATTTCAATTGAAGTGGTGTTTCTTTGGTGGAAGACTTCTAACACACCATCAGTCATCTGAAAGTCAGACCTTTTATCCTAAACTTGTAATTGTAAGCCAGTCAGTAGAGGAAGATAAATATCTTCACACTTATCTCCATCCAAAAGAGAGATGCTCTTCAAGTCTCTGCTGCCCCATGTTGCTTTGTGTACCACAGTGTTTCTCTTAGTCTTCTGTGGAGCAGCAGGTAAATTTGCTCTTTCTGGGGCTTATCTGTTGTGGACAGACACTCTTACACCCTCTACTTGGCTTGGAAGAAAGGACTACTTTGTTGGTTTCCATGATAACTTCTGAAGGAGCTAGATTTTGTGCATAAGGCAGCAATTTTTAGTCCATGATATATGCCTCAGCTGCACTCGGCTTGTAACTATACCATCAGTTTCATTCTTGGCCTCCTTCACCAATATTAAGTGAAACATATTAAAAATCCCAGGGGAATGATTCAGCGTGGAATGATAGCCCTTGGATATCCAATAGTGTCTAATATGGCACAAAGAACCTACATGTAAACATCTGAATTGCTCCCAAAGTTTTGTAGCACCAGGTGTTGTCAGAAATAATGTCACCTTCTGGTACTTTTGTTTTCCATGTGCAGGGATGCAGAGATCCACCCACAGCCCGTGGGGATCCATGGGGGACGCAAAGATCCACCCACAGCCCATTGGGATCCATGGGGGATGCAGTGATCCACCCACAGCCCATGGGGGAGGTGCCCACACCGGAGTGGGTGGATGCCTGGAGGTGGCTGTGACCCTGTGGGAGGCCCGTGGAGAGGGGACTCTGCTTCCAGGCTGGAGCAGCCTGTCCTTGGAGGACTGCACCCCATGGAAGTGTGGCCCATGTCACAGCAGTCTGGGAGGTGCTGTTGCCCATGGGAGGGATTCATGTTGCAGCAGTCCCAGAGAGCTGTTGTCTGTGGGATGGACTCACACTGAAGAAGCTCATGGAGAACTGTCTCCTGTGGGAGGGACCCCACAGTGCAGCAGGGGAAGGACTCCTCTCCCTGAGCAGCAGGGGAAGTCACAGGTGATGAACTGACCATAATTCCCATTCCCTGTCTCCTTACATCACTGGGGTAGGAGGTAGAGCTGGAAGGAGGGAGGTATGGGGGGAAAGGTGTTTTTTAAGGTCTTGTTTTACTTCTATTTTCCTGCTCTGATTTCATTGGCAATAAACTCAATTCATTTCTTGAAGTTGAGCCTATTTTCCTGTGATGGCATTTGGTGAGCAATCTCTCCCTGTCTTTACCTCCCTCAACCCATGAACCCTTCATTAAATTTTCTCTCCTCTTTCCGGCTGTAGAGGCGAGTGAGTGAGTGGCTTTCATTGATGCCTGGCATCTGACCAGTGTCAACCCACAACAGGGGACAGGCCCTTCAGGCCAGGGCCTGTCAATATGAGAGCAGGTCGGCTCACTGCAGTCAGCTCCACCAGGCCCTGCATGTGCCCACAGAATGCTGCTGCCCTGATGGGCATGGGAGGCAGCTCATGTGCTGGACTCTGCAGGCCTACCTGGAGCAGGGAAACTACTCACCTCCCCAACTCTATCTCATCCCCTGCTGAAACCCTGGGGACTACCACTTGTGTCATTTCAACCTCCTCTATTTAAAAACGCACTCTGAAGCCTGAAGCTTTCCTCATCCTACAGCTTTCTCAAATTCCCTTATTATTATTATGCTGCTCATCCCTCAGCACAGCCATGAGATCTCTGACTCCTGTCACTCTCCACCTTCAGCCTGGAGCAGCTGCAGTGACATCTCACAGGCTGACCATGATGCTTGGAAAGAGAGAGTGAGGTTATTTCATAAATAAGATGGTTAAATACAAACTACCATTGAAGGAGCTTGCTGCTTTGGTTTAATTGTATTAGTTGTGTCTTTAATTGATATTTATGTGTCTCTGACTACCCCAGCAGGATTAGGAAGGATGAAGAAAAGGCAGGCACCAGCACAGAACCAGTAATGTACTGTTGTTTTGTACTAATGGTGCTCTATTTATGATCATGTGACAACTACATTACATTCCATTAAAATTAATAGAGATTTTCTTTTTTACTTTGTTATTTCAGAAACCAAGTGTAAGATTTACCTTTAATACAAAAATAACCAAATAGAGCTCAAGGAGCTGAGCCAAATCCTGTTGGTATTCAGCCCCACACTCCAGCCCCTCTTTCTCCCCCACCCCCTGGGTCCTATGGCTCCACTAAAGCCTTTGCTGATTTACAACAAGATGAGAGAAGAGTTTACATCCTACATATTTTTTCAAGCTATGCTCAGGAACTGTAATGCAGCGGTGCAGAGGCACTCCAACTAATATACTAATTGGATGCAGATGTGTTCTGCCTCTTGGAAAAATAAGACCAACTGGATGATCAACAAGAGCCAAATGGGTAATTTCTTTTTAAACAAATTGGTTTTATTAACTTTAAAATGCCCATAATCCAACTAGTCTGGCAGACTTTGGATATTATGAAACCACAAGCAGTATGTGATACCTGTTATTATCTCATACTACTTTTGGCTGCGATCTTACCATTCTGAATAAAAGACTAACATGTAAAGCTGAAGTCTCTCTTAAATAAAGAGTAGCATGTGTGAGTGCTGCCCCAGGAGATGGCCAGGAAATGAACTGTTTCAGGCTAAATTCCTCACTCCTTACTTTCTTCAGTAAGAGTGCATTTGCACACTCTGCCCACAGAAAACTCAGTTTTCACCCACCCCCGAAACGAGGAAGGGTGCTGTCAGTGGGAAGAAAACCACGTCAGTCTTACTCTTAGTGGAGAGGTAGGGTTTTGGTGATAGCTTTCAATGCTACTCACAATCCTATCAGCCATCAACACAGAGGGAGTAGCAAGGCTGGCATATTAAAAGTTAACATGGGTCCCTTTCATCTAAGAAATGCTTCTGTCAGAAAACAAATTCTTATTCAGCTCACACCTTTGATACTGATGGGACGAATGTGATGCAAGTGCAAGTGGAGATGCTGCAAAATTAAAAGGATCCACTGAGTATGAGTCCTGTGCTGCTGCTTGACAGCTTTGACTTTCTGAGTGACAGAGGACCTAATGAAGGGCCAAGAGTTGCACACTTTATTAAATAATTTTCTTCCTTTGTAGATCAGCATATTTTTATTCCCTTCTGCCAGTTTTATTTCTGTGGAAAATAATCTATCTTGTAAAATGACGGTTATGACTTTACTAGAAACATGAGCAGAAAAAACTGATATTGTCAATAGTCTTTGGAAACGAAATGTTTGGAAGAGCCAATACTGTCAGTATCTGCAGAGCTTGAGCACCCATATTCTTGAACACTCTGGCATAACTTGACTTTTGAGTCCTGCTCTCCTGAGTCTCTTGGGTGATGACTAGCAGTCTGAGAGGGCAGCCAGAGATTTTCATTTCAGAATTAGGATTACTGGATACTGAATGACACTGTGAGAGATCTCTATTTTCCTGGTCAGTTTAGAGCAGGTGTTTTTTCAAAAGATAGGCGCAATTCAGCAAATGAATACAGTGCCATTGAAGCCCAGCTACCTTATCAATATCAATAAAACCTAGGTGTGCACTTTAGCCTTGGAGAGAAATGCAAAGTAGTGACAATGGCCTGTGAAAACAATAAAATTGTAGGAAAAGAAAAAAATAGTGGCTAAATTATGATAGAATAGAGAAACAATAGAGATCACCAGAAAGCAGCAGGAAAAAAGCCTCAAAACTGTGGTGTTTCCTGTTACTGATTTGAGTGAATTCAGAAGTGCCTGTGTCACAAGAATAGCCTTGCACTAAAACAGTGGGGTATGAATAGCAGATTTGAATAATTACCTTTGAGATGATTGCCAGTTCAGATTGAGATTGCAATCACTTCAGATGTAGCTTCTTTTATTTTTAATTTTAGAAATGTGATAAATTATAACTAGGAGAAGAGTAAATAAGAGTCTACTGAGACTCAGCTGAAGGATCTTTGCCCACTTTAGTTTTAATGACAGAACAAATGGCAGTCAGATCCAGGTTGGGATGCTCAGGTCATATGAGATTCAGGAGCAGATACTGTCCTCGTTTAAGAGGAATTACACATCATAGGCTCCAGCCATGCCATGAATCTGCATGCTCTGTGCCTGGAGGTAGTGACAGGGACCCAGACTTAGCCTTCCGGTAAATCTACTTGTGTTAAAAAATGTACTTTTCAAGGATTTTCATTAGAAACTGACCAGCCCCTTAAAGCCACATAATTTACTTAATGATTGATTACAGCATCCAGATGCAAATGTCTTGAGGTCATGCTTAAAAATATGACCTACAAAAAAAGATAACTCCAATGCAGCTCTGTAAATTTAAGAATGACCATGAAGAAAGCAAAAATATTCCAGTTAATAAATTTTGAGAAATATGTTTAAATCAATTATTTTCAAACTCCTCTATTAACAAAAAGAAAATCTGTATACAATTAACTCATTAGTAATTCACAGATTATGTTAGGTTTCCCAAATAACCTTTTTATCTGCCTAGTGTGCAGATGCTTTTTCTCTGTGGGTCAGAGCAGGGTGCCTTGCCAGTGGTCAGGAAAAAGCAGGAATGCTGTGGGTGCATACACACAGCAGGAAGGTTTTATGGTTTTATTTTTTTAATGGTAGACATACCTTGGAAAGAGTTGCAGGATTCCTATTCTAGGTTTCATTTCCAAAGCTGTGCAGCAGTTATTTTGGCATCTAACACATCTGGCCTTCAATTGTGTTCTCACTGCTCCACAGTGTTTGACAGACTATGTGGTAGAGCTCTTGCATTCACAGGATCACTGACAGGATCAAACCCCAGAAATATTTCATTTAAGAGGGACTTCTGGAGGCGACTTCAACCAGTTTTCTTCTCCAAGCTAGCCTAACTTCAGGACTAAAAATCCAGTTAAACCTTTAACTTTTATGAAAGATGATTTTTTATTTTCTTTTTCAGTCTGACAATTTTGCACTTCAAGATCTCAAGTGGTGATGCCCCGATTTTCTGTTCTCAGGTAATGTTGTCTACCTTCATTATCATTGTACTAAATATAGTTGTCTGTGTAAAGGACACTGTCCTTCAAATCACTGTGGGAAACAGCTACAGTTCACCTATCATGGCTTTGCAGACAGTCAGTGATTAATTTGTTTTGTTTTAAAATTTATAGAATTGTCCGTAGTTGTATATATGGCTTCAACTTAAAAAAAGTTCTACTCTCATTTGGCATAATAATAATTATGTTATAGAGTCCTTTTAAGATTATTATGGCAGATTCAAATTAGACCTAGATACAGCTACAAAATCCATATCAAATGAGATACTGATACATTAAGATCTTCAGGAGAAACGTTTCAAACTTCTAAGGCAGGATTTGTTTTCATAGCTTTTGTTCACACTCTTGTAATCCAAAGAATGACAGGATTAAATTCCAGTCTTGTTGGAGACTTGCCCTTTGCTTCTCAGATGGAAATATCTTATGTATCTGATTTTCAGTTCTGTTTTTAAACGTTAATTTTTTCCACTCTTTTTTTTTCACTACTCTATGTAATTTTTGTTTATCTTTCAGAAGTCTGGTCTGGCAGTATTTAATGAACTTTTATACAATTCTGACACTCTGGGCTCCAGCTAGTCAATGGCTTCATTTCTGTCCTGGCTATATTTGTGGCTCAGAGGTGTAATCACTAACAATGTAGTGAAATGATTTGCAATCACGTAGTTATTGTCCCAGGTTTGGATCAACTTTCAGAAAAATCTGCCCTGTAAAGGATCACAATGAGATATGTGAATAGCCTGTGTGTTAATTTCATAGAAAGTGTCAGGATAGCTTTCTATAACAGGAAGAGCTGTATGGCAAAACAGGCAACTGGTGTATATAAACACATAAGCCGCTGTCCTGCTGGGCTCTGAAAAGCCAGATGGTTTTATTACTCTTGCCACTCGTTGGAGAAGCCATTGACTCTGCCAGTATTTGGGTAATAGCTCTGCCCTGGGATCTGTCAGAGCTAGCATGTCCATCTGGCAAAAGGTTTAGTGATGCACGAGAGCTCCAGTCCCCTGGCCAAAGAGAGAGCAGTGTGCAGCAGTGCCAAACGCGGGCACAGCCAGGGCTGCTGTGCCTGGCAGCTGAGCTGTGCACACCCAGCACGTGAGCCCACCAGCACTGCCTGGCCATCCATCCTCTCTGCAGGCTGCTCATCCTGAAAGCTGCTAAGGCAGCAGTCTGAAATGTTCATAGAAAGACTTAATGTAGAGACAGCAGCTACCAATTAGTTTTGTTCATAGGAGTATTCACCTCCTATGTGAATTCGTGGTTCACACATAATGTGCATGACAGTAACCTCAAAATACAGACAAATAAAATACAAGGGTAGCTTAAGAATTCTTGGGAAATCAAAATCAGAGTCAGCTCTGAAATGTTTCTAATATTCATTAATTTATAGGGTCTATGGAATAGAATATGTTAGTGGGAAGTTAAAGTTAGCTGCAAAACAGTGGGGGCTGGTGGAATGAACAGAATGATGACATCAACACAGTTTTATAGATAGATATAATATCTAAACACATATTCCTATAAGTAATAATGGCATTTAAAACCTGCTACTATGCTGTAATAAAATGAAATGATAGCAGCTATTATAAAGCTTCTCATTTTCTGGAACATCAAAAGTTAGAGATTAAAACAGAAGTTACTCAGAGTTTAATTGCTGGAAGAAGCACAAACAAAATGCAGCTTGAATAATGACCAAGTATCTCTGAGGTGTACTCTCAGCAGTGCCACTGTGACTTGAGCTTTCTGAGGTTTTTTAAAAACTTCAAAAGCATCTGTACAGGGCCCAGTCTGAAGGACCTCACCTCTAACAAATCTCTGAATCTATGGGTCAAAGAGTAATGGATTCAGTAAGATGATCACCGTGCGATCTTTTTTAAAACCTAGCCTGTGCTATTTGGCTGGTGAATGGATATGAGTAATGTTTGTCAACAGGTAATATCATTATTTGTGTCATAAGGTCATCTTTTCAAATTCTCTCAAGAACTGTAGAGATAAAGATCAAGCTGCCTTATGACAAATACTAAGCCACAACTTCCTCAACTCAAAGCACTTTAAAAACAACCCCTGAGGTAACACAACAAGTGAAACTAAATTAAAATAAGTGGCCCAGAATCCCGGTGGTTTTGCTTGAAAATGGGAAATGGAAATGTAGTCAGCTGGTACAGAGTCTAAGTCAGTCTCTCAGGCAGTCTCTAAGTATTTCTGAGGCATTGAGAAAGTATCAGCAAAGGCATCCTGTGTGGAGCTAAATGAACTCCACTCTCTTTTCAATTTTTAGCTTCATTAAAAAAAAAAAAAGTGAGAAAAATGAGCAGTCAAAGCATGTATTTTCATATTGTACAATTATTTTCCTTATTAAAGGATAAGTTATGTTGAAACTGTCACTTTGGTTTCTTTTGCTACAGTCATATACAACATTGAGACTGACACAACCCGAGGCAGTCATTTAAAGACTGACAGACACTCTCTCCTCAATGTAGATACTTTCTGCTTTACTGCTACTTTTCTTTAAAGAAGTGTGAAGAGTGCATGCCAATGGCTGGCATTTTTCACAAATGTAAACTTTCCTCCTTTACATTCTTTTCAGAGGGTGATGCAGTTGGCTGCTCCTGGAAAATTCATGAATCATGGTTTCCAAGGTCTTTGTCATGGTTCCTATTGTAACAAAAGTTAGATGGACAATTGGCAATAATTTATGCAAAAGACTTAGACACTTTTTCTATTTTAGAAGTTAACTTCTAGACAACTGTGAGAATTATAAATTTGCTTGCTCTCCACTGCTACTTAAATCTTGAGGTGAGTGAATAGTAGTCTGAAGGTGGTTTAGTATTCCTTATTGTAGGAATATTAAACCTTGGTGCAATAATAAACCTTGGTGCAATAATAAACCTTGGTGCAAATATTCCTTATTGTAGGCTTTGTCCCCTGACTGCTCTACTTAAGCAGCTGTTGCCAACCTGAGTGTGCACCTTGGCATGTATGTGAGCACACTGTCCCAGCTGGTCACTTCACAATGTACGTGAAAAAATAAATTTTGTGATTTTGTGGGTGTTAATTCAAACTCTAGAGATTACAAAAGTTCCTGGATGTCCCTTCGGTGTTCCAGGGAAAGAGTGAGTAAGCACAAAGGAAAAAGAAAACTGCTAGAAGTAAAGAGAGCATGTTGAAAAATTTACATATTCCCTTTTCTTCCTCTGCACAAGGAATAACCTTATATTGGCCATATGTATATCCAGGCTTAAAAATAGCTGAAGTCTTTCCTAACTGAGAGGGAGAAAGGTATAAACCATATGCATTGGCTGTCCAATAGACTTCCAGCTACATGTGAATATACTTGTGTGGTCCTGGCTGTGACTGATGTCATCATGTGTCTGTACAGATGCTTGCCAGGTACACTGAAAACAAATCCATTCCCTGCTGTACTAATAGCACTGTCCTTCCTGAACAGAGCCCTAGCCAGCTTTGAGGAGCTTGGAAGGGGTTTTTAAGGGAAGTCTATTGATGATTTCAGTGAATAAGTGAAGTGCACACTGCAAAGCTATTTCTGTATGAATAATGTACATAATGTCCTTTTCATCCTTATAATAGGGACAGTATTTGAAAGCTAGTTTTTCTTCTGAGACTTCTTTCCAGCTGCTTCACTACCCAAAAACTTCCTCCCTTGATTTTCTCTCAGGAACATGTCCCAAGTGTTCTCTAGCTGGCTTTTTGGATTATTCCACCTAGATGGTCTCTGGATGCAGTCCTACCTCCATCACCATTATTATGCCCTGTGCTTCTGGAGACAACCAACAGACAGTTAATGTAATCCACAGAGCAGTAGGTGGTTTGGCCAGTCTCCTTCATGTTCCGTGGCTATATTTAGGGTATGAACTCCTGTATTTCATCCATTTTACTTACAAAAGTATGCTTTTGTAAGTATACTTTAAAAAGTTACACCTTTTTCTTCCCTGAATTAAGTTTTGTTCACTTCAATTTCAAGATTTCATCCAGTTTGTGCCTTAACAAGAAAGAAAATTAAATAATAAAAGCTGAAATACTTCCCTAACCATGAATTTTCTCTCTGGGAGGACAAAGGGGAGAGTTTTCATGGGGATACCACTAACACATATAAGCTGTACCAACATTGGCATAGTGATGTCGTAAAACTATCTCAAACTGCTAAATAGAAACACATTTGGGATTGTTAGACAAGATGAAAAAGAAACTAAGATAGCAGAGACTGAGAAAAGATAATCAAATACAGAGGATTTTGTAAGTCCAGAGAAGTTAAGAGGACTGTCTACCTGTGGGTGGAGAGCTTCAGGTTTAGTTCAATCAGTTGATTTTGTCTGTTTTAGTGTATAATGAGATGCTGCTAATAGAACTGCTGTCCAAATGCTAATTTTTCTACCACCTGTTTCAGATTAAATAAGGCGGGTGTTTGGGTTATTTTAGCGGTGAAGATAGAAATTTGTGGAAGTTTTTGCGTATAAGCTGAGCTGCAATTTTACTGTTGAGCACTTCTGTTTTGGAATACTTTTTCAAACTAAAGTTTTCTGACAAAAAAAGTTTTATAGCTTCTCTTATTCATTGCAGAAGACAGCTTTTTTTCCAGAATTCATCCATCCATCCATCCATCTGTCCATCTAACTAACGGACTTTCCCTCCCAGAGAAAATAATTGTGTCGAATTTTTCATTAAAACTGATGTTTGGTTCTAGCTGTGGATAAAAAATTGATACTTTCAAAAAAGATTTCCTGTTTCCCACATCAAAAGCATGCATGCAGCTACTGCCCATATATAATATTCCCCAAACATATTTTGTTTGTTTCCTTCCATGTTCTTCCTGCATATATTTTTTTTAAAATTGCCTACACAATTTTATGTTGTACTGTTGTTATCCCCATCTTATCATAAAGCTACCAATACATACCAATATTTTGAACTCCACCCAGCAAAACAGACCAATCAATTACAGAGTAACGAAAAAACTCCCCTGGAAGTGAACCAAAATATACCTCATCTGAAACTGAAGACCCTGAGCCAAGCAGAGTGTAAAGAGGTTTAATTTGGTCCCTCATCAAATAGACCATTCCTCTGTGAGAAATAAGATCAGACCAGAAATGAGCACAAATATATAAAGTCCTGAAGTTCCAGGAAAAAAAATCGATTCCTACCACTATCCAGAAGCCCTCTCTGACACTGTTTCTCTGCCCTTTTATTGTGCTGGACTAGTTGCAATCCCCAGTAAAAGAACTCAGTCAGGATTGACACTGGTTTTTCTGTACTTTGCTAATACTTGCTGTGATGTGAAAGACCTATTTTGTCTTACAGTCCAGACCGGGAAATATAATATTCAGTTTATAAGTTCTGTTTGTAAGTCTTTTTCTTTTCTTAGAAAACATTAAGCGGGGAAAGGTTTCACAGGTTACGTGATAAAATGCATCTTGGCTTGGTGCACTTTTTTAACTACCCGTGTTAAAATGAAGACTTCATAGACAGAGGGATTGAGTGCATTCTCAGCAAATTTGCAGATAACACTGAACTGAGTGGTGCAGTGACACTCCTGAAGGACAGGATGCCATCCAGAGGGACCTGGACAAGTTTGAAAAGTGGCTCATGAGAATCTCATGAGGTTTAACAAGACCAAGTGCAAGGTGCTGCACCTGGGTCAGGGCAATCCCCAGTATCAACACAGGCTGGGGATGAACAGATCCAGAGCAGCCCTGCTCAGAAGGATTTGGGGGTGCAGAGGGGGTGAGAGGCTGGACATGACCCATCCATGTGCCTTCACAGCCTGGAGAGCCAAATGTGTCCTGGGCTGCTCCAAAAGGCAGTGTGGGCAGAGGTGAGGGAGGGGATTCTGCCCCTCTGCTCTGCCCTGGTGAGACCCCACCTGCAGGGCTGCATCAGCTCTGGGGGCCCAGCACAGGAAGGACATGGACCTGTTGGAGAGAGTCCAGATGAGGCCACAAAGATGATCAGAGGGATGGGGCACCTCTGCTGTGAGGAAAGACCGAGAGAATTGGGATTGTTCAGCCTGAAAAAGAGGACTTCAGGGTGACCTAATGTAGCTTTCCAGTACCCAGAGAGACCCTACAAGAAAGATGGAGAAAAACTATTTACTAGTGCATGTAGTGAGAGGACACAGGGAAAGGGCTTCAAACTGAAAGAGGGTAGATTAAGGTTAGATATTAGGAAAAAAATCTTTATTGTGAGGGTGGTGAGGCACTGGAAAAGATTGCCCAGAGAAATTATGGATGCCCCATCTTTGAAGTTGTTCAAGACCACGTTGGATGGGGCTCTGAGCAACCTGGTCCAGTGAAAGACGTTTGGAATGAGATGATCTTTAAGGTCCTTCCCAATCCAAAGCATTTTATGATTCTATGATTCTGTGATTCTGTGATGGCTTTGTATTGGTGTGGTCAGACTTAGAAAGCTGGTACGATGTTTATTAAGCCTTTGGCTCATAGTAAAAATAAAAACCAAAACAACAAAAAGAGAGGAAAAAATCCAACAGAACAACAACACAAAAAACCAGACGAAAGATGATGAAGTAAAAAAAAGAAAATCTGCTGGGACAGGGTAGAAAAGAAGAGTGAAGACATATGTGGTAATAAGTAATTTAAGTTTTCCTTAGCTGGGCTTTACCCAGAACATTTCCTTGGATGGCCAGGAATACTTAATATTGTAATATATAGGGATGCAATATGTCCATATGGCTCATCTAGATTCATTCATTTATCTGTCTAGCTTTGATACCTTGTAATATTTTTATCCTCTAAGTACTCACATGTCTATTTTTTCCCCCAGTATGTTTATGAAAAAAGCATATACTGTTACTTTTGGTACTAAGAGATTAGCCCCTGCAGAAAAAAGTGATCTCCCTTGGCATATGCTTATTTCATTCATCTAAGTTTGTGCATTCTATAAATTATTCAGAGAAAAGATATTAGTGGATCAACAACAGCTCTGGTTCATCAGGTCATATTAACAATCTTGGACCATTACGTTGGTAGTGTGCCAAAGTACAATGCAGAGGGAGAATTTACAATGCATATTTCAGAGTAATCCCTCTATACACAGTGTCAAGGTCCATTTATGAGATATTCCTATAAAATATAATTGTCAGTGCAGCCCCATCCTGAGAGTCAGGGATGAAATCTGGGACCTTTTTTTAAATGCACTATTTTTCTGTCATCCCTCTTCTCACAGCTCTGAAGATGATTGCAATCAGGAGCTACACATAGGCAGCCATTTTATGTATTATCTATTCACTTTCCCCATGCTTTCAAAGTGCTCCAGGATGATTTTTGCTGAAGATTTTCCAATCACCTTTTTCTTCCTTTTGCTGGTCTGTGTAAAAAATATCTATAATGGGGTGCAATTGAGAGATTCTGATTGTCCCTCCATCGAGTTGCCTAGGAAACAGACTTGTGGATATCCAGCTTTTCCCTTCATTACTGAAGATGCCATTTACAGTTGATTTCCTCCTATGTCTCCTTTGCTGTGTGTACTGGTGAAAAGGAAGGGACACAATAGTCCTTGTTCTATTGTTTGGTTTGCTGTTTTAAGGTGTTATTTGTTTGCAGAATATTCGGATTATAAAGTCTGAATGTATTGCTCATGACAGATAGCCATGCCATGGGCAACACAAATAGCTGAAGATACCACATAATAAATTCCTTTCCTTTTTTTTAAAAAAAAACCTTCTGCTTATTTGGAGTCAAATATAAATCTAGCTAGATTCCCACAAATACTCAAATATAGTTATGCCTGTGAAACATTATCATTGTATTAATTATTTTATAGATGTATAACTGAGAGCAGATTTGTTTCCTTTCGCTCACTTTAATGTCATCTTATGTACACTGAAGTGGAGAAAAATATTAATTTTGCAGCTGGGACATTGAGAATGGATCTTAATCAGTTTGAACACTTTAGCCCTAAAAAGCTCAAATTTGATATATTTTTTTTAAAAGGTGAAAATGGTGACTCAATCTACTATTTAAGTGCAGCATAAATTTTTTCTCAGTAAAAGAAAGCATATTAATTATTAAGAACTCCAGATATTCATTTGGATCTGTTTTTCTCCTCTCTGCTTCCTTTTCTTTATTCTTTTCCTTTTCATTATTTTGGCTCCTTCTATTTCCTTTCCTCCTCTCATCCATCACTTTTATCTTTTTCATCTTCTTCCCTTTATTTTCCCTCTTAATATTTACTCTTTGTCTGTTGTAACTATTTTTCTTTTACAGAGTCTTCCTAGTCCCACTTCCCTTTTCTTCACCTCCCAAGAAGCATCCCTCTCTTGAGAAACAGGCTATATCTAGTTTCAAAGTCATCTCCTCCCCATTTTGATTTGAAAATTATTTATACCAGTAATAAAGAGTACTGAAGGGCTGGATCACAGTAGAAAAGGTTGTTTATAGACTGGAGAGGAACAGAAAAGCACTAGACATTTCCTTACTCTACCAGTTTCTCTTCATGTGCATCCCTCACTTTGCCTCCCCAAGTTTTGTATAGGTCATCCCAGGACCACCAAGGTGTGCCTGCCCCCCCAGTAGCCTTCCTGAGTTGAATATCTGCTTCCTTGCCTAATTCTCTTTTCTGCCTACTCCCCCTCCCTGCCACAGCCCTCTCAGCGCACTTTTCTCTGCTTCTTTCTGCCTTGCCTCCGTTTTCCTCAGATTGTTCCTTACTCTGATAACATCTCTGTCTTTCTGACCCCAGGGTGACCGAGAAAACACCCTGGCTCTGTTTTGTTTTTTGTTTTATGGTATTTGTCTTAGCGGTGTTTTTCCCCTTTCCTTTCCTGTCCTCAGTCTCCTTTTCCCCTATTCCTCATTTTTAAGCAACTTGACCTGCCTCATTTCAGCATAATCAGCTACCCCAAGTTGGAGCAAAGCAGGTACAGTTGGACAGAAGTCAAACACTAGGGGAAAAAAAGCCAAACAGGAAAGAAAAACCCGTCATTTACATCAACAAGATTGGCCCACAGTTCAGAGAGAGAAAAGAAAGGAAGAGCAGTGCTTTTTCCCATGAGTCAGTGCTGGCAGAGGAAGGACAACAGTGACAGTGAGCTCCTCTTTATTCTCTGGCCTCGGGTCTGCACTTCCTGCTATAGTTCTCTCTTCCACAAATTAAAGGTACTTCGGGTGTTACTGCATCCTTATCACTGCCTGAGGGAGCTCAGACCACAAACTTAGAGAAGGTGAGTGAAATGATGATTAGAAATTATGGCAAACTTCTTTCTAGACACACTAATGGAAGTAGGATAGGACATACTGCTGGGTGTATTTCGTGTTCTTAGACTTCATCTGCAAGCAGCACTTTGTTCTGCAGACACCGAGGTGGTAGAGGGATGGTGGAGAGGGATGAACATTAATTTGTTGATGTTAATTATCAGCTGAAACTGACAGGATGTTTTTTTGATTAAATGTTTTCCTGTTTTCATCAGAAAATGCTAATGAGGAGAGAAAACCCAGAGGTTTTCATAGGAATATATCCATTTCTAACACATTTTTATTTGGAATGCTTTTCTGGTCTAGATGGGGAGTTCTGTCCAAAACCCTCAGAATAAACATTCTGCCCCAATATAATCATTATTTAGGTAAGAAACTTCAGAGGAAATTGCTTCAACTCCCTTTTTTTCTATTGAGACATTGATTTAAATCCATATATTAAAAAACTCGGATGTATGCTTCTGTCACAAGAGACCTGACTTGTCTTTATTGAGGTGACCGTATTCATTTTTTTCATAGTGGGCCTTGATTTTACATCAGTCAGGATTTAAGATTTACTTTTTGTCTTGAAAAGTTTCAGGAGATAAGGAAAACTTCATTATTATACAGATATGTCCTGAAAGACATAGTTCAGAAACTTGATACAAATTTGTCCTCTCTTCCTCCTCCACCCACAGCCCCCTAAGACTTTTTTGGGTCTGAGTCCCTTGGGGTCCCCAGGACCTCCACAGATCTCCTGAGGAGGACAAAGAAAAGAGACACCAAATATGTAATATGAGAGGCAGCCTGAATAACCCGTTTTAAAGAAAGATGCAGCTGAAATATGTAAGGACCAAGTAAAAATTAAGTCCTTTTAGTAATAACATTAAATATCTTGTTGTATTTGTACTATAATGACAATAATTAGAAAAGCTCCCTGCTATCCTCAGTGATACTTTTTGTCTTGAGTTGGGATGAATTAAAGAGCCAAACTGGAAGAGAGGTGTCTGGTATGACTTATGGCATCCTTTTGCTAGTTGAAGTGGTCATGAACAAAATACACATAATAAACCTCTGCTCTCTTGAATAAGCCAATGAAAATGACCCTTGAAAATATGTCTGTTTTCTTCAACAAAGTCTTAGAAACCAGTTATTATTATTATCTGAATAGAACACAACTTGAAAGGGAACCTAACAGCATGTAAATATGCTAACAATAACCAAACCTTCTGGGTTGGAACATATGAGAGCCATGCCCAAAACATTTGTGAGTGAGAAAAAAGGAGAATCTCTTGTCCCTTCCTCCCTATTCCCCTCGATCAGGGAGATTTCTGGAGGATGACTGGTTTGGTTGCAATGTTTGGTCAGCAGGGCACAAGCTACAACCTGACCTGCACACAGGAGCGTCCGTGTGTGTGGCTCAGTCTGCTCCTGAGCAAGCCTGTGTTAGCCAGAGGCACCACAGCTGCAAGAAGCTGGAAGGAAAGGCTCCTTCCACTTCCTCAGAAGCTCATCACATGCATCTGTTCAAGGCTGATCACAGCCCAGGACCACGTTATTTTGCTGAATTAAGCTGTGGGGTTATTATTAACAAAATAGAAATAAATTGAGAACAGAATGGAAAACAGCTTGCAGCAGGGAGATTTACGACTTACATGTCTTGTGTGTACCCTGACTGCAGTCATGACCTAATTTCTCACCAAACATAAAAAAAAGGTAAGAAGAAAAAACTCTAGTAAAGGAGATAAAGTGAGAGGCTAATACAAAACATACTACATAACATTTCTGTTCCCTTTGATGAGTGCATTAGGGACTAATTTATCTTCTTTGAAAATTCTAGAGATCTGTGTCTGCTTATTGAATGAGCCTACGACATTAATATTTTGGTTTTGTTGTTCTTACACTTCATAGGTTTTATGTTAAACCTTGACAGAATTCAATAAATCCAAATATATCTTTCGTTGATAGAATTCGATAAAGCAGGTATTTCAAAAAAGATTTGTACTGTTTCTCTGTCTTTCTGTGAAGAGTGAAAATGTTTTAGGTTTCCTCAAAAATGCCATACGTTGCCCTATAAAGCCTTCAATCGGGAAAGCCTCCATTCAGGAAAACATTTAACCATATGCTTGACTTTAACTTTAGGCATATGCTTAAAATCTAACATGTGCCGAAATTCTTTCCTGAAAAGGAATGGATTTAAGCACTTGCTTATGCTTTTTCCTGGATCAGAGCCCTGTAAGTTATACACCAGATCCTGCTGCCCTCACCTACAGAGTTGAACTCAACTACTTGTATTTGGTATTTTTAAAACAATTTCAGTTGTTAAGATGTTACTTCGTGACTGAAAAAAGTAAGACTAGAAGACCAGAGTTTTCTAGGTATTATTGAAACGCTTAGCTCTCAGTAGAGACTTGTTACATACGAGGATTCTGCAGTGTTCCAGCATCATTTTCAGTAACATTGTTAGTGACTTACACAGTAAAACACAATATTTGTCCTAATTTACCTTTAGATTTTGTGGTCAATATGTAGGTGTTTTAGTCATTGATGGCCTGATTTAAGATCTCTAAAATTAATTTAACTGAGTTTGACAATTTTGTAAAAAATAAATTGACTTCCCTTATTTTGGATAGAAGGTATCGTACAATCATTAAGGTTGGAAGAGGCCTCCAAGAGCATTTAGTGCAACCTCTGACTGACCACCACCTTGTAAACTAAACCACAGCAGTGAATGCCACATCCTGTCATTTCTTGAACAGCTCTAGGGATGGTGACTCCACCAGTTCCCTGGGCAGCACTTTCCAGTATTTGACCAGCCCTTCAGTGCAGAAATTCTTCCTGATGTCCACCCTGAACTTCCTGTGGCACAGCTTGAGGCCATTTTCTCTTGTCCTTACAGTGGTTGTCCCAGAGATGAGACCAACACCCACCTTGCTGCAACATCTAAAAATATGAATTGGTGACAACTCTTCCACAAAGGTGGATGCATTTCACTCTATTCTTATTTCTTTTCTCATTTTAGAAAGTGAGAAAAACTTACAGTAACTAAGTGGAAAAAACCTCAAATCCACCTTTTTTTCCCAGTCCATTCTCACATCCATTAATAATGTCACAGGTTGTCATTATTACTGCTGAGTGAAACTGTGTTTGAAACAATATATCATTTTTATCCTTCAGTTATTATCAGAGTTTAACAATTTCTTTTCATGTTTATTAAGCTTAAAAGAATACACTTTATAAAAGGGGTATCTGTAGGGGAGAGGAGAGGGAAGCAGACAGGCACACAAATCCCTTTATTTATGGGTGGGATTTGCTCATGCACTATCTGCACCAACCCAAGTAAGCATAAGAATCAGAAACTACTGACCAAAACTCTTGGGAAGTCAAACCCCTGCTGTTTCCTAGAGGTCTGACACTCCAGCATTGAACTTACACTACATTATAATTAGACCTTCTTGCACTCTATTATCGAAATACTTTGTAACTTGTACATTTGTCTTTATACCATTATGGTTATTTCACATACCCTCTTTTCCTTGTTTCTTAGAGATCATTAAAACACAGAGTTGAGCACTAATAATAATGATGAAGGTATTCCAGATATTGAGACATGCCAGAACTACCAAGGGAAATAAATCACATTTTAGTGTTCAATCTCCAGCAGCCTATGGGTCTGTCACTGCAGGCGTATCTGCAGACACCACTGCACTCTGCTTAGAGCCCCCTTGGCAGAGAAACTCCAGCTGACAAACTCTGAAATACAGCTGATACTCCGCATATGCTGTATACATGACTGAGGAAATGAGGGTGTTTTGCTCTGCACAGAAGCAGACGGGGTGCTGGTGGCAGCTCACCTCAGGGATTTGCTAACCAGCCCTGAACCTGCTTCCTGACAGGACGTCAGTGCCACCCCCTCACACAAATTCATAGCAGGTCTGCAGGGTTTTCACAAGAGACCCTTGGCTGCTGAAAATTGCTAGGAAGCATTTCAGGCCACATGTTTTAATGTGAATTTCATGTAAGAAATATTTGTAAGGATAATGTTGTGTTTTCTCCAGGCACATTTCAGGGCAGTGATGTGGACACTGTGTTTATCTTCTTTAAAAGAAAGTGCAATTGCCTTCAAGGAGGAGGTGAACTGTGTTTTCACCAGATTCATCTGGTCTCTGGGTTGGACTGGTGACCTTCCTGCTCAGGAGCTCCACGCTGGAAGCCTCTGAATAAAGGGAAAAGGGAATTTGCACTTGGAGATTCCTCTGAACTCTCTCTGAACTAACCCTGAACCCCATCCTGAACTAACTGGGGATTATTTCAACTATTCATATCTGATTTCCTTCAGATTTTCTGTACATTTGAGTTTTCAAATGAATCCAGCTTTAAAAGTAGAGGACTGGATCCATTTCCTCTTTATTCATTATCTAAGCTCTCTAATCTTCTTTGTCTCCTTGCAGTTTGCATACACTGTATATGACATGACCTGTGTAGGGCACTTGCTATTTTCAGTCCTGACTCAGTACTCCAGTCATTGGCTATTATTAATCTGTCTTATCTTCTATTAGACATAACAATATAACATTGGAGAAAGTCAATGAGAGGTCAGTGAGGGACCCTTAAAACAGCAGACCCTTTGAGAAAGCATAGGTTTAAAGTAGTCTCATTTTGGTCTGTCTGAAATTTTTACTTAAGTTTTTAATTTCCTGTAGGGAAAAAAATATAATAAAAATAACTCACGTGAAAGAAAAGTTATTAATTAAACATTCATATTAATTACTCAGGTAAGTAACATAATTCCCTTGAATCAAAGTAATTAAGTGAATATTTAGTTTAAGTCTGCAGTGCATTTCTGCACACTGCTGTCTGAGTCTGTGGAAGGGGCACAGAACATCTCACAGAAGTGACCAAGACTCCACAAAATGGCCCAGGAAGGTAATTCCACAGTTGCTGTTCATTTGAAGTTAAAGATGTTGAGTGAAGGGTAGCTAATAAGATTTCCAGCACAAGTGGGTAAAATAAAATATTACACTTCATTTTATGAGACAGTATAGAAATCACCAGAGATCAAGGTATTATCTTATAAAAGATGTATTCAAAGCTAAAGCATGCTCTTCGGTACAAAATAAAAATGTATTTGTTCACACTTGGCTAAGCTCTACATCTGTGTAAATTAAAGGCTGGCCTTTTCATCATATCTCAACATGATACAGAGATCTACCAGCATAAAAATCTGTTGAAGATGACTACTTCTAAGATTTCATCTTCTTGACAAAAGTGTTAAAGCATTTTACTAGAAAGAATCTTAATAAAGACTGAAAGTAAACGCAGAATTGTCAGACAGATGGAGGAATCATGCAGAGGAACAGGCAGCCAGCAATGGATAAGAACCTGTAGAGGAGGGTGTAAAACTAATTTTAATCAACTTTATTCTTCTTGCTTTGTGGGTGTTGGGTTTTTCTTATGCTTTTTCAAAACAGTTTTGTGCTGTCAAATGAGCAACTGGCAATTACACTCCCCATTCCTACTAGAAATAGCTGGAATGGTTATTGTTGTTGATATTATTCACAAAACAGTAGGGCTTGGAGTCATCCAGGGACTCCCACTGTGCAAGGGACTATAAAGATGCAGAATAAAAAGATAGTTCTGTCTTAAAGCATCATCCTATTTCATTATGTTGAGAGTGAATCTGTGTTCATACAATATCCCTCCCACCCTGTAATGCCAGGTTGGGAGATCTAAATCTGTGCTGAATTTTCCATAACAGGTAAGAATAAGAGACTGCTGGCTTTGCTGCAACAATAAGAGCCTTTGGCCCTGCCCTGCTTGTCTGGCTTTTGAAGCAGTCTGAGGGTCACATTTTAGAATTTCTGAATTTAGTAGTTGTTAAAAGGAGACATGCATGAATAACGAGTGGGCAGAGAGTTACACAGGGCCAATATTGCCAGGCAGTTGCCCCCCGATGCCTGGATTGCACCCAGGCTGGAGGGAAATTCCTGCAAGCTCAAGCTGCTTCCCCTGATAGGCACTAAAAATACATATCTCCTCTTTACCTAATCATGAGCAGGTATTTTTTACTGTATTTCACATGAGAGAAAAACATTCAGTGACAATGAGCCCTTCCAGAAGGTCACAGTAATTTTGATAATTTGGGAGAAGGAATGGGAAAGGGAAGAGCAGAAGGAACACCCAGTAGAGAGTACTTCAGTAGGGTTTCAACTATCCATTTTCCAGAAAACCATTTCACTTGACACAACCTGACTGCATTTTAAAATACTGACAACATTGCTATGCCAAAGAATCTATTGTTTGATCATCTGAGATTTCAGTGTGTTGTTGATAACTAAACTTACCTAAAATAAAAATTAATTGAGTCTTTAAATACTGGGCATCTTCTTCAAATTGATCTCTTAAATTTTTGAAATTACTATTCTGGTTTTCAGCCCCAAGATCTTAACTCCTCTGAGAATAATACAAACCGAAAAATGGTTTTTGCTGATAGTAAAAGCTCTGAACACAAGTCTTCAAACAATGTTCAGGCTTCCTAGCTTTGGACAAGAGAATAGAATAACCCAAAATGTACCATTTTCTGTACAGTTTAGCTTTTGCTTCTTGATAGAAATCCAGCAAAATGTGGCAAATCACATTTTTAAATAATATATTTTTTATCAGCTAAGTATCCTGAGGGCTTATCCTCAGTAACAATGAATTATGAATAACTCATGCTTCCTAATATACCCCAGATCTCCATATTCAGCTCCTGCAAAGAAGCTGAGCTCTGCTCTTTCATCATCTGAGCTCCTTTTATTTCCTAACCCGGCAGTGCTGGACTCAGTGGGTCCAACATGGCCCTATCCACACACTCAGCCACCTCTGTGGATTGCCAGGGTACCCTGCCTTCTCCAAAGCCTTTCTTGGGCATCCACAGCTGTGCCTGGGAACAATCCAACAATGTTTTAATGCTAAAGAAAGGGACAGAGCCAGGATCCACTTGACAGAGCATGTCCTAACGCTTGGAGGAAGAGTGCAACTGCATTCCCAGGAGGTACTCTGGAGCTAGGAATGGCTGCCACCCCCAGACACAGTGGACTCGTGAGGAAAATACGTATTTTAACATTGCTTGTCTCTCTAATGCCTTATTAGAAATCTAAAAGAATCTGCCAAGCCTTCCTTAGTTTCAGGAGGTGAGTGTGACTGCATCACTTCAGCTGTTTCAGATGATGGCACGTGGGGCAGCGGCGGCTCCACCTGCCTGCCCAAACCACAGTGGGCTGTGCTTCCCATAACCCTGTCCCAGAGTGTCACAGGGCCCATGCTCAGCCTGCTGCAGGAAGAGACATTGGAGATCAAGATGGAGACATTTTACCCACAGGCTTCTTGCATCTTTTTTTTCTATGTATTCTCAGGAAACAGAGGAACCCACAGTGGCCCCTGAATAGTATTGGTAGTGCCAAACCTCCAGCTGTGCTTGCTTTTCATATTGTTGTTTAAAAGTGAATAATTACCATGTGAGAAAACCACAACAGTTTGATTTTTATCTCACTCCCCTGCCATATTGCCATCCTTCCTCCCTCCTTTTCTTCTCCTGCTAAACCCCCAGTCTCACTGCCCCTCCCCAGTCCCCACATGTGGTCTAATTTGTTTTGTGCAGCAAAATGCAGCTCAAAACTCAGCAAAAAAAGCTTTCTTCAGCAAGCATAACCCCAAAAGGTCACAAAGCTTCTTGTTATTGTGCTTTGCAGGCTTCTATTTTGCAAGAGCCCAGAACAGCACCCGTGCAGACACCAAGGGGTCCCATTTCTCAGCCAAACATCTCCAGCCTCCTACCCTTCCCAGGCAGCAGCCAGTGCTGCTTCTTGGATCCACATCCCAAAGTGAGCTTTACAGCTCCAGCATCCTTCAGACTGAAGAATGAATAAAACCTTTACACCACAGTGCAAGGTTTGTTGGTGTTTTCTCATTGTCTGGTTTTCAACTGGTGAGCTTAGGAGTCATAAGTCACTTAGCTGCACCAGCAGGAGCAAAAGATGAGCTGATTTAACCCACTTCTCAATGCTGGTGTTGTTTAGTATAGGCATTCCTTAAAAATGTCATCTGACCATGTTAAATGAAAAAAAAAAAATAGACTTGGCCATTGAGACCTACTTCCAGCATGGTATCATATTGGGAACTTCAGCTCCCACCGAGGCAAAGCACTGCAACTGCAGTTTTTCCTTACAAGCCACACAAACAATAAACTTCTATTTCCCTAGTGACTAGGATACTTCTTTGTATTATTCTTATTCTTCTGCCACAAGTATCTTCTGGGAAATACAGACCGTTCCATCCCTTGCGGTCAGCATCTCCCAGGAAGTACTCAGCAAGCTACCATAATCACCTACGCTACTTATTGTATTTGTTAATGGGATTTGACACCTTTGCCTTCTGGCTTCAACTGCAGCCTACACTTACACTCTGAAAACACTGATTAAATTACTCACCTAGTAATTTTCAGGATCAGGACGACATTTTGAAAAGCACACATTGCAATTTGATCTTGTTGTATTATATAAACTCATTTGAAAGCCTGTTTCAGCAAATCATTTAAGCCCTTTTTGAAGTACCATTGAGTGACTTCACAAATAAATATTTTTTGCATATAATGTTTGCTCTATGGCATTATCATGTAGCTTTCTGAAAGGGAAGTGGATTAGCTTCAATTGTTGTTATGATTTATTATTTGTTGAGTGCTGACAGTACACTTCAATGGAACTTGAGGAAGTGCTTAAAGTTAAGCACATTTTCAAGTACATTTCTGATCTAGGGCCAAAAAGTGAATCTGAGACCTTCTTTGCTGGAAAGCATAGACATGACACCAAGGAAAAGCATTCTTTAATTTTCCCTTAAGCAGGAAACACTGGTTAGCCATGTGGGTCTCTTTTACAGATAAAAGAGTTGAATGTAAACCATTTATCATTTTGATATTCCAGTGCCAAAGAAAAAGTGTATCAACTGTTCATATAATAAGTTAAATGCAAATTTAGGAACGTGGCCAACGGGATACACATATCTTCCCAAAGAGAGATGAAAGCATAGAATATAAACACACCACCTGGGGCTTGCAACCCCATCCAGGCCTGATGTCATGTCCTCTTGAAGGGCTCTGCATGCTCTCAGAATATTTGCCCTGGACAGACACAGAAGGATATGGTGATCTATCAGTAGATAAAACACCAAAGAACAGCTTCAAAAAGTAACAGAATTTCCTCTTTGCTGAACTACTTGTTAGTAGTGTAAGCCCACACTAGATACCATTAGCTCAGGAGAGCACTGGGTAGCTCCAAACTGCTGTAGGTGACATGTCTTTGCTATTGCTGTGTAAGGTAGTCCTTAAGACTCCATCTAGCTAGTGTGACTGCTCAGCACCTGTGATAGATATGATGGTAAATTCGTGCAATTAAATATAGGAGATATAATAAATATAGTAGATGATAGAATGTATATTTTTAACCCTGTAAATGTAAAGCTAATCCTGGTCCCTGGAATGGAGAGGGCGTTTTCCAAGTATCAGGACATGCTTTGGGAACTGTGAATGGACAAATGAACACCTTGATTTACACCAAAAAGGAGGGTGGCTCGCCAGGATGTGGCTTCTTGAGTTAATCAGATCTTGTACATCTGGACCATCAACTCATCGATAATAATCTTGAGGCTGGACCCTGAATTTGGAGAAATCAACATCCCAAAAGAGGATTCCCGGAAAATCCTTTCAAACATGTTCCAGTGCTGGGAAATCTGTTCAAGATTCATCACCAAGTGAAAAGACTGGGTTTGACTCCAAAGACACAATACCTCTGCTGCCGGGAGGCACAAAATACAGTATAAGAACCCGGAGCCAAACCCCAGCAAATTGTGGAACAGTGTGAGACAGCAGCCCTGCTGTCGGTCGTCTGTTTCACCCAACATTCGAATGTTGCTTTCGTAGGTGTCCCAGATAGATTTTAAAATGAAAAAATAAAATTTGTTCTTTCTATCCAATTGGCTAAAATTCATTTATAACAGCACCTGCTAGGGCTAGTCCCTAAATTAATTAGTCTGGGACTTTATGCTCATCTTTTTTATTATATGTGATAACGGAGTCTAACACAATAGAACCTTGTTGGCGACTGTAGCCAAGAAGCTCAATAGGAACAACAGCAATAATAATTATGCTTATTTGTTGCCTGAACACAGTTCTGAAACATCTGTGACTTGTCACTATTATCGGATAGAAACTATAGCCTAAGTTAGACTTTTTTTTGGAGGCAATACAAGAAAACTCACTATGGCTCCTGAAAACTCTCTTGGAATGTAATAATAAAAATGAGGAGGAAATATCCTGTGGGGGAAAAAGTGCTTAAGGCAACAGTAATTATATTGCCAAATATAGCATATAGAATCTGCAGAGTGAGAATTTCACATAACAAGGGAAATGTAAAGTCATACTTGGGGTGTAACTAAATTGTAATAGAATGGCTGGGAGGAGCATTATTTGAGGGAGTTAATATTTAATCCTTGAGTAGCCAAGGAAGCACAAGAGAGAGGCTGTTTTCAAATTCATATTTTCTTTATTTGTGCAGGAAACTATCAGTATGTATTTGGGTGCTGAAATCATAAATAATAATCTATTATAAACTCCACAGAATATACCTGAAATAACAAAGTCCTTATCTCTCTTTTCCCATTTTTCTGTTATTTCTAAACTGGCAACATAGAATCAAAAGCTCTGGTATGGAGAGTTTTTTTCTGGGCAAAACCAGGCAAGGCTTTCTCTTTGTTGAAAAGTCAGTCCTGTCTCCACTACAGTGTGCTGTTGCAGCAAGGGATTTGTAAGAGTCCTCTCCTCTACCAGCCAGCTGAGCAGGGCTGCTCTCTTGCTGTTGATCTCTTTCAGCCTGAGTGTTGAACCCCTGCACCAAACAGAAACCTCCTCCACTCCAACAAGAAATTTGCATCTTTTTTATCTCCCTGACTGCTGCTACTGCCCTTGGTACCTCTCTTCCCCCTTTTTCTCATTAAAAACACATTTATTCTAGCTCTATCTGCGATAGTCCTTTCTTCTCAGGTATTTCTCCTCTAAGAATCATCTGTTTGTGAACTTGGTTCAGACACCCCACACCTCAGCTGCAATGCCCATAGTGTCTACGGCACCCCAAGAACAGTTTCTTTCCTATCCGAGGTCAAAATGGGGACACATAGCATGAACTTGTACTTACACAAACAGGCCATGGCACTGAGCCAAGGCCTGCTGAAGTTCTCCAATGCCTCTAACATTTTTGAATCATAAAACATGCATAAATGTTTTTAAACATGGATAAACATAGAAAATGTTTACTGTTTCTCTACATTTGATAGGGTTTTTTTTTGTGTGTGTATTTCACAAAAAAAAACTTATGGAAGAAAAGGAAGATTATGACTTTATGAACTAGGGAAAGGACACTTTTCTGTGCATCGAGAAAATCCAAAAACTTTTTCTGGCACAATCAGATGCTGACAGAAGCACCATCATAGAGACAACTGAAGAATCTGTGAGGAGGAACTTTCTAGTATTTGAAGCTATTCTAAATTACAGTTTCTTTTGTCACAGTTTCACTTTGGGAATTGTTGTGAAACTTGCACATGTCAAATGAAAATTTTCAAGTTTTGGAGGACATATAAAGACAGGAAACATTTGTTTCTTCTCTTAGAGAAATATAGATCTTACCTGGCAGAGGAGCAGATCTGCAACAGCAAGCAAGCATTTTTCTTCTGTTTTGATAATTATTTTTGATCTTTTATTCCTAGGCTGTTTTGACAGGTAATATAACACAGGTTAGAAATCTCCCTCTGCTGAAGGACCTGGGCAAACTAACACTTCACCAGGCAAGTGGTTGAGTCACCACCCCTGGAAGTATTTAAAAGAGGTGTAGATGTGATACTTGAGGACATGGTATGGCCCTGTTGGGCTTGGCAGCTTGGCAGTTAGGTTAAGGGTTGGACTCAATGATCTTACAGCTCTCTTAAAATGTGAGGCTGACACTGCAGCCACCAAGGGCAGCAGAACACACAGGTTCTCTCAGCTACACCAGCTGAGTGGCAGAGGTTATCCCACCAAGGTGGTGATCACTGACCACTGAAAGGGAGGTGCTTCTACGCAAGTGATCTGTACTATGAGAGTGTGGATGGAGGAGGTAATTCAAACCCATTTCAGAAGATACAGCAAGATGGTCCTTCTATGCCATTTTGCCTTTTAAAAGGTATCTACTTTTTTAATGGAAATAATTTAAAAAAAGATTATTCCATGTATTTACAACATGTAATGTGAGTAGGAGCATCTACAAACTCAAACTAAATTCAAACTTTTAAATTAAAAACAGAAGTTCCTGGTTAAAAAGGAATTCAAAATTTGGAATTCAAAATCAGATTTTAACAATAACAAAGAAACAAAGATTCTGTTTGTCAAGAATTACTTGTTGAGTGGAAATTACTTTACTGCAAATGCAGCTATTCAAGAGAAGAAAAACTGAACCAGATCTGAAACAGAAACAATTATTACAGGTTGTTTGATTGGCTAAGGAATACTAATTCTTCTGAAGCCATGGAGCAGAAATGAATTGTGGGAAAAAATTTGTCAATCCATCAAATTTCAGTTTGTCACTTTAGTAGTGAATTGGCAGAAAAAGTAAATTATGTTTCAGACGGATTCAAATTTATGGGGTATTTTTTTAGGACTTTGTAATGTTTTGTGATCTTTCAAACTCAGTGAAACCAAATACATTTTTAGGCAGTCAGTTCATTACTAATGAGAGTGAAGGCTCTGACAGCAGAGCTAAATACCCCCTGTGGCCCCTGCTGCCAGTGTTTCTGTACCTGGCTACAACAGAGACTCTGCACTGGATCTAAACTCTCATGTGCTTCAGGTGCTGCTATGAAAACACAGTGTGCAGACACAGCACATGTATGAACATCATCGTCTTTCATTTGCTGCACGGCTCTCTAGCATTTTGCCTACAGAAAGCAAAACTCAAACTATTTTTTTTATTGATAGCTGTGGGATTTTTTATGAACATTTTTAAACTCAAGTCCAAGGTAATCCATACGGTTCAACTGGTTCTCAGCAGAGAGGTTTTTAAAATGACTTATTGGCATTTCTCTGTGTTGTTCCAGTGTCAACATATTTTCTTAACAAAGCAGTACTCATTGAAAGCAATAGACTGTACAGCATAAATCCTTCGAGTCATATCATCCCACCTTGTATATGGTGGAACTTACAGAAAGCAAGGAGAGAGAAATGCATCATTTTAATTCTCCAAAATCTTCATCTATTTTGCTTCATGTTTCAATATTTCTTCTCTGGAATCTCCCCCAGGTTTAATTCTGGGCCTCATTTTTTTGCCTTCACCTGTCTGTTGCTTCTCCAACATTAGCCATTTTTATCTGTCTCTATCGTTTGAAACAGCGTAAAGTTTCGCCATCTATCTTCTGTGTCTCTCAAGCTTTCCCCACAAAAGTAAATGAGAAGGGACAGGGATCACTGTGCAGACAAGATACTGGGGATGATCATCAGGCCTTGGGTAGCTAGGGTACCTCAGGCCAAAACTGACAACTGAACAGGAATGACCTTGGTGATTACCAGAATGCTTTGGATTTATTTGTCCTTTTGGACAATGCTCCCAGGCCCATGGTGTGATTCTTGGGGCTGTTCTGTGCAGGGCCAGGAGTTGGACCTTAATGATCCTTGTGGGTTCCTTCCCAGAATACTCTGTGATTCTATGATTCTATTGCAAGAGCTCCTCACCATCAGCTGACTACATCATCCTTGCCAGTGTTTTACATTCAGAAGGCAAGAAAGAAATTATTTGTTTCCTTTTCTTGGGAAATACAAAATATTTATTTTCTAACATTCTTTTGCACCTTTAACATAAACTGTGGTGCTGAGGTCCAACATAACAACTAGTTTTGTGGTACATATATGATCCAGTTTCTTCTCAGCTCATAGCTGAGAAGCTATTCTGCAAAAGAGTTGTCTTAGTTAATCTATGATACCATTACTACTTTTTCTCTGTATTCTAAAAACGTCATTCAAAAATGTGATGGTTTAATTCATGTTTTACTATCCAAATGTTTGTAGGAAGTTTTTTTTTTCCTAAATTAACTCATGCCAAATAATTTATGTTTCTCATCTCAGAAGAGATTTTCAAATTAATCATCTTTTTATTATTCACATAATCCAAATTAACTTCACAGTTTTATTGAATCCAGTGATAGACTCTGGGGGTTATGAAGCTTTTAATGTTATAAACATTTTTTCTAAAACTTTTTACTATTCTGAATAGCATGCTCAACAACTAAGCAAGCTGAGGAAGAAAATTAATATGCTTAACTTGCACAGTAAGTAGGAGTTTATATTTCACTAATCATAAGAAGTCGTTTGCCTTATACATTTATTTATTGCTGCCACAAACACATTTGCTAACTAAATCATTCTTCTTGAACTGAGATGTGCTTGTTTGCTTATGAAAAAACTCCCCTAAAATTCTCAGACCTGTGCATTTTATCTTTTAAGTTAGAAAGATCAAAGGAAAATCTGAGTCAGAAAGGAAAACTAAGTTGATAACTACTCGTATGTCAAATTCTTGATGATAATGATAATTACTGAATTCCAGGTTTCACAGATTTGTCAGACTGCAACCAGATTAATTATATTTACTTTTTTAAGAGCATAAATAAACAGCTGTAGCTTCAACTGGGCATCTACTAAACAATTTCAACTTCTGTGCAGGGACAGATGATTCTGCGTAAACCTTGTTCATTCCGCACAAAAACGTAAAACCACACCAATCCATGATACTTTAGTAGATCTTACACTTGTAAATTTCCTCTGTGGAAGAAAAAGTCTTAACAGGTTTGCAACTTAGATGTAACAGCTTAGGTTTCTCAGTGAAACAATTTAATAAAAAATTCATTTTAGCTTACACATAAGGAAAGGGGACAGTGGTGTTTGCTTTTTTCATATCTTACTGCTTTCCTGGTTTACCACATTTTTGGGATGAGGTGTGCCTGTATCTCCAGTACCTAGCAAAATGGGACATTGGTCTGGCTAACAATAACAATTGTGCTAGTGGCCTTTTGTCAGTGATTGTTGCTGTGCATAGAAATTGCATAATGACTATATAGTGAGGAGACTTCTATGTTAATACAACATTCAATGAAACAAAACAAAAATTTTACATTCTCATTTCATCACAATGATACCAAAATGCAAAAATTTAATAATTTAAGCTATTTGAAAATTTTGATTAGTTTGTTGAGAGTTTTAAAGTATGATATTTGTAAATGTTTCAGGATGCCACTTATATACTGTAAAATGCATGATATTTGAATATTCAAAATAAAACTAAGAAACAGTATTGAAAGAATATTTTGAAATTAAATAAACTGTTTCTACCCTGAACCAGCATTTTCAACAGTTGGGTTTTGTGTTGTTCTTTTTAATGTATCTGGAATGAAAAGGAACTTGTTTTTCAATATCTTTAAAGTGTGTAAATTTCAGACTGCTTTGGAAGTACATGTTGCTAATTTTGTGTATATTTGAAAATCTTATATGCATCAGATAAAATATTCTGGTATTCCATTCCTTGTTCTCTGTTTCAATCTCTAGTCTTGAGTTTTAAAAGTGCCATTGGGCTCATTTATCTCTAGTTTATGTTTTCACAAATATAATCATATGTGGTATATTCCCAAAGCCACACAAACATTAGATAATGTGTCATAGCATTTTGTTTGTATAGTGGGTGAATAAAATTTTAGATATGTAATTTGGAAAATTAGACCACAGATAGTAAAAAATATCCAGCTCACTTAAACACAGTCCCAAGTGTGTCACATAAATAGTGCCTTCTGTTTCCATGTCCATACCAACAAGCCCTTTTGGCTTTCTTTTTTCTAGTTTGTTGATTTCTTTTTCTTTAGTAATAATCAGATCAGAATTAGTTAACAAAGTACCAGACAACCAACTAAACATGGTACCGTTCTTTTGGAGCTGGTTGGAATTTGGGACTACCCTTAAAGGCATAATTTTTTGCTTGGATTAATGCAAAATCCAAAAGTGACTGTTCAATATCTCATTTTAACACTTCACAGTCATTAATCAATGTCACATTGACAGCCACTTCGTGTTCCCCAACATGCTGAAGCACTCTTACATTTTACAATAGCATCATTTGGCACTTCTCTCACACTGTTCAGAAACAAAAGCACTGAGAAGCTGCTGCACAGTTGTAAAATGGTTCAGAATGGTTCAATTCTTCAGAGGCATTCCAGAGAGTACTGCAAAATAGATTTGAAGCTCTACCAGTTATACTGACAAAAACACAAGGTTCTCACCTGATAACAGAGGTTCAACTGCAAGAGGCAATAGTTTAGCTGAATAATCATCCTGTTCACTTAGTCTATTTGCATCTATTTGATGCAAAAAGGAACAGTTTGAGGTACCTCATGATGTTATCTTGCATGCTGTTTCCAGGGCCTTTGCTGTTGACACATCTGCTTATTTTCTATAGTAAATACATGCTAGTCTAGTATGCTTTACTTGTAAAGACATGATGCAGTTTCTTACTATCCCTTTCATTGTGTCCACTAATGGTAGGTGTATTTCCATCCTGAGGTCACACAGAAGGGCAGCAGGGCACATTCCCCTCATACACATGGGGGAAACACTGTGAGGAACTCTAGCTGCAATCTATGCTCAGTCTCTGCTTCACCCAGCTGAGACGTCTTTAAGCTGTGGCAAAGAATTGTCATCTTTCCAGGCAGATTTCCCCTCCCTATTAAATGGGACTGCTCTAGATTTCTGTACAGGTACGTATATGCAGAACTCAGAAAGATTTCTGGTACTGCACCTCTGCAGTGACTGCCAGTCCCCCTCTAATGGTGAGCAATGGACTGATGACACAAAGCTAGAATAGAGTTAAAGGAGTTGATTTCTCCTCTGCTGTGGTGGCATTCATATCATTTACTGCATTTGGCTTTTATTTCAGAGATTAAGTAGCACCATAGGAATGGTAGTACCCATATACAGAGCTTTATGCAATATGTCACCTCTTTTTTTCCAATAATTTCATTCAATTATTTGATTCTAGACCATCTCCAGAAAGATCTGAATTATGTCCAAGTTAGTAAAAATTGTAAGATTCATCTCTTGCACTCTGTTTCTCAAACCCTTACGGGTCACAAACTTCCATATGTGCAGTTATTCAAAACAAGTTTTCTCTTCAGTTGTTTGAGGCACCTGGAAAATGAGGTTTTGGTTTAATAAGTTAGGCCATGGTCAACATCTTGATAAAATACCCTATCCCCGAAAGCCTGATATTGATATAGATTATCATAAAATTCATGAAATTTATTTTAATTTTCCTGGACTAGTAGTCACAACATCATCTTCTAATTCAATTTCAAAGGCAGCCTTTGTCACCTCCCTTTAACAGAATGAAGGAAAATATTATTCTCCCACTTTTATAACCCTGTACCCAGAACATGTGATCATTTCAGCTGTTCAATTCTCTGTGTGGAAGCTCAGGCAGAGCTAATGTTGAACTAATTTCCCTGAGATATCACAGAGCAAGAAATACTGCTGTTCACATCTCCCAGTTTCTTGTGTCTGGGAGACAGTCAGCTGTTGCTGTGGTCACATGGGTGAAAACTCTGCATGAGAAAGAAAAAATGGTTAAAGCCTACCATATCAGCAATGATCAATGATGTCTACCACTGGGGGGAGGTGTTATAAATGATTAATAGCCAATCGGATAGAAAGAATAAATTTTATTTTTCCATTTTAAATCTATCTGGGACAGCCACAGGGAACAACATTCGAATGTTGGGTGAAACAGCCGACTGACAGCAGGGTTGCTATCTCGCACTGTTCCACGATTTACTGGTGGTTGAGTCCGAGTTCTTATACTGTATTTTGTGCCTCCCAGCAGCAGAGGAATTGTGTTTTTTCAAATTCAAGCCCAGTCTTTCACTTGATGATGAACCCTGAACAGATTCCCCGGTGCTGGGCCACGTCTGAAAGGATTTTCCGGGAATCTTCTTTTGGGATGATGATGTCATCAAATTCAGGGTCCACCCTCGAAATGGGTATCGATGTGTTGATGGTGGGTTGATGGTGGGTTGATGGTGGGTTGATGGTCCAGGTGCCCAAGATCTGATTAGCTCAAGGAGCTACATCCTGGCAAGCCACCCTCCTTTCTGGTGTAAATCGAGATGTTAGATTGTATACAAAGCATGTCCCGGTATTTGGTGAACGCCCGTCCCATTCTTATAGAAAATATACATTCTATCATCTACTATGTTTTAATTGCATGAATTTATAGTTACATCTATTACAGAGGGAAGGGAAGGGAAGGGAAGGGAAGGGAAGGGAAGGGAAGGGAAGGGAAGGGAAGGGAAGGGAAGGGAAGGGAAGGGAAGGGAAGGGAAGGGAAAGAAGCCCAGTCATTGAATTAATGATGTATTATAAGAATACAATATGCAGTAAGGTCAATACTTCCATTTACCTCAAAATGATAATGCTTAGGGAATCTAATGGCTAGCTCACATGGAAGAGAATTCAGTATTTTGTTTTCCTTGTATTGCATGCAAGTATCCTGTGGATCTGTTTCTATAAGGCCTTTCTCGAAATGCCTTAGGGTTTATGGAAAAAAAGGGGGGGGTTAAAATCATATTGCATTATTATAAACGTGATGAAATTCTTCATGTTAACAATGTACGGTTTAGAATTTCACAATGGGTTAAGGGCATAAATTTATTTGATTTAAAAATACATTTGTTCATTGGGGTTTTTTTGTAATTGTTGATTCTGCCTATTGGTATGATTTTCCCTGAAGAACCTGATGCTGGCCACCTTTGAGAAGGAACAGCAGACCAGCTGGATCATTGCCTTTATGTACTGCAAGGAATTTTGTGTTCCTAGTTTAAGTCTAAAACCCACCTGCATTTCCATTTTTGTCATTACTGAGGGGTTAAAAACCCAGCACATTCTTACACAGAAATGCATATGATATAATTTCAAATGCCATATGTGTTTAAGTAGATTCCAAACTTTAAGTGCAGTAGAATACAATCAGAGAGGAACGGGGCTTTTTTTTTTTAAGGATTTAATTTCCAGAGGTCTGTTTGTAAGACCCTAATCCAGAAGAGCACGGAAAGCAGTTTTGCATAGTTAATGTATTGCACGTGAATACATCTGCTAAGTCTGAACGCTTATATAAATCCTCCAAAGTAAGACTCTGAAATTGCCTAGGTGACAGAATAAATCCATCCTGTACCAAAAAAAAATTAAACATTCAGCCTCCAGCTGCTTAACCTTAGTTACTGCATCATGGTTACTGTGTGCATTCCTGGGTTAATAACTTTTTTTTTCCTAGATAGTAAGACATCTTGAGTTTATTTTTATTGGCCATCAATTCTCTCACAGGATCAAAATATCAGAAGTTGATTAAGTATTAATGAGAGTTCATTAATAGTAGGTTTCTGGCTCCAGAACCCTGAACATCTGTGATTTTGTAACTTAGTGAATTTTGAGCAACGATATAATCTTTCTTTCCAATGAAGCTTATTAATAGATGATTGAGCAATGTAATTTATCACTGACTGTATTCTTTCTTAGACCTAAAGTTGCATTATAAATTAACTCTTCAGAAAAAGGTAAATTGATTCACTTACTTCAGGTCTTGCCTTGCGTTTAAACATATGGTTCTGCTTAAATGTGCCCATGTTTGCAACTTTCAGTTGACATTTTTGGCACTCAGAATAGTGTCTTGTAATTATGCTAAGTCTAGAAAGGAGGATTAGCTTTTATAGCAGAATTCATAAAATCAAAAAAAAAAAGTTTTAGTCAAATTTATTGGCTGCAATGAGCCCTCCAGAATGCAGACGTCTGGTCTGGTGGAACTCAATAGATTTCTGTTTGCTGCATGTGCACGCGCCTGCGCACTCACACCCGCACAAATGACTGCTTTATGAAAGCACTGGTGTGCAATAAAATGTTAAATATTTTCACACTTAAAATCAGCTTCCCCACCTGCAGCGATTATTGTCAAACAAGCTTCATTTGATATGTTTTGAAAGCCTTTTTCTTCCTCTTTTCTCCCCCACACCTTTCTTTGTCTCTTAAAAAACACTATATTTGTTGTATCTGCTGCTTTGCAAAGCCAGTTTTTTGAACACTGTCCAGGTTTTTCCATAATTCTCACCCTGGTACAACTTTGTGGAACAATTTGTGAGTGCTTCATTATTGATTCAAAGCCAGAGGAGTTGTAAGAATGTGGACTGAACTTTCCTGCAGTATGTTGTGTGTAGAAACCATCACTTACCAGTCCTGAAAGGCACATTCCTGATAGCTGAGTGCTGGAATGAAACTCTGACTTTTATCTCGGCACTAAAAGAGAAAGGTTTCATTTGGGTTAGCAAAGACCAGGCACCTATTTCCTTTGCAACAGCCTGCTTTAAAGTGCTCTTTAATTCCCGATGATTCCATTGGAAGATCAAGCTCACACAGACATCTATCAAACAAATCTCCTCACCCTTGAGGATCCTCACCCCTTTTTGAACTCTCCTAGGAATGAAAAAGCCAGTAGCAACCTAGCTGCCATGCCTTGTACATTTTGAATACAAGTATCTGCAAAAAGTTGTGTTCTGAGCTGTTATTGATTTTTGTCTTCTTTCATCAGTTTACACTTTCAAATGTTCCTATTAGACACTGTGGGGCAAAATCAGGATGATTACCTTGAGTTATCATAGTCAAGCATGAAATACTATCTCTCCCTTTGGGAAATAATTAATCCACTATTTATGACAGTTTAGAGGGAAAGACTAGTTCTTTCAAGGATTAAAAGCTCTCCTTCACTGCTTCCTTCCATTAGAGCAGACCTTTAAAGGATGATGAATTCTAGTTGTTATGAGCAGCTGTCACAACACAGTATTTTCCTATTTAGCATCCACCAGCTGCATGCAGCACTTGAGCTGGATTCTCCTCAGTGTGGGATCCCTCCATAGGTGTAAAGTCAGGCTGGCACCTCGCAGCTGCCCTCCACTCAGGAGCATCTGCCTTTTCCCTTGGCCCCTTTCTCCTGATTATCTACACAGGATGCAAAGCCAACCAGGCTCCTCATTTAGATAACACACTGATCTATCTGTAAAGAGGTGGGATTAATCCAGGCCATGGTTTCTAGTTGGAATTTAATGTAAAATATTGAAAAAGCAGAAGAAATACACCTCAAGAAGAGGAACACACGAAACAGGAACCACTCATGTCTCACACATTAATCCCTCTGTTTTCTGCTGCAATTGTGCAATATCTGGCAATCATCCTGGGTGGTGTTACAAAGTGAGATGGGATTGCTTAGGTCACACATAAATTTAGTCTCTAAAAGGTAGGTGTCGAATCCAATTTAGGGGCTTAGTCTCTGTCAGTAATCAAAGAGGAGATGCAGACACCTCCCCAGGGTGATATTTCCCATTTGAAGGTAGGTGTTTCAGAGAGGGCAGGCAAATAAACTCCCCAGAGATAACTCTATCATCACTGGAGAAAGAAAGTTATCTCATGCAAGCACTTCAGGCTACTCAGCTAAATTTTAGATTGCTGAAGTTAAGCAAGTCAATTTTTTCCAAGTCCTTGGATCCTATATCTCTAGAGGTACAGGAAACTAAGCACAGGTCTGTTCAGCCTTAAAATGTATCCTGTCACTATAACTATTTTTAACATTAGTTTTGCATTAGAAGCTAATAAATGTTGCCAGTACCTTTTAAACTCTTAACTGTATACTGCATGTGTTGGTTTTTTGTTGTTTTTTTCCTCCCCCTGTAAAACTGCTAAACATATGCTTAACCATCTGGCAAGGAACAATCAAAACCAAACAAACACAGTGTTTGAAAGTTCAAACAGACAATCAGTAATACTTCTTCACAGATTTTATATACAGGCCCGAATAATAGCACAGTAACGTAGAATGAAACAACAATGTAAAAATTAATTAACATGCTACAGTAGGTAGTTTAATGCTCTCATTCAAAATAAAGATACCATAAAGGAGAGAGTTTCTCTTCTCTTCCTGTCCTGCTAGGTAGATATTCTGGCTGTACTGTATTTCTTCAGGCTATTAGTGTTACTAGTCATATATTACCTTTGTCTTCCCTGTCTTTCCTCTCCCCACTGTCTCCTGATTTTCTACCACCCTTCAGCAACTATCTTAATTTTCAAGGTTCTGTGCTTCCTAGCACCTCTCTATCTTTCATTACTGTTGTGCCAGCTTCCCTGATATTCTGTCTTGGACTTTCTGATATTCCTTGCTTATTTGGGAAGCTCTCAATCAAAAACCTAGAAGTCCTTCTCACACTCTTTCTTAGACACAGAAGAATTACTCCATAGATATCTGTGTAGGCCTGAACTTGTGCTTTGAGCCACTGTTTTGTATTCCAGGCTTTTACTAAAAAATAACATCCAGTGGAATTCTGCTGGGTGTCCCATGCACTGTGGCCGTACAGACAGAAAACCAAAAAAAAAATAAGGGTAATAAAAACAGCGTTAGCTGGTATCTTCTGTTTCTCTGCATAGAAGTAAAAGAGGTATTAGGGCAGGCAATTCCATCAAACTTTTGCTGGCTGTGTTTCTCCTATGCTAAGATCCTGGCAAACTTTGATAAAGTAACATATTCCTATTTAACTAGTTGCAATAAAATCAAAGCAGTGTTTTTATCTTTCTTTTGAGGAATTTGGACATGCAATTTGGAGGGTGGTCAGAACTTGGGAAAACAAGGAAGCCAGTACAGGAAGGTGTGTGACATGGAACATATGTTCGCTGCTGGTTCAAAAGAATGGCAGATTTGGTTTAAGGAGCATGCAGTAAAAAAACATAGACTTTGAATGAAGAGTGCTAAAACTGAAACAGACTCAGGCCTCCTAAAGTCATTAGAGTGTAATGTAGCTTTAGGAAAGCTTTTTTCCTGATGCTAAGAATGAAATGTACACCAATAATTTCACACCCTCCCCTGAATATGCAGAGCCCAGATCATTTTTCTCCTTGAGCCATCCAGCTCTGTAGTATTTGGCTCACCAGATTTATCAATGTAAAGCAAAGCAGATCTAAGAATGGCCTTTACAGGAGGAAACCCACACTCAGTTTCTGACACTAAGAAATCAGAAAAGCAGAAAGAACAAATGTAGTTTTGTTTTGGCTTTGTTTGACTTTTAAAATTTTGGCCTTAGAGATGGAAACCAGCCCAATCTTTATGGTTTGGATCCCCCTCTTCACCTGGGTGCTTGGACTTCATAACTTTTACTGTTCTATTGGCACGTGCTGCCTGCCCCGGACCTGACACTTTAGGTGTGTGTCCTCAATCAACACCCTCCTTGCAGGCTTATTGCTACCCTCCCTTTTTCCCTCCCTCATCTGCCAGCAGGCTGGGGAGGACACAGCAATAAGAAAACATCTGAGGATGCACCTATCAAAATGATGCATGATGTCAAAGATAAGTATTGATAGTCACAAACTCCCCTCCTCTGCTGTCAGCCAGCGTGTTATAGTCTTTCTTGACTAAGGAAGTGTCCATCAGTGTCCATCAGTGTCTCTTTTGATGGAGTTACAACCTGAGCAAATCTCTGGTGGAGACCTTCAGAAGGGGTAAAACAGAGCCTGTGCTGTTGTGATTTATCTTCCTCTTTGACACTGGCTACTCATATCAGAGGGAATTTGTCTCACAGAAGTGCTGCACATCTATCTGTGCAAGAAATGTGCACTATAGTCTAGGTGGGAGCTGGTGGGGATCTTAATCTTCCACAAGCTGTGGCTCTGTCTCCATTCACCCAGAGCAGGCTCTATGTGCATGCAGACCAGGGGCTTGGTTAGATAGATCTCAGCACAGCAGGCTAGCGTGGGCAACTAGTTGGTTTTTGGCATCCAGGACACAAAGGAAGCTGCTAAAAATTCACTCTAATAAGTTTTTTTTTTTCTCTACCACAACTTTACAAAGAGATGTGGCCATGATAATGTTAGGAACCATGATTTTTACCAATCATTTCCCTGTGTGTACCAAGAACTTAACTTTGCTTCACTTTTCATGTATGAAAATTATGTTAAAAATATATTATTCACTTCTGAAAAACAGACAAAAACCCAAAGCACAGAAACCCAGCAGCCGGCAAAACAGTAGCAACATGATTTAGAGAGGCCTGGTCTTCCAACTAGCATGAGATTAAATGAAGTATTATTTATTTATTGGCTTTTCTGGTTCACTTACCATGATTTGCATATAATCTAATATTGTGGAAACTCTTTGAGACCCCAGTAGAGTTCTTCCTTTTGCGAGATGTATGATCCCTCTCCCAAATGCTTATCTAAGAAGTAGACACTGAATACCTTGGACACACTAATGAATTTTTCTCCTCACAACCTCCCTGATAGAGAGCAATTGCTTGATTTAACTGTGGGAAAATAAGATTAAATAATTGGCTCCAAGTCAAGAGGAAGCCTGTGGCTGAGCTGTGACTAGCACTCAGATATCCTGAGTCACAGTCCAGTGCATTAACCACAAGCCAGTTTTGTTGCTGTCAGACTTTTCTTGGTAGCAAGCCCACATTTCTGGAATGCATTCCCTGCAGAAATGCAATTAAGTATGTACTTGGCTACTTTTAAAAGAGCTGCAAGCCCCACCCCTCTACCCAGGCCTTCCACTTACTAAATCCCTGCTTCTCAGTTTACTGGTAAAGCTACAGGTGGCCAAGAGGCCAGCCTGGAGCTATTTTTATGGTTGTTATGTCTTGCTGAAAACAAACTCATTTTACAAAGAAATAATTTCAGTTAAAAGAAATGCATCATGACATCAGAGAGTCTCGTCACCATTTTAAGTGCCAGCCTGTGGTGGGTGTTGACTGGACACAGGATCAGAAGCCCACCTGAACTCACCTAGGACATGTCAGTGTCTAATAGGCAGCTTCTATCAGCTTAACTAAAAATATATCCTTTTATTTTCATAGGAATCAAAGTAACTGTCATGATATCTTAATTTTTAGAGGATTTTTTTTGGTGGAAGACCATTTTTGTACCATTTTGATATTTGATGTTAGGTTTATACCTCAGAAAATGGGAATATACACAACATTGAATTCCTGTGCATCATAATCTGTTTGGTTTTTATGAGAGAAAAGAGTATTTTGCTAAATAAAATGTGTATGTCCCTTAAGAACTAAAATTTTTGCTTCTGTGAACAAGGGATTAGATACGCTCCTGCAGTTGTTGTCCAGTCAAGTCTTCCTATCTGTATGGAAAATAACAGCATCTTGAAGAAAAAATTTATTGTTACTAAGCCCCTTTGGACACAGAAGGTAATGTAATATTTTTTGAGTAGCTGTTGTTCAAAATATCCAAATAGAATTGCAACACTGATCAGAGAACATCAATGTGCCAACCTAACCAATATTTGGTTCTAATTAACCCTGTGTTTTATCTTTGGTATACTTTAAAAAAAAATGTCATGCACATTTCACAAAACTAAATCTAGGGTCTGATCAGCTTTATTATGACTCCACAAACATGAAGGATTTTTGAGACCTGCCATATACTTCAGCCATCCTTGCCCCAAATACTTTTCCCAAGTAACCAATTTTAAAGACACAAGCCAAGATAAAACTTCATTAAAAAAGCAAGTGCATACATGCTTTTTGCAGGCCTCCTGTATGCACTGCTGTATTTGTAAGCAAACATGTGCATGTATAGGACTAACACGCAACACATCTGCCTTCTCTAAACATCACATAGGAGAAAATATATTTAGCAAGTAATGAGTAGCCTTCCTCTGCAGCTAACATAGCAGCTTCCATCTGTGGTGAATTAGAGGTTATTCCAAGAAAAGATCCTGCATGAGTTTTGTCAGAAGAAATTAGTTTGGCGTGTTGTAAAATCAAAACCAGAATGAGATCTGATTGTTGCTGAGTGGCTGGGTCACTCCTAATGTTGCCTTGATTCCTATAAACATGAAAAAGAACTTTGAAAAAAAGAGACATCACAGCTCTGTGCAACTGTGCTGCTTTCACTGTCATAAAGCAGTATTAATCAGAGTTACCCCAGGACAGCCTAACCTGGGATGCTGGAATGGCACAGCCACACCTGCCAGTCCCGCTCCTGCAGAGAACAGGCCCCATGTTTGTGTGACAGCTCAGGGAGGTCAACAGCCAGGATGCTGTTTAGTGGTGCCAAAATACAATGAATTTTGGGGTGCTAAAGTTTTACAAGAAATGCCTATTTTAAAAGTCTTCCATTAGACACCACAGCCAATAATATTAGTAGATCCTTTCATTCTATACAAGCTATAAAATACTACTTAGATCAGATTTCTGTGATTCTGTATATATAACACCATGTACCAAATGACCATTTGTTCTGCAGCACAGAAACAAAGTGCTTTTAGATAATATAAAATATGGATATTGCTAGTGTTGCTCATACCCACAGCTGATGTAATGTACAGTTACAGCATTTATTGTAGATTCCAGATTTATCAATTTTGAAAATATGTAATCTGCTTTTGCCAGGGTGGAATGATCTGTCTGGGCTTCCGGACAGCCCAGGAAGAGTTTCCTGAAAGTAGATCCTCTACAGTCCCTTCAGGCATTCTTTAGGCTCTGAGCTTATCCCACAAGCCTAATGGATTTTTGACTAAGAGTTTGCAAAGTCCCTCACTGCCCCAGGAGCACATACAGGTCCACAGACCTTCATGAGGCAACTGAGACCTGCAAGGAGTGTGAGTGTGAACGTGAAAGATTACAGAAAATACTTTTACTTCAATATTAAATTAAACAGAAACAGAGTTCATTATCAACATGGAGTGGATTATTAATTTTCATCTTGAATTCAAGATGAATTTCCATGAACAGCTGCAAGCTCAGATTGAAGGAGAATATCGAATTCAAATATTCTAAATGGAAGAGATGTATTACATAGCGTTAAGGGAGGGATTTTCACAAGTGAAGGTGTATAGACTTGTGGTTAAAACTGGATTTATCCTTGAAGTTGTGATGAACTTTGAGCCCTGACACAGAAATTTAATGTGACCTTCTCTATGTCACTCTGTCTGCCTGTTCACTATTTTGTTTTCTCTGATGGAAGATTCTCCCTGACATTTTCTAGTACACAGCTTTTTAGGGAGACCCATCGCCCTATGTTACTAGTCTTTGCTTTTTTGATGTCTTCTTTTTTCAATTGAACAAAAAAACCCACAGTTAAAATATGGATATTTTAAATGCCAAAATAATTTCAAGTTTGGTTTTAAAATACAGTTTTGTCCCTCACACAACTTTTTTTTTCTTCTGAATGTAATTACAAGATTAGCTGCATGGCTCCTCTCTAATGGGACTTTGAAAGTCTGCATGTTTTGCCCAATAAAAATTTAGAGGGAAGGGAAGCGGAAGAGAGGAGAAAAATGTAGTTTAAATATTTCTGCTAATGCAACAGCTCTGATGTTGAAATCATGTGAAGTTACTAATAGCATATTTGCACTTGAGAGGAAAATTGTATGGATTAATTTGGACATTGGTTTGAAAATACCAAATACATTAGGGATTAGTTTTTGAATCTAATTTTTTTTTATTATCTAAGCTCCTTGCAAGAGTGTTAACCTTCCTAAAGGTGAGGGGAACCATAATAATACCTTGAATATGACACAAGGATGAAGGCAAGTGTTGAACTCCTCCTTAGCAGCTGATTCAGCAAGCTCTCTGCAGCAATGCCTCGCAGAGCAGCCAGAAGTACAGCTGAGATGGGGTAAATACACCTTGGAAAGATTTCACTGACTTGTCTGCCTGAAGACTACACTGAAGCCAAAATGTGGGTTTCTGAGGCATGTTAAGGATCCCAAAGGACCTTCAAAATCCCATAGAAAAATCCTACTGCTACTGCAATACTAGTGGCTGTGATAAATCTTCTTTCAGTGTGTTTACATATGATGAATTTACTCCTTTGTCATGTAAATACTGCATTCATTAGAAACTTCACCTGAGTGGGATATTCTATTCCCAGGTAAAGCCTACTCACTGTTGGTGAGTTGCCCAATCCTGTCTGTTAAGAGCCAGAAAGATCCAAAAATGTAAAAAACACAGACTAAGACATATTTCAGTGGCCTATTTGAAGATCGACATAAGCATGTGGTGAACTTTAGACATGAGCTTGAGTTTCCAACATGTGTTTGAAGTTAAGGGCTTTACCCAGCTGCAACAATGTGAGTCAGGAAGGAGAAACTTGGCCTTGAGTAAACAAGTCAGGTTATGTTCCAGTATGATGTCAGAAGGGATAGAGTTAAAATCTGCATGTGAAAGCAGCCAGGAACCAAGTACAAGCTATGCCCTAATGGTGTCAGGTCAGCATTTTGGATTTCAAGCTAAGATGTGGTTTCCCACACCCAACACTGCCAAGCACCACTTTTTTTTAATGGGAAAAATCTAGTCAGAGATCTTTCCTAGGCTATTATAGAACTTGAAAAATATGTTTGCTAAATACATATATGTATGCATATATCTCTCTATATATAACCATAACCCTAACTATATAAGTCATGTGCAAACATATACATGTACATATTTATATGTCTGTCTCTACCAGAAGTGGTAAAAAACCCTCTGGTACCCTGAGTCAGTATCTAAGTTATCAGCAAGAAACTATTTGCAAGCAGGGAACTGTCAGAAATGAACCTGAGGTTTCTGAAAGCATGTATCTCTGTAGACTTGTTATCAGATGGTGGAAAGCATCTAGAAATTACTTCATCTGGCATCTTGCATTTAACCATGAGCTCAGAAGTTTCTTCTAACAGTGGTTCAAGGAACTGGACCTTGTTATAAGTAACCACTTCTGGTTGTGCAAACAAACACAGCAAGCAACTTAAAACATAACAATGGTATTCAAGTCCAAATTCTACTGTTGTTTACATTCTACTGTTGTTTTACCCTAAAACTGATCCTGTGGTTGAAGCAACAGAGTGTTGTTCCAGGTATGACACACATTTCTGGTGTGACCTGGAGCAGACAGGTTTTCCCCTGCATCCTATGTCTAAATCACAGGGGAGCCAGTAATTGTCTCACACATAACTTATCTGTGTAGGGACTGCCTTCTCCTATTGTAGCATGCAGTGTAATGAGGCCTTCATCATAATGAGTGATTCTAAAGCATGCTGTAACATTCTAAGACACTCTGTCCAAAAATTGGATCTTCCCCCTTGCAGGAAGTCGTCTGACACTTTCACAATTACTTTCTGAATTCTGAGCAGGGATGAGAAGCCAAAGAGCATAGATTGCTCATTGAACACCTATTCCTAAGTTTCAGCTTAGAATTGTCAAATAATGGACTTGTAACAAAAATCATTAGGCATTTGGAAATAATATTCCAAACATTCTTCTTTAGAATCCAAATAGATTTCATGAAGTACAGAGAGGTCATTCTGAGTCAAGATTAGAAAGAAAGATCAAGAAGCTTATTTATGAAATTTTATGGAATATTGGCAGGGTTTTATTTTCACTGTCCTCATCAGAAAATATGAACTTTTTGCCTACACATCCATTTGTCTCCATGAGAAAAAAACATGGAAATGTCCTAATGGCAAAAACGTCCATTGGTTTATTCAGTGCAATGCTAATATAGTGAATATGTAGTTCCATAAAGTACAAAGTGATATAAAGTAAAACTCTTAAAGTCTCATTGTAATCTGGCAGCTTTAGAAAATTGAATAGCATTCTAGTACCTCTATGAAAATGTTTCTCTTTGCTCAGCTTTACCTGACCCTCTGGAGTGCAATTTATTGATAATCTTTCAGAACATTTTTTGCTAGCTGTCTTTTCTATTTTTGCCTATTGGTACCCAAAGTGGCTGAATACCCATAATGTGCACCCTCTTGGCAGGCACAGAAGGACTCCTAGAAATTTTGGTACTAATAGAGAGCTTGCACATGGAACTGTGTCTTGATCACTGAAGCTAGAGTTCCATCCATCTCACCTAACTGTACCTTGTAAAAGTGATGCATCTGGTCTAAATTACTCATGGAGGCTCCCTCGATAATTAATGAGCAGACACAGTACATACAAAAGGGTATCTGTCCCATCCAATGACATATGTCAGAGACAGATGGGATAAACTCTGCTGTAGTGATGCTGGTCTCCTTTGACCACAGAGCATGAAATTAGATGTCTAATTTCCACACAGTTAAAAGTAGGGGGGCATAAAAGTCCTCTTTGGTCCCCAGTCTGTGTAAACAAAATATAAACCTTGAGGGAAAGAAAGCAAAAAGAGGTTATGCACCACAAGGTTCCTGTGGGACATATTTCCTGTGGTGCATTTCTCCCAACAGTGTCGGAGTTTTCTGCACTCATTGCATCAGGATATTTGGGAACTGTTGAAAGGGCTGTGTCTCAGAAGCCCTGGAAATAGGCGCACATGTCTGCTACTACGAATGTGAAAAATAATTTTCTTTACATCACACTATGTTCTGCATGGCTTCTGCCATCCAAAAACTCTTCCCTTCAATATATTTCTCCAACTCCGACAGCAGTTGGCAGCATTTTTGCTCCATATTTAATGGTTTGATGGATTCTTTGAAAATGAACCTATGGCAATTCACTGACAATTTTGCAAGATATACATATTCTGTCTTATTCATTATAAACAGCTGGAGTGAACCATTTCCTATAAGTGTGGATTTTGATATAGCAGTGATAAAGAAGCACAGAAAATGTGATTTTCTCTTAATGCTGAGCAACTGATGTTCTTCCTACTTTGGAAAATAATATTTTTATACCCACTAATCAAGGCTTCCCAAACTAACTTGGGAGTCAGCCACACAGATTCCATCACTTTTACTATTTTTAAAAAAAGAGCATGTGAGGAAAGATCTCATATTTGTTATTCCTTTATTCACTCCTCCCGATCTCCACTGTGAGCAACCACTTAGGGGATTCACTTCATCAGATTCCACTTCAATCATAAGAGGTGATACTGGTAATTTCTTGCTGCTCATGCTCTGAATGAATCAAACTCTCCAGACAGATCTTTTACTTAGCTTTTTCTCAATCAGTTTTCAGACTGATATAGAAAATGTCCCAAGGCCTTAGTCTTAAGTGTTTCTTGTCAAGAGGAGAAATGATGCTTTCATCAATTTTGGATATGTCACCTTTAAGTTTTAGCTGAATGCCCATTTGCTTCTGTAACAATGGAAAGTAAAAAGGCTCTTTTTCTCTGTTTTCTTCTATTATCCTTTTTCATTTTTATGGTGTTGTCCAAGAAAGTGTTATCTGAGTGTTTTCTGTGTCCAGTTTATTAAAAATAATGGAGTTCCTAGAAGCTTTCCGTAATTTTCCTCTTTTCAGGGTGAAATTTGTATTTTGAATAAACTTTCAGAATTTAAATTTATTTCTTTCCTTAAACTGTGGGAGAATTTGGATCAAAAATACTTTGCATTTTTTATTATATTATTGAGTTAACTAAAATGTTAGATAAAAAATATTATGACTTCTAGGTAAAACAAAGATACAAGGCTTTAAAATCAGAATATCTTGATTATTTTTCTTTGTTTTAAATGAGTTGTCTCTCTTTTTCTACATACTGGTTCCTAAAGTTTTGACTGGCTGTTGTCATAACCAAAGTTTTTTAAGCCTGGAAAATATCCAGATTTATAAATACTTTTACACCCATTCCAACTACTTAAATTTAGATTCTTGAAATTTTTTTTTTTAATTTGCTGGTGTAAGAGGCACCACATGGAGTAGAAGGAAAAGAGAAAAAGGAAGGAAGGAAGGAAGGAAGGAAGGAAGGAAGGAAGGAAGGAAGGAAGGAAGGAAGGAAGGAAGGGGCTTTACTTTTGCCCATTCCACCTCATTGCCGTGTCTCAGCATCATCCTCAGATTTCTCTCCTATTCCATCAATATCATGTTCAAGACATAAAATCCCCCAGGGTCTTTCTCCATCCATACTCTTCTGTTGCCCTTAAAAAATTCCATCCCTGGTCTTCCACCCAGGCTCCTTCAGCCTCTGCTGATAATTGCTAAAACGGGTCTTGCAGGGCTTCTTTGCAGTCATCGATCCTTCTGAGCAACAGAGTGTGTTGGGAAAGATGGGACAGGAAAAGCTTACAAATATGATTGCCTGGCAAGAGATATTGAGAATATAAAACTTATGAATGAAATAGAAATGAAAGCTAGCTTTGAAATGTAATCATGGCAGGCAGGAAGACAGTGACTGTAACAAACAATGGGATGCTAAGGGACCCAAGGTTGTAGCCCCATCCTACCCTGCCAAGGTGTCAGGGAAAAGATAGATAAGAAGATAGTCTTTAGAGTTTAGAATACAGAGTGATATGGTAATATAGCAGTTCTCATAGGCTGTATGCAAAGTCTGTAGGTTTTGTATCTTGCGTGGGTTGGTCACTGTAAATTGGAATATTCAACACATAAGGAGATATAATGTATTGTAACAAGGTTCTCTCTCTCCTACTTTACCTCTCTTACCTGGCCCACCTCTCTTACCTCACTGCTCTTACCTTACCTCGCTTACCCCTGCTGTCTCTCTCTCTCTTTCTCTCTCTTTGGGACATCCCTTCAGCCGAGGCTGGTGGCTGAAGGCAAGGCCCTTTTTACCCACGACCCTTGCAGTAAAACCACGTGTTCTCTCAAAAGTGTCTCAGGCTTGCAGAGTTCCCTCTCCCTGCCGTCCACATATGCTCCTACAGAGTGGAAAGGGGTTTAAGCCACTGGACTCTTTCCATCTTTCCTGTGTGGCTTAGAAATTAGTGAAAAGGAGTAGATTTTCTTCTTTCATGGGATATTTGGGAGAGGTTGAAGAGTTAAAGCAAGTTATTTTTACTGACAGATTCAAAGCAGTAAATTAATGGAAGACACAATAAATAAGATGGTGACAATATGAATCTAAGTAGACAAACTAAAAAGAATAGATAAAACAGTGACATATACAGCACTGAAAGTGACTATGCTTGATAGTCAGTGGACAAGCAGTGAATCTCAGGAAGCAGGCTAATGCTTCAGTACAAGGAACTATACTATTTTATCAGCTAAGGACATGGAGCTCTACATCCACAACAAACAATGAGTCAGAAATTTGGCTCACACAGGGCTACATGGAAGGCAAGGAAAATGATTCAGTGAAGTGACACATTATCCAATGAAAGAATTAAACAATTGGCTACTTGACTGGGGATAATTTCTGAAAACCACCAAGGAGAGAATTTAGCCTTCTGGAATCCATTTCCATCTGGAATTTGTACATTAGTGCATAGGGAGACTGCTCACATGAGTGTCTGATGCTATACTGGCATCTCAGATCACTTGCATGCTAATATGATTGTCTTTTAACAGGCATGAATGCTTTATTTGAGAGTAATAAAGCAGATACAAGGCTACAGAGTTGATATTTTCCAAGGAAGCTGCCCAGTTGGCTACATCTATATCACTCTGGTGGTCCCTCCTATCATTTATGAGTTGACTTCATGAGAAATAATATGTATGTAGATTGATTTTTCACAAAAACCAAACACAGCATCCATAACAATTTATGATGGCAGTCTCTCCAGCTGGCTTGTTTCTGCAGTACCAGTCTGGCCAGATGCTGTAGCAGAAGCAGAGGCAGTGAAGGATTTCACTGCAAGTAAAGCTTTTCCCTTTCTGAGCTCTCACAGAAGCATCTGCAATGTTTTAGAGGTGGCATGTAGCTTGTCCTTGATGCTGACTGTTCTGAGGGATCCTGAAGATCTTTTCTGCAGCTGCAGGTAATAAGCAATTTGTCCAGTCTTTGGCCCAAGCCTATTGCTCTGAACTTCCCAGGCCCCTGCAAGGGCTGCAAGTAGACCCTGAGAGCAGAGAAAGGTGAAATAGGAATGGCTGCTGCTGTCCTTGCCTCCATCTATGAGACAAAACCCATTGCTAGCTTGGACGTCATCCTCTCTCCCCTTGAAAACCTTATTCCACTGCCAGCAACAGGTGTTATTACCATTTTACAGGTATCTGCACTTCTGGCTTTTTAGTATGTGAACTATTTGGTTTGTAGGTAGTTTTCTTTTTTTAATTGTTATTATTAAATGAAAAGCAGCTACAGGAAAGAAAAACAACCAGCAGGAACTTAGAGGTACCTTATCTAACTTATAGAAGCCTGTTTGAAAAGCATGTGTATGCTGGCACTGATCTCTGACATAAATCGCAAGGGCAGATTGGAAAATTGACTTTGACTCCATGCTGACATGCTGCAGACTGCTGGAAGATTGTTTGCATAAACAGAAGACTTGAGGCAGTAGTGATATCCATCTCTTTTCTTTGCTTCTCTTAATTTTTTCCCCAGCATCTGGCCATTGAAATACATCTTATGAAATGAAAGATGTTTATATTCCTAAATAATTTGGAGTACCAGAGCCTAATGACAGAGTAGCAAGTAAATTGGCAGGCTCATTGCTTGCTACATTAGCTGCCTCTACTGCCCACTTCTGATGGGGAGACAAATTTATTAAATCAGAGGTAAAATTTTGTCTCCATATTGCTGAGGGTTAAAAGGAACAAGGTAAAATAAGATTGTAAGTTATTTGCTAAAAGGATTAAATCAGACATCCAAAAGTCAAAAATTCACAACTGACATTTTATTGTGAGGCAGTCTGATTAATAGGAAAAAAAAAGGAAAAACATAGGCTTTTTATCGAGTTGACAAAAAACCTTAATATTTTGTGCTTGTTTATAGAGCTACACTTCTATGTCCCTTTACACTTGTTTTGGTGAGAGTGGCTGTCTAAAAAAGATGATAAATCAAGTGTTCAAGTTGTATCAGCAAACATTCACTAAGTTGTAAAAGCATATGTTTGCTTAAGGGTGTTTTCTTTATGCTTTTTTTAAATTTCAGCAATGTTTTTCTGGAAATAGTTGAAGCTAAAAATCCCTTCTAATTCCAAAGTAAGAATTTCCACATGGAATTTGTCAGCCTAATTAAACTGGCATAATTTCCAGTTACATGGAAAAGTTGTCAAGTGTGCTTGCTTTTCCATATATACAAGTCTTTAAGATCCAGAACTTGTTGGAAAACTCTTAAAGGAAATGCCTCTATCTGATAAAATAAATTCTGAAGTTGTTTTTTTACCAAATAGCCACCAACCTAGGTCCTTGTGCTTGCAAAAATTCAGTCTGTAGCTATAATGGGGATTAAACTAATTATGGGGGGTAAAATTCATCTCAATTGTCTGTAATAATTTAAAAGTTAGGTGTCTAGCCTAGCTAGTTGTTTAAGTGCACTCTGTAGTTAATGAAATAAGATGGGCACTGTTCCAGATGGTGACTCATCTTGCTATTCTGGGACACCTGTTTTAGAACGGGCTGAAACATCCTTTACATGTGTTTGTCTTCTCCAACTAAAGACAGAACCTCTGTGCAGGGTTTGGATATGCACCTGGATTTGAAGTGGCTGAACATGAGCAGGAAAACTGTTACCTTAGTTCAAAATTTAGATAGCTCAAATTGGCAGATGAAGCCTCCTGTCCACTGTAAACTATATCTATTATGCGTAATGCACACAAAAATATTGCCCTAACTAATTCCATAACTGTGTTCCAATGAACAGAGACAGTTGTCTCAAAGTTTGTTGTTTTTCCCAGCAAACAGACTAAAGATACACTGCATAACGACATCTTTCCATATTTTAAGTATTTAGAACTTCAAAGCACTCGCTAAATTGTGTCTTTGACTTTTCCATTTTTGAGCTGCAATGGAGAAGAAAAATCACTGAAAAGATATGTTCTCCTTGAACACTTGCTTTACATTTTCAAAAATCACATCTTTGATGTGATCCACACCATTCAATGTACTTGTAAATGATGTGGAAAAGACACCATGTAGGGAGCTAATAAAACTGTAAATTCTAGAAACTGACTTGGACGGGTCAAAAATAAACCTGATTGCATATAGTTGCAGTTAAACAACAAAACAAAGCAAATAAAACCATGCTTGGTTAAATAATAAAATAGTAGATGAATACACACATGTATGCAGGAAAAGGGAATAACCCCACTTATAAAAATCCGAATGCCATAAATTAGCCCAGGGCAGGGATGCATAAACTTTTGAAAGCATTGACTCAGTGTTCAGCTGTAGCCAAAAGGCAAACACAAACCTGACCATGTAAAGAAAGAGAAAACAGAAATCATCACCGTGCACTCTTTTCCCAATGTCCCACACACCGTGTGTATTTCCAGTCATCTTCTTCCAAAAGGATATTGGAGCAATTGGAAAAAAAAAAAAAAAAGATGTTTAAAAATATGCAGTGATTTTGGTATGGGAAAAAAACTAGAAGGCGTAGAAAAGAGATGACTGGGACACATTATTAAAATCCTGAAGGTGTGAAGAATGTGACTGGAGAGCAGTGGTAAGAGAAACTAAGGCATTCCCAGGTGGCAGGCTGAAAACAAAGGAAAGAAAAGCAAATGCACTGAGTTATGGAACTCACAGTGGCATGATGTTGCAGGGTTCAAAAGTACAGAGGGGAAAGGGGCAAGAAAATATCACGGAAGATAGATCTTGCATAAACTTCTTAAATGAAGCTCTAGATATAGCTTCTAGTTCAAGCTTCTAGTTTCTGAAGATGCTGACTCAAAATCTAATGTACTAAGAATCAGTCTAGAGTTCCTCTTTTTAAAATGCTACTTCTTTGGACTTCTGTATGGAGTATATTGGGCTAACGGGACCTTTCCTTGATCTGTGTTGCAGTTCTTCACAGCTCACACATCCTTACAAGTTGTATAAATAGAAACCTCTCTTTCTGCAGGTTATTAGACATAGCTGATTTATATGACTACAGATAGACTTGTTGAAACAACTTGCTTTAGATCATATTGAAAAATATTACACAGTTCTTTCAATATTTTTCTGATTTTCGAAACCAAAGGCTTGCTGTAGTGATATTCCTACCCTGGTGGCATTCATCCATACAAAGAAGATCCTACAGAAGATCCAAAGCAAAGGAAGTGCCTCTTTTACAGATAAAAAAATTCCATTAAAAAATCAGCTCATCTTGCACCACATCTTTCTCACACAGTAGAAGTAATTAACCTAATTTTTTTAGATTTTTAGCTTAAATGTCATGCACTATATCACATTTGTAACTTTTAGAAGCTTCATCTGGCATTCTTGGGCAAGATCTGTAGACACCACATGGGGGAAAATAACTTTCAGCACTTATATTTGTTATATCCTGTCAGTAGGGATTATTCTAAATCCATAAGGCGCAAACACAAGTACATACTCTCAACGGCCCAACAGCTGATATATTTTTAACTCAAGCCATTACATTTTCCTAAAGAATAGCTGTAGACTATTACTACTACTTGTTGTATTATGAATTCTTGGGTAGGAACTATTGAAGTTCTGGGTCTGATATGGGAGCTATGTCCAGAATGTCTTTTCACATTTTAATGGAAACAGCCTCATATTTCTCACTGTATTTGTCAGAGGTAGTCCTAACACTAGGACTTGTTCAGCTTTAGTGGAAAGTAGAAAAATAGTAGAAGTAGAAAATATATTTGAATTTCAATATTATCAAAACCAAACAATTTTTTTATGAAAAGGTGAATTTTTATGGAAGGTTGTGACCTCTTGGGCAAGCTTGCATGCAAACGTGCATTAATTTTTTTTCAGATTTATACTAACTTTGAAAACTTCAATATATTCAGCAAGAGTACTATACTAAAATAGTGTTCTTCTAATGGGTTCAAAAATCTTCAGGGCAATGTTGCATTGCATCTAGAGAACTACATTTTACAAGGCCTGCATCGTACCAAAAAAGTCAAACAGAATTATATACTGGTATTTCATTTAAATGTTGAGAAATCCTCTAGGCTAGCAATATAAACAAAGGACTCCATTCACATGGTTTTCATCTGTATGAACCATTCAAAGGTAAATATCTCCCTTCAAATATAAGGGCTATACATGACACATGTATTCTGGGTTTATGTCATCAAGTTATTGACTTCTGAAAAAGTTTCACATTGGATATCCATGCATGTATAACAGGGATTGTTAACACACACATATCTATCTGTAAAGGCATATGTGTGCATAAACATGTGTATACCTACCCAGATACAGCAATTCTAGGAATATACATGTCTTATTAGAAGAAAAAGAAAGAAAGAAAGAAAGAAAGAAAGAAAGAAAGAAAGAAAGAAAGAAAGAAAGAAAGAAAGAAAGAAAGAAAGAAAGAAAGAAAGAAAGAAAGAAAGAAAGAAAGAAAGAAAGAAAGAGTGAATAAAGGTATCTGTAATGAATTTGCCCTACAAAGATTTATAAATTCTTCTAGTTCACAATAACCTGGAATGGGAATAGGTTAAAAAAATAGGGATAAAAATAAGGATTCAAGTCCACAGATTAGAAATAGTTGGATAAAAACTGAAAGATAAGATTTATACTATGGAATATAGAATGAGAGAGGGAAAAAACTTCCTCCAGCATTAATTCTTAGAAGCAGATTTTCTGAAGGAGAGAAAAGGCACATAATGAAAACATTTCCTGTCCCTGCAGTAGAGGCTGATCAGGTGTGGTGATAGCCAAGAAAATGTGCAACCTCTCTACCCAGACTGAGGCCAGGTCTGCACTGAGCTCTCCAAAGCTCACCTGCCCTAACACTCTGATGCTCCCAAGTGTCTGCAGGTCACTGCCTTGGTTCTTGTAAATATTGCAGCCCTATCTTTTATCACATCTGGTAGGATAAGGAGCCCTCTCTCCTTCCTGGCTGAGGCTGGAGCTTGGGTCAGTCTCACACACTTGCACATCTCACTTTTGCTTCCATCAGCAGTCAGTTTATTCTGCTTCCACTAAGTGCTTCACTTAGATCAATTATGCAAATAAGGATATAATCCTTTTGTGTCACAGGTATTTCCTCCAATAATGAATCACTCCTATTTAAAGGGATCAAAATCCCACAAGAATCCTTGTGAGTTTATCAATCTATATACCCACATCTATCTCACCATCTATTAATCTCCACATACAATAGCGTACATGCAGATTTATATATATATATATGTATATATAGGTATGAATTCTTTGTATAGATAGACATGCATATGTGTGAGTGCATAAAATAAGTGGCTTTATGTTGAATTCCAGGTGTCTGGTGTGATTGCAATGCATAAGCACAATACATAATTTTACAAAATCTCATAATGCGTTCATCGCCAAATGACTTTTCCTTCCTACCCTAAAAGATGACTATTTTATTCTGATAAATGGTATTTATTATGAGCTACTCCAGTTCAAGATGTGCTCATTCAAGGAAAGGTTGAAAATACAATAAATATTAATTTTCAGTTCACCAAAATGGAGTGGAACATTCTTTATTGAAACTTTTCCAAAAACTCAAACTGCAACAAAATTTTAGTCTAGAAAATAAAATTAATTTTAAAAATCAAAATATATAATGGTGTCTGGAATAAATGTAACCATAGTAGTACCTACTCCTGCTTTAACTATAATTATTATCTACACAGGCTATTTGTAACATCAAATTTGAAAATATCAAAGCATTTTGTAGCAATACAGATTAAAGGTACAATTAAAATGCAGCCAAGTCTGTGGTGGAACATAGCACCTGCTGTAACAGGGTATTGTGTAGTGTTACATGGAGACACATTTGTGGAGGATGTGTACATATGTATCTATGTATACACACGCACATATGCACAAATTTATGTTGCTATTAATATTGCATTCACATTTTCTATATGTGTGCAGTGTAATTGGAATTGAAAGCCCCAATTACACTGAAGTGAAAACCTGCTTATTAATTGACAATAGACCTCAGCTAAGTAGCAACAAAAGAAGTGCTTTGTTTGGCAACCTTTGTTTAAAAGGTCCTTTGAAAATTCTGTAAGAATACTATGAATAGAGATTGAACAAACCTTTAATCCTCTTCAGGTCACATATGTGCTAAAGTGAATAATACTGTGAGGTCTTTTTCACCTTTTCAGTTCTTTTAAGCCAGTAACCTAATTTGAAATAAGATAAAGAAAAGGCCTAAGAAAACTTGAAAAGCTCTAACTTGTACTCTTCTGGCGTATTTATTTTGCTGCAGTAAGCCAAAAGATGCATTTCTTGTTGTAGAGATGTATAAACACTCAATATTTATAATTCCTCTCATAATTTGCTCGGTCCCTGACAGTTATTTCCCTTTTATTCACTTCAAATGCACTGAGAACCTTAGAACTTTTTTTTTTTTTTTTTTATTTAATGCTCCTGTTCTTTTGTGAGTATCAGTGTGAAAATCTTTCCTTCGTGCTACAGTCCCTTTTTCCTATTCAACACTAGACTGCACACGATAATTAAACCTTGGGGGCTTGGAGATTTTGGACTAAAGCTTAAAGAAATGCAATAGTGAGGCCTCTTCTCTCTCAATCTTCTACCACTTGCTGTGGGGATTTTCTTTAGTTACACATGGCTTCACAGGTAAACAACCTTGAAAAAAAAATCAGAGGCAGGAATTGAATCAACACCTTAGCATTGCTTATAATGAACCAGTTTTCTTAATTAGATGATCGAAAAAATTATGTTCTAAAACATGACAGGGCACAGACTGAAGTCTCTATTCAGGCAGACGCCCATGGAGCTACATCAGGTTGCTTGCAAGGCAAACAGCATCACAGGCAAAGACTAAAATGGAATGTCAAAATGCTGAGTTTCAACCCAGATCAGGCAGGGTGGTTTTTTAAATCACATATAAAGAAAATTATAGGGTTTTTCTTATGCTTTTGCTGATAAATTAAGCTCTTCAAATGTCTCCACGACTTTGAAAGTAAGCTTATGAGCACATTTCTTAATACATAGGTCTGAGCAATATAGTTGCCTCTGAAGTAGGTGAAAAAGCCCACAAATTAATTCAATGAACAAAGGACAGAGAGGCATTGAAGCCAACACCTCAGCCAAGGCCTAGCCCATGGTGAGAGCTCCCCAGGCACCCCAGGCACCCCAGGCACCCCAGGCACCTGTAGCCAGAATCTCAGGGCAGGAGGGAGCCAGCTGCACCCCAGGATGCTCCCAGGATCAGATTCTGGTCAGGTCTTGTTTGAAGGACTGGAGAAAAGTGGAATGAGCAAGGCTTCTGAGACTCTGGAGTAACTGGAGATGGCAGGAAGCAAGGGAAGGGACAGGATGTGACAGTGTTTGGAACCAGTTTCCACTGTTTTCTTGCCCGAGGCTCAAGCCATTTCTAAATGAAAGCAAGTGTGCATAAATGTTCCTGGGATCCTACCCTGGCCTTCCTGCCAACCCCATTTGTAAGAAGGCATTTCAGACTGGGGAGAAAGTGCAGTGTCCAAAGAAAAGTCCTATCTGACACAAGTCTCCTTGCATTTTCTTTTCTTGTACTGTGTATGAAGACATACCATAATATGAAAGGCTTTTTAAGCATGCATGAGGCTGCATAGTGAACTACTGCTAGCATCAATCATAAATTGTTTACTTTCTCAACATTAAAATCAGTATAACAGTTAAACACCAGATGCTTCCAAAGACAAACACATTGTTTAAATCAGAACAAATTATTTACAAGTAGGTTTCAAAATTCAGGGTCTGAATTCTGCAGCATGCGTGCAAAATGTTTTTGTGCAGATCTATCAGCTGCAACAAGCACTTGATCACTTATGCTGAGCAATCTGGGAAGTCAGTAATTGGCATTTCTCTGAGTTACCTCTCTGATCATCTATAATGATTTCTGGAGCTTTATAAGAAAATCCTGCATATTTTTAGCTTCACAGTAAAAGCAGGTTTTTGCATATATTAATTCAATTTCTTTCTCTGTTTCAGTACCCAATGCTTTATAGGGGGCCTGCATTCTTCTGCAGATGTTTATCTCTTAAGGTGTTTGTATATACCACTGCCTGCCATCCCCTCTGCAGAGGCAACCACCAGAACCATAAAGATTATCTCCAGTAAACGTAAAAGTTGCCTGCTGCCTTTACTGTGAGCATTTAGATTTGAACCGGGCAGTCTTAACTGGGCTCTTCTCTTAAGGAAATTAACTTTTATCTCAAAGACAGCTAATTTAGCTCTCACCGCCTTTTCTTCCACTCCCAGATACCTCCTTATCTTGGGTAATCAGGATGCAGGGATTCCCAATCTATCTCTCTTTATAGCTCCCTTTCAGTAGTGTCACTGTTTGAACTTCATACCCTGGATTAAAGGACCAGCACACCAGTGCAGGAAGCGGTTCTAGGTATGAGGCAAATATGCAAGTTACTTAACAGCCCATATATGAACTCAATTACATCCTTCATCTCTTAAGATATGAATAAAAAGGTTTGGCTTTGATCTTGAATTAAGCAATCCCTACATAAATCAATGTACCGTGCAATTTTATTAGTAGCAATAATTAGTGGTTAACTAACTTGCAATGAATATAAGGTTGGAAAGCTTTAAAAAACAGTGCCAGGCTGGGACATATTTCTCACATATATGATCTGCATTACAATGAGGAAGCCTTTATTTTTAACCAGGGAAGTACAGTGAGAATATGCAAAAGCTGTTTCATTAAACAGGATACATGAAAGTATTCAACAAGTAAAAGCATGCACATGGGTCATTTTTAATTACTCCATCCATTTATTTTAGGCTAATTTCAAAACTAAACCCAGAATAAAAGTTATAGCATTTGTGTACAAAAATCGAAAGACATATGTGTACATTTAAAAAGAAATACAAGTAGGCACCCGAAGTTATTTTTACTGTAAACACTCTTCATATGTTCCCATGTAAAATGTAATATCTGCATAACAACTTCTCAAATGTCTAAATTCCCTCCTATTCCCATTGTGCAGAACAGATGTTGTCCTGCTTTTTATTATGTTAATTTATCAATCACACTTTGGCTGAATTATGAAATCAAAGTGATAGAAAATGTTACTTGAGCCAGGATTCTATTTCTATATCTTTAAAACCTTTCCTACTTCTTTTGGAATTATATTTTTTGTTATTTTTCTGTTAGTTGCAAGGTCAGATTTCCATTTGCAGGTTAAGATGTAGCTGATCCAAAAAAGTTCACATGTATAAAGAGCCAGCTTATAGCAAAAACTTTGCATCTTTACAGAAACTTGAGATCCATAATTTCAACCATGCTGGGAAGAGCTTTTTGTTTAAAACATTGAGCTAAACAAAATGCAATTAAGGCTAGCAGGACAAAAAGCATCCCTCTTGAGAGTCATAAATACGCTCCTGGGAGACCAGAAATAAAGAGAAAAGACCAATGTACTTCTAATTGTGTCTTGCCTAAGATGACCATTTAAACACTTAACTTTTACCAAAGTAAATTAATTCATCCATTTTGTGGTTTTTTTTACCCTTACTTGGCCAAGTGAAGTAAATGAGAATTTTTCTAGGAGTAAATCAAAGCATTAGGTATAGAATTTGTATTCTGTCTTGATGACAAATTGCGATTTGAGTTCTTCAGAGTATTAATAAATACTTCTTCTTCTAAATAAGTCCCATAAAATCATGTCAGTGCTTTAGGAGAACACAGTTTCTTTGCCTTGCTTAAGTAAGATTGGAGAAATTTGAAAGATACTAACTCCATATTTGTATGAAATTATGGACATCATTAATGATCTTTGTATCTTTTCATGCCCTTAAATTTTAACATGTGAAATCCTTTTAGAAATTTGTGGCTTTTGCTATTTACTTTTTCCTAGTTATCACCTACATTAGTTCAATGTATCCTATTACATGGTATGCTAGTTGATTTTTTAAAAGTGCTTTAATAATAACCCTAATAATCCCACACTCATATGAATTAAATCCAATTTCCAAATACGTTAGTGCCATCAAGGACCATATTAATAGTTCTTGGCAGTGAAATAATCACCAGGAGAGAAACCTGAAACGGCAGGATTTGAAATGTGTTTCCCTCTAGCTGAGATGGGAAGATGGAAGGAATCAGCTATGATCCAGGATGGGCTGGCTGGGTCGGAGCTGGTGTGCCTGACAGAGAGTAGTTCTACCCAAGTGGTGCTGGCTGGGGGTTTCCACTGAAATGCTCTTTGATCAGGAGAGGCCAGCTCAACAAGCCCAAAACTTGTCAATTTCAGTCTTCTCTGGCTGAGGTTCTGGGTCAAGAATAGGGTTCTCCAAAATACAACTTTTTTTGAATGGGGGCATTTCTTTGTAAGAAAATAATACAAAAATTACTGGCTTCATCCTATATAGGCTGGGAGTAAATATGGTTTGTATAAGAATGTTTCTTACGTCACTGAACTTGGTAGCTCATATGAAGTAGGTAGAATAAGCCACTAAATTGGGGCACAATGAAACCAGAATTACTCCCAGTTTTATCTCCATGCCTCTATAGAACAGAGGTGATGCCTACCTGCTTCATAGGCTGGTGTGGAAATTAAATTCTGCAACGTATTTGAGATACTCAGATAAAATATTATCAGACAAGGATTTACCATGGTAGATAAAGATTATAGAATGGAACACTCTTGATGGAAACCAAAAAGAAACATTCTAGTTTCTTTCTCAGGATTAATCTTCTGAGACTCAGGACTGATCAATGGATATGGAGGGCCATAGGCCATATGTCAGTAAATCCCTACTTTCTTACACAGACTATACAATAAAGTTCCCAAATTGATCCATCCATATTCCTGACACTCTACAACATAGATCAGCACAGATGTTGGGCAAGAAGAGGTTTCACAGCTTTCTGGATCTTTGCCTCAGGTAAATTAAGTTTATAACTGTAACTATTTGTGAGCTCTACATGCCCAAATTATTATAATATGTAGAAGTTCACTTTCTATGCTTACTAAGATAATAGCAGACAATATTGAAGAGTTTCTCCCTAAACAGGAGAACCTGTTTGAAAATCAGTCGTATAACTGGAATATAATTATTATTTCAATTTAAATACTGCTACACTTAACAGTTGTGCAACTATTCTCATTATTTTGAGTATAGATGTGGTATGAATTTAGTTTTGCATTTGTGAAATCTGCAGCAAAATTTTTCCAGCTATCCACTGGATTTCTAATCTTCATTTAACTCCTGAAATAATGCATTATGCCCTCAAGTACGAGAGGCATTCAAGATCATACATTTGCATCTTCCGGGTTCCCAAATTTATGTTTCCTTTTCCTTTCTCCTCACTTTCTCCATTTAGTCCTCCTTTCCTTCTTTTCCTCGTGGCTCAACGTTTCCATTACACATTTATTAGGAAAACAAGTACCACTGGGAGAAATTTAGAGGGGAGTGGAGCTTCTTTTACTTTGTCTGAATACAGTCAGTCACTTATTCAGCTCCAGCCACAATATCTGCTTAAGCTAATTATAATTTACCTAATTCAATTTGCAATGCACTGCTGAGGTGTGAGGTTTGAGATCCAGATGTGTTTCCCCACACTTATCAGATCATTACAACGTGCAGGTGGGTGGATTACAGAACACCCCAACTGTTTTCAAAAAAATCAGGTCTTCTCTTGTATTGGTACTTTGGTTGCTGCTTCAGGCAAACAAGCTACTTTTAATTTTAATTGTTATTACTGCAGCAGCACACACGACACATGGTGACCAACACCAGCAAAGTCAGATGCAGCTTTGCAGAAAGCTTGTTGACTGAGGACACAACGCTCCAGATAACTCTTAATTCTCAAAATACCATTACCATTCAGATTTTCCATTTGACTCACCTTGTGTAAAGAAAAGCCAAAACTTACGTTTTGAGCCAAAAGGCTCTAATCTGCTCAAACAAGCAGTGCAGGGGCTCTGCAGAGCTCACCTCAGTTTGTGTGCATGTGCAATTCCTACTGAGGCTGATGGTGCCCCCAGACACCCAGAGGCGGTACAAGGACGTCTGTGCTGGAGCCCAGACACCCACACACACGCTGTGCTCCCACTGCACTTCTGATTCTCCTGCTCTTTCCATGATTCCTCCCTACATGTAATTTTTGCTGAGGTAATTTGCACACAAATGCACAGTGGGGAAAAGTGTCTCTGATCTCTGAAATCCATGTATGTTCAGTAAAACCTGCACACACACATTCAGTCACACACACAAGAGAAAGACAGTGGAAGCACCCACTACAAGCATTTGCAACAATTTGGCATGACTGGGGGACATTTTGATAGATACAAGAGGGAAAGAATATTAGAACCCATGCTGCTAATTGGGATATCTTTCAGATCTGAAATCCAAAGTACCTTGTTCAAAATATAATTTCCCAATTATGACACTTAAAAAATTATTTATTTAGGGCACTTTTCATCCCCTATGCTTAGGTTTTGGAGGTTTGGTATTTTTAAATATGGATATACAGGAAGTGTGTAGCTCTTCTGGGAAAAGCAGAACAGAGACCTTAGGCATAGATAAATACTCAGAAGACTGCAGGAACACTTATTTCCTTTACATACCACTACTTCTCTAAGAACCTGTTGAACTATTCATTATTCAAGAGAAGGTTTTCATGGTCAGCACTTCTCTGTATGAGGTTGTGGGGCTCCATCTTTTATGGGGTGTAAATCAGCTCTAACTCATACACATATTTGGCTTTTCTTCCTCAGAAAACAGATCTTAAATCCACATGCAGGTCAGTTAACTACAAAGCCTTTGCAGTATGTCTGTGTGTCTCTCCTGTTCTAGATGTAGTCCTATGTACATTCAAGCACATACAGTCTATATCTTTGTCTCCCAGAGAATATTATTCATGGCTGTACCTTGTGCTGAGGATTCTTTTGGTGTGCACAGGTGTATAGAAGAGTAGTGAAAGAACGCAAAATACATTCAGTGATTCCATTTTCCCAAGATTAAGGTATGTGGTCAAGTTCAGAAAGGATCAAGTTTATTGCAGATAAAATTGAAGAGAAAAATCAGTTAAAAATATATTCAAAGGCTTGATTCTCTACTGGGAAATTTAATTACTTCAAATTCAGTATATGTGACAATCTGCTGTTCTAGACAGTATTTGATTCCATTATTATGCTGCATGACCAATGATATATTTAAAGTACATGCAATCCCACTCTATGTAATGAATATCACAGCTAATATCCCAAGTTATGGAAAAAGGGTAAAGAAATTATTATGTCCTGGGATAGGGATTTTTTAAATTAGTTGAGTGTAAAAACATATGTAAATTTAGGTGACTATGTAATGTGTGCCCCACTTGCACATATTAGTTTTAGTATTGCAGGACTCATTCACAGTAAATGGAAAAGTTGTATGCTCCCATAGTAATGCATAAAAATTGTCTAAAATTGGAATCAGTGATAAGGAGCTATTATCTTTAATCATTATATGTACTTTTTCTTGGTTAGTTTTCCACAATTGACACAGATTATGTGAACAGATCATTCAATTTCCCACGCAGACAGTGTAATGGAAGGCTCTCTCCCAGAGTATTTGCCTTGGAGAAGGCAATTTTCATTGACTTTTCTTTATTGACAACAGCATAAATTAAATAACTTTTAAGAGCAGATGCTAGAGAAAAATGGAAGATTTTCCTCCATTGTGGACATTCATTTAGATTTCAATCATCTTTTCAAAGCATTTTATGGACCGACTGGAAAAATGGCAAAAAAAGCAAGAGGGATTTATAGCAAAATAATTAATACATATTAACCATCTGTCTGTAAAAGCCCAAGAAAGAAGCAGTTCAAACAGCAAGATGAGGTGAACAGTAAACCCCTTTGTTAGTGGTTGCCTATGTACTGATTCAGGCCACAGTGTGAAAGCAAGTGCTCTGCAACCTGATTTCTCCCCCGACATTCATGGCAATTACAGAAAACACGCAGACCTGGATGGATGAAACTTAGGAGTGGCTGGATGGATGAAATTTAGGAGTACCATCATGCTAGACTTTGGTTCAAGCTTTATACCTGAACTTCTACTAGAGGTGTTGCCCTTCTGTCATGAAAAAAAAAACAAAACCAAAAGAAAATAGGAAAAGGTGTTAGCAATTTGATTAATTGCATTTTAACACGATGTAATTGTCAAGTAAATACATGCTGCTAATGGTTTAGGACGGGCTGTTAGAACAGTGTCGAAGCTCAGTCTGGCTATCACATTTTCTCCTAGATTCCTAAGATAACACTTTGGAAACTAATCTTAGCTCTTTTCTTCTACAAATCAGGATAGGATCTGCAGTGTAATCATCCGGAAATTGGTTGTGACTGGTTAGTCTGTGATGGTATCTCTTAAACCTGAAGGTATTGCTCATCTCAGACTTCATCTTAATCCTCAAGTAAACTGGACTAGCATCATACAAAAATAAGTCACCTTCTTGGGCCAAGACACCACACAGATTCATCAGGGGGTTGAACCTCTCTCAAGGACTGATTGTGACACAGGAAAATGACAGGTCTGTCTCCCAGTGGTTGGAGAGCCTGGTGGGAATGATATCTCCATGCACAATTTGTCAAGTAGACTGCTTTCCAATTCAGTAGCTACAATCCGATTTGGAAAGAAATTATGGTCTGACAAGACAGAAGTCAATAATGACCACTGGAAGATAAAACAGATTTCCACACTCCCTGTCTTGTGTAGATCTGGTGGGTCACAAATTTAGGTTCCATCTATTCTGAAGTGTGGGGGTGCATTTTGCTAATCCAGCAAGAGCACATAACAACAGCATCAGGCTGGTGAAGTAATCCACTTGTCCAGCGTGTCTCAACTAAGCAGCAGCTGGCCTGACTTGGCTTCTCCCAGGTGGCTCCAGTGCTGGTGGAGGTAAGCCTAGGGATGCCTCTGCCCAGAACTGAGTAGAGCTTTCACTGTGGGGAAGAAGCACCTTTAGCAGGCAATTCCCTCTACAAAGGGCAGAATCTTTCTTCTTCTCTCATGTAAATTGGCCACTCAAGGCTTGCCTAATCACTGATATAAAGAAACAAGCAACCTGGAGGGTGATTCACCTCACCTTTACAACAAATGCCAGAAACAGGCGAGATGAATCACCTTCAGTTTATTGACTATAAGGGTTACATAATTGATTGGCATAGCAGGTTTAGATGTTTAAAACTGTGGCAATTGCTTGTGTGCCGCAAACTATCTAACTTCACTTCTCTATCCCCTCAGCTCCATTTACAGTTGGTTACTGGCTGGAACCCTAATGTATATAGCATGTTGAAGGCTATGGTACACTTCTTCATCTTCAGTTTTGCAAGAATAATATGAAGATTCCTTGAGTTACAAAACAGCACTAGTCAATAGTTTGGTGATAGGGCAATTACACAAATAAACAGTCCTGCCCTCAGCCTCTAATGCAATCTTCTGCTTAGAGATATGCTAATGCCTCTGAGTCAGTTTGACTTGCCTTCTATTAATAAACTTATCAGTAATATATCCATTAACTGATTTAGTTGGTATGTAAGAAGTTAATTATGCAAGGAGACATGGAAGGACCGTGTTACAGTCAGATAACGCACACCTCTGATGCGGTGTAAAACACCAGGTGGAACCAAATAATTTCAAAGCATGAACAAATGTTAATTTGCAACATTGCATTGTGTGGTCTCAGGAAGTGCATTGAAAAAAATAGTTTGAGAAACCTTTAAAAAAAATTTCAAATTACTAAATCTATGTAAGGAGGCTATTGAATTATTCTGCGGCTAACTCATGAATTGTACTAGCAGCCATGTTCTGTACAAAATGTGTTAATAATTTTTGTGGTTTTGAGTGATAATTTCAATGAATCAGTGAATGAATAGGTAATCCATTTATTCAACAAAAACTTCACCGATTCTGGCTTGCAATATCAACCTGTCCTTCTTTCCAAGTGAGAGGTGTTTTTCTGTTGCTTTGTTGTCCTTAATGAAATGTATGGCACATCATTCATGTATGAAAAACAATCAAATCCCCAAAACTCAAAAACTCATACAAATTCTCTCCTCTCCTATCCCATGGGAAAGAAGAGCGGTAAGGCTAAAGCATATGCAAAAATCCTGCCACAGCATCTGAATGAGAATAAAACCTCTGGAACTGCTTCTTACATTTCTGAAGCAATATGCTGATTTTATACATAAACATCAAAGTAGTTTCCAAAAATAAATTAGTAGATTTTGCAAATTCACTTGAAATTATTGCTTCTTCCATTTAACTCATACTGGGCAGAACCTGCAGAACCTCAGTGTCACAGAGAAAGCCTGAAACAGTGTCAGGGACTCTGACTCCTAGACTTGTGAGGACAGGCTACAGGACCATTTAAATTCTGCCTGTGCTGTTAGCTGATATCTTATTTCACTTTTGCCATTTATTTTCCTGATTTAATGGCTAGAGGTCATACGTTTAAACAAGCTCCTAACAGCTTCTGTTTTTTCTATTTACTACAAACTTCCCCACTGAAGTAGCTGCAAAAGTTAATATGGCTATCCTACAAAATATCCTTCTACCTATAGGGGCTAGGCATTATATCCTGAGTAGAAGTATGAGGATGCTGAGCAACTCTGACAACGAACCCTGGAAAGTAAGAGTCAGGGAAAAGAAAGATCTATTTTTACTTTTGTTGTCACATTAACATTTTCAGTTCCTATGCCATGAAGTGCAGAATGCAGAAACAGACCCCAAAAGAAACTGCTGCTGTTCAGCATTGTGCTCGCCGAAGTAGGAGCAGCAAAGGGATGTCATCCTGCTGAAGAAGAGACTGACCCTTTAACCTTAGCTGTCCCCACTCACATACAGATATAGAAATGTAAGCTACTCAGCATGATGCCAGTTAATTTAAATTACCTAACATCCCAAAGGGCAGCTCCCTGCTGAGGAGCCTTTTCTTTTCTTTTTCTTTTGACCTTTTAATACAGAGTAACTTTTCACAAGGATAAGTCAGATGGTCAGCTTGGAAGTATTCAGTTTCTGCGGCCTTTGCAGGTTCGTGCAAAAGGTCACCTCAGACTGCATTCTGCTGAATAAGGGATTAGAAAATTTCTAAATTATACTGAATGGACAGATCCTCAGTCTGTGTAAAATGATGGAGCTGCACCATTGTAGCAATTTTGCTCCTGCAACTGAGTTATGCAATAATCAAAACTAGAAGACAAATTTCCTTCTTCATGACTGCAATTGATTTCTTTTCATCTAAGCAACCAAGGTGCTGCCAACCCACAGAAGCTGCACCATCTTAGCCAAATCTTTCTAATGGTTCCTGATTCCCCATATTAAATTATGCTGTGCTGCCTGATGTGACAGCACTGAATTTGACTCTTTGGGTCATAGGGTGGAGCAGAACCTTTGGGGCCCACTAGGTGCATCCTGTTAGGCTGCTCTGCAGCACCACAATATCTTCCCTGCTCTGTGACCTTCCATGACAAGCTGTTGTCTGGCACATTAAGGGGTCTCAAACCCCAGGAATATACTGCAAACAGAAATTATGATCATCACGACAAGAAATATTAAATGGGAGAAATTAGAGAGATTGCATGTTAAGGGATGATTTAATAGATCTTTTTGAAAGATATATAAATAATGAAAGCAACACAAACTAAGGGGTTTATGAAATGTGTTTCCATTTTGCATATGGGATCTTTGCCTAGATATGATTTTGTCCACAATGAGAGAAATAGTAATGCTTTCCCTGTAAATGTGAATTGATGTTTAACAAGTCAAATATCCCATGTGTACTGTATACCTGCATTTAGTTTTCTAGATCCTCTCAGTTCTGTGATTTCTGCCTCTTTTCTTTATTTTTGTTATTTACATACATTTCTGTTTATGCGCCTGTTCAGACCCTCCTGAACTGGCAGTTAAGACACTGAGTAGACTCAGCTTTGCTTGAACAGCTAACCTCTATTTCTTGATTTTCAGCAACCTGTGGGTCTTGCTGCTTCATGACTGTTTATTGTATATTAGTAATTTGCCTGGCTCCATACTCTGAGCTGGTGTGGTTGGGGGGCTTTGCAAACTTGGCAATGCCCCTCTGGCACCTTCTTTGCTGCTGGCAGGTGCCTCAGGCTGCCCTGATGCAGTTTGAACCCCAGGAAGCTTCATCTCTGATGCCTCCTGCAAATTGGTTTTCTCACACTGAATTCTCTGTGTAAGCCAGTACTAATTTCAGATGAAGTACAAAAAAGGATTTAACTCATTTTTTCTAATGTTTCTCGAGTTTAATACATTATGTTATTTGTTAAGAGAAGGTCTCTGTCTTTTTCAGTTAATTTATACAACAGTCCTACATTGTTTTAGCAGGGCCTCTGGAAGGTGTTAGGTAGCATTTGGAGCTCCTACACAAATAAATCCTTAGGGGCTTGAATCAGACAGCAATATTATCTTTTTTTTTGTTAAGGATCCATGTGGTGATTCTATCTTCCTGGGCTGGTGGGAATGGATAGTAGGAGCTATGTATCTAAAGCATATAAAACATCCATATAATTTTCTGCTAGAAAAGGACTTTTCTTCCTGTATATTATGCCTGTGAAGAAATCAATTAAGAATATATTCTGCTTAGTCAGGTGAACAGATTTTTTTGCTGAAAATTATAACCTACATCATAGCTATCTGCTTTCAGACTTAGTAAAGAAGGTATGTATTCAGGATCAAGGTGGGAATCAATAAGATCATGAGCTGTGGTCTAGTACACCCAGTTTAAAAATCTGTGCAAGAATGTGCCAGAAAATTTTCCTTGTGTTACTTGTAGATAATTTAATTATAGGCCTCAGAAGAAAATAAAATATGTTTTTTTCTTCTCTTCTCTCTCCTATCAACTGATATTTGCCTATCTGGTTGTATCTGTCCTTGTTCCCCACTCCCTATACTCTGTATGAATGTTTTAAAAAGTTTTTTGCCTTGAAAGGAACAGGCACACCTGGCCAGGAAATGTTGGACCTAGGGCATTTACAGGAGAAACTGAGGCACCTCCTCATAATGATATGGGTTCCATATGAATTATCGGTATATTCTGAATATATCTGCTGCTAAAGCTCATCTCTTTGAGGAAGGACGTTTGGTCTCCTGACAATGGGAGGTTGGCACTGGCTCTGTCCATGGCTGTCCCCACTGAAACTGAACTGGCTGAGTCTCCAGTGCATCACTTGACCCAGACTGTTGCAGAATTCCTCAGGGAAGGTGGACATGATGTCTACCTAGGCCTTGAACTACCCGAGTTGAGGCCTTAACAGAGGCCTGAATGAGGCCTTGAAGCCTGTGACGCAGCTAGAAATTCCTAGCCAAGGGTGGCGCAGTTAGAAATTAGCAGTTAAGGTGTCGGGAAAAGATAATAGGGTTGTGAAGGTCACTGAATAGATTTGTTAGTGGGCACGTGATAGCCACCTTAAGAGTTAGTAAAACAAAGTATGATGTCGTCCTTCTCTCTGCTGTATACCAATAGAGAGCTGCTGTGAATTGTAAACTATATGGAACTGTATAAATGTAGCCATCTTAGCTGAATAAAGTAGAACGTAGCTATTAACCATAGTGGCTTGATCTGCGTTCTCTCTATACTCCAACTTCCTTTTTATCTCAGGCCAACCCTGCACCAGACCTCTTCTGTTTGCCATTTGGCACCCATCTGTTTCCTCACTTCAAAGTGCCTGAAGTAAGGTGAGGACTGCATTGCAGCTCCCAGGGCAATAGTATATATAACCACAGCCAGTCTCTCCCCTCAGAAGGAATGAGCTGGTTTAATCCTAAATATAGATCATGAGGAGCAGAAATCAATAGATGTAGAGCACGGATGGTCAGGGGAGTAGTACCTATGGCGAAAAATGCAAGGAAGGAAATTATTTGGCACTGGTATTTAAACCTGTGCATTTCCTCTGCTCAAAGAACTTCAGTTTGATCAGTGAGGGTTCCCCAAATCTGAATGCCAGGTGGCCCAACAGTTTGCAGTAAGTAATTTAGTGAGGCTCAGGTGGGGATGGGCAGAAGCAAAATCATAAGTTCCCCTAGCACAAACTAAGGAAGCAGAAACCTTTGGTCAGGGATTGAAGCAACTCACACATGCTATGGGTCTGCACAGAGGGGGCCCTCTAACACCCACTCATCAGTGGATTACACCACCTTGCTACACCAATTTACATCCCATTTCAGAGCCCTGAGTTGGCTCTGAAGTAAAGTTAAAGTTGAGTTCAAAGCAACGCAGCTGCTTCCAGGAGCTGCTGTGCATGGGGCAGGACTGTCAGGGGAAATAGTGATTGCTCTTTGAAGTCCTGCTGCTAGATGGATGCTGCTTGTCTCATGTTACTGTAAGTGTCAAGAAACTTAAAAGCAAGCCTCAATTTACTGAGCAGAGGACAACGGGAGAGGCAAAAATATTTGTCAACTGTGCTAATGACTTTTCTGTAAGGCCCACGTGTCTAGAAAACCAAAGAACTGCAAGTAAAATTGATTTCTACAAATAATTTTCCAAGAAAACAGATGCACTGACACTGGGTACCAATCATATTATTGGCAAGACAAAGTGAAATATAAACCATTTGGGGTTTGGGTTTCATAAACCACTCAGTTTTTAATCTGATATGTATATATGCATATTTATAATTTAAGACATTTATGTATTTATATATTATACAAAAAAAATTGTATACACTATATATAGTGTATATATACTAAGATATAAGTGAAAATATAATTATTAATAGGAAAGAAAAAATTAATATGCCCAAAGCGTAAGCTTTTAATCAATGTTTCTCTTATTTTTCTCTCTGATCAGTGAAACAGTACTATATCCAAGACATATTTTAGAGTTAATAATTTGGAGCCCAAGTTCTGCAATTCAGCTATGGCATTAGCAATTTGGGAATAGCTCAGCGCTACCCAAGCTATTCTGTGATATGTTTGGCAGCTGGGAAAGTACAGAGCAAGAGTGATCGTGCAAGGAAGTCTGAGGTTGATCACATGACTGATAAGATTCCTATCTGCCCTTCCTTCCAACACTGCATGGTACCACTTGCCCATAAATTATCTTCCCTTTATCAGCATGCATCACCCTAATATGGTTCAAAATCTTGACTGGAGGTTCAATTCTCTTATCTCTGTCTCTGAGGCTGCTGAGACTGGCCAGAAGTACACACCACAGCGCAGTACAGTGTGAGGTGTGTAATGCTGTGTCATGTATTGCATATTATGAATGTGCTTGCAACTATAGTCACACCATGCAATTTTGCTTATAATATGCATCAACCTTTGCAAGGGAGAATAAAGTCACCTGAAAATATGTTTAAGGATATCATGGTGTTAGACATTCATTGCAGGGTCTTTCCTCTCAGAAATGTCATTTGCTGGCAAAGCATGTCTATGCATTCTGGTTATATATTGGTCATGAAAATAATCTTCCCAAAAAAATATCTGAAAAGAAATACTTTTGTTTTCTCATCATTCTTATTAAAGTGAAGAACTGTTAGCACATACACTGAGTTTATATAACCAATGACAAAATTTTGATATTTCTGGAAAGATCTAACTCTAATGTCATAATTCAAACCAAAATGAGCCTTTCTATCCCATTATTTCTCACTGCTTACCTAACCATTGTTTGTCCTCCACATTTTATATTTTACGAATCAAATCCTTCACTGTGGAAAGGTCCCAAAAAATTAATAGATACCTGAAAATTGGCAGTGTTGTGGAACAGAAATACATTGCTCCAAAATCTTACATAAATCAAAAATTATACATAATATTTGAAATATCTTCTGAGGGATTCTGATTATTACCCTATAGCACTCTATAGATACATTTGTCAGTGGTAGCTGCATAATATTATGAAATGAGGGTGATGTAAGGATTAGTATAAAATAGAATTGAATTGAATCAGAAAAAAAGTTATCCAGGAGGGACAGGCTGTAAGTAAATTTGGCAAAAATTCTGTCATCAGTAAAGAATAAGTCTGAATTACAAACACAATCTAATTTTAAAAAGCCAGCAAAAATTAAACATCTTGTAGCAATGCTTTTTTTTTTTTTTTTTTTGCATCACTTGTACAATTCTCTAGGGACTGGCCATTTGGATATAAAATCATGTGCATAAACACCAGGTGTTTTTTTTTTTTCTCTTTTAAATTGTCTTGTTTGGTTGCAGAATAATGAATTTCGTTGGATTATACTTGTAATTCACTTGACTGCAGAAGGGCGCCTTTTCTCTGAAGTGCTCTGAGACTAGTATTGATATCTACTGAGTGAATTTAACTGTAATCTGTTCTGTATCTTGAAATACAAAGTTTTCAATATGACCCTTGATCTTTATAACTTCTGATCTTTATTATGTTGCTTAGAAACTCTCCCCAATATATTTGAACCTTCCAAGGGCACACACTTATAACCTGTTGAAAATCTCAGGCTTTCCTCTAGAAAAATCCCATTTCCAAGTGATCTTTAAGCAGCTAGTTAGCTGCTAGAGGTTTAGAGTACTGTTTCCTTCTAATAAGCAAGCATTCATCACCCAAAGGTGCAGTTGGTCTTCTGAGAATGATGTAAGAGCAAATATAGTCCACTGGAATGTCCCCTGAAGACAACTATGAAGAAATATATTGAATATTGCTGTAGAATGCCTAAAATCTAATTGAAAGATTAGATCTATGGATGCACATGAATGAAATATTTTTTTTCCAAATCTAAAGACTTGTCTAAGATATCTGAGATTGGCTCAGTTGGGTAGAGCACAGTACAAATAACACTAAGGTTGTGGGTTTGATCCTCAGATGGGCTTAACACTTAAGAGTTGGACTTGATGATCATTGTAAGTCTCTTCCAACTCAGAATATTCTGTGATCTTTACATCAGGCAGGAAAAAACCCAATGCTGTGCTTCTCTGGGATTTTTACTGTCAAGCAGGGTGAGTGGATATGTGTGTGCAAATATGTGCATGCAAGAGAGAAGCTGCAAATCTCAGCACAGAAACAGCCTGCAGAGGAATCACCAACATATCCTGATTATTCACAACATTGGCCCCAAGAATGACCCTGAAAGAAGCTCTGAAGGATTTGGAGAAAAGGGATTTGATACCTTTGGCAAGGAAATGGCCTCTTGTTGCTTGAAACTGCATGTTTTTGAAGAAAATAGAACTGTGTACATTTTTGTTGACAGAATAGCATCAATAACTTCCTCCAGCAGGAATAGCCTTCACGACCTCAAATTTCCAGCCAGCTACGAAGATCACAGATGGAAACAGCTTTGTGTAGTGTTTTCCACTTCAGTTACATGCTCTGGACATGGATGTCTGCTGTGTGGTGAAGACACACTGATCTGCTGTACATTTCTGGTCAAAACATGGTTCTAACTGAATGTTAGTCCTGATGATTCATTACCTTGCAATTGTTTGTGTAATAAATTTACTAAACCCTCATTCAAGCAGTGCTGATAAGCAAGGCACAGAACTCTTCAAACATTACCACAGATATGTGTTTTCTTTAGCCCTAGGCACAGAAGTGATGCTTTTGGTCATCTTTCATGGAGTTTAGTATTAATCCCTGTATGTAATTATGATGGTAATATCCTGTAACAATGTGCCTGTAACAACTTGCAACAGTTGCTACTACTGCTACTACTACTACTACTACTACTACTATTATTTAAAAAAACCCCTCTTCCAAATATTTCTCTTTGTGGTGATTATTTGAATGAACATTAAGACAGATGAATGAGGTCTTGCCTACTTGGAAAGATTAAAAATCATTTAAATCCAGGCTGAATTCCTCTGACAGCCAACTAAAATAGAACAGGTTTCCCTGGACATTCACTAATCCCAAATGTCTGAGGTACCTATTTAAGTGTAAGATAAATCACCCTTTTCTGTAGATGTTTCTTTCGTGGTGGGGTGCTATTGCCGGCTAGCAGTGAACCCCCAGACCACAGAAACAGCCCATGGGGGTCCTCAGCTCAGCAGGCTGTGCATGGTTCAGGCTTGGAAGAAGGAAGCATGCTCTCTCTTGTTAGGGAAGGTGTTTATTCAGTGCAGCCATGTGGAAGAGGCTTTGCCAGAGCCCCTTCTCAGCATGGGGGAAGCATGGAGAGAGAGTGGAGAGAGCGCGAGAGTGGGCGTCGTGTGTCCCTTTTCCCAGCTCGGGCCTGGGCAGGGAAACACTGACCCAATGGGGAAGGGAAGGGGGAGGGGGTTACATCAGGAGGAACCCAGGTAAATCAGGGGTAGGAATGGGGGGGGTGGAAGGAACACACCAAGTACAGACCTAATGCAAATACAAATTACAAATACAAATTCAAAAACCTGAAACTCGTGTCGCTACACTTTTCTGATATTTTGTTTATTTCTTTCCTTTTCTTTCTCAAGTGAGCTGATAAAATATCAATTTTAAGAGATCTATTCCCTATATCAGAACTGAGACAAAGTATGGGGCACCTAAATTCCCCAGGTACTGATTCAAGGCAGACCAGCGCAGGCTGATCTATCTGGCCAAAAGACTATTTCTGTATTTTTACAGTAGGCAGTAACTGGAAAAAAATTCAATAGTAGACCCAGATGTATGTGCTGAAAATTAGGAATCCCATGCATCGCTGGGGTAGTACTTGGAATCCTTATGGCTGGGCTTTAAATGTGGTGTCACTGTCTTCTGTCAGCATGACTCCTGTCTTTCAGCTGAAAGTGAAATGCCATTTATAAAAGATCCCACGATTCATAAGAAATGCAATGCTCAGTAGAAGATTTCAGGCCTGAAGGCCTGATTTCAGTTTAACATATGTATCAAAAGAATTTAAGTTTCCAAAGAGATTTTCAATGTAATTTCTGTTTTATGAAACACTAATTAAACAATGAAAAATAAGTAAATCATGAAAATTAAAAAAAAAAAGAAAAACAGCTCCCATTTTAAGGAATTTTAATTTTTTAGCAGCTCTCATTTCTTCAATGTGTTTATTCTGGACTAATCTAAGACTTTCTCTGGAGAAACGGAAGACTCAAAAGATTTTCAGTCATATTTTTGTAAGAAAAGTTTGTCATAATCCATACTCTTTGAAATAAAGTGCTATCAATCTATCCACCTTCTAGTAGTCACTCAGTATTAGACCACAGCATAATATTTATTTGGATTATGATTCTGTAGCTCCATAACATATGACATACAAAACACATGATTAGAAAGGAAACAGTGGAAACTACGCTCTTCATTACATTTGCTGCCCTCATTTAATTCTATAAACTTTTAAATTATCCTTAAAAATTTGTGGAAAGATGTGATTGTTTCAAGGACAGTACTATTTTTTTTTTTGCAAAGCAATGTCTAGAGTCCAGTCGTAAGGATTTTGAATGCTAGCTTGGTACAAAGTTTATTAATTCTCACAGGTTATTGAGTATTTGAGAAAACTGATCCAGGCCCAAATTGAAAACATATTATGTAACTGCGTCTGGCAAGAGAAGAAATTAGATTTATTGATTAGGTTTTTATCTAATAATACTTCCCATGGAAGTGTGAAGCTCTCTATAGGACATGCCTGATTGCAATCATGGACCATTAAAACAGGAATAAACTGGCTTAAGCACATAACAGCATTTACAGGATATACTGAGAAGTGTTAAAATAAAGGATGTCATAAATTGTGTGCTGGAGCAATTGTCAAACAGCCAGTCACCTCTGATGTGAACCTTACTGTATTTTAATTGTCCGAACTGTGCTATTATGAATCTCTTTCTTTAGGAAAAATCTCAAGCTTAGCCAGAAGTTATTGGAATGCTCAATGTTTTTTTTAAGATGCTTGCCATTGCCTCAGCTTAGACAACAAATTCTGGCTAACCATAAAATACTTTAAACCCTGTATATTTACCTAATGAGAAATTTTCCAGCAGCCCTTATGTGTTGACACTTTTCCATTAACACATGAAGTGGGAACAAACCCTGGCTGATTACTCTAAAACTATAGTTTTATCAATGCCATTTTACTGAATTTTGTTGAAAAAGTAATTTAGAAGCACCCCATCCCATTGGCCAGGTGTCAGTCATATTATTGGATTGCACATATTCCTATTCTAGACTACAGGTGGAAATTTTTATTTTCTTGGGCAATATTAGACCTTAACTCTGTTTCTGTATGAAAGATCTCAGCAATACTCTAAAACTGTTTTCATATTTAAAAAAAAATTAAAAATGGCTTTTTGTACAAACACCTACAAGCAGGAGAATTACACCATTCCTCTTAAGTAACAAAAGGCCAGCTGGCAATAATTTACCTCTGCTGCAACTTGGCTGAGGCCAGAACCTGTGGATAGCTCTACCTGTACTTCAGTAAATTCTGGGTTTGGCAGTAATAAATCTATTGTTTTAGAGATGTCAGGTTCTTGGAGGTCTTCACTGGTGCTGTCAGAAGAAAAAAATGAGCTTGAATATGGCTGGCCACACTGCAGTCACACCTCCTCTGCAGGCTCAGCTTGGCTTCGTCCAGTCTTGCAACACACAAGCTTGCATGAGCTGTGATTTCATGGATATATTTTGTTCTCAGGTGCCTTGGAGTGTATGCCTCAATATTCACTTGGTGCCACTGTGTTGTGTTACAGTTTGTAACATAAGTTACTAGTAATTGGAATGCTCAATTTTTTTTAAGATGCTTGCCATTGTCTCAGCTTAGACAACAAATTCTGCCTGACCATAAAATAAAGGTCTCCTTGGAGCGTTATCCAGCTGTGCCAAGAAAGAGGAGAACTTTCCAGCCTTATAATGTTCTCCTCTCTATGAGGTTTTGGGTTAAATATTGTAGCTAGCACTTCAGAAACATCACTTTTTTACTGCCTCTAGATTTCACTGGGCATGTTATAAGATGTACATAATTTAACACTACTGGTAAGTAACTGGATTCTTCCTATTTTAGAAGAACTAAGAAAATAATAATAGAAAATTAAAAATAAATATATTTATATATAATGACATAATAATTATATTTATAGAAAAATATAAAGAAACAACAGCAACAAAAACCCAAGAATTATTCCTATTATCCCATTATTATTATTAATAATATTATTATATTCAATAAGGTATGTCTGTATTTTAAAACCCAGAGTACTGAATTAACAAATTGTGCAGTCTCTTGTTCATTCAGTGGATGAAGGCTTAGAAAACAACACAGCTGCTAAAATGAACAATAAATACAATGCAATAGAAATGCAGATAACTATTTACATGTAATTAAAATATATCAGCTGGAATTATACAGATTCAATTATTTAAATCTAGAACAATCCTGTGTATGATTTGATAGAGGTAGAATGCAGAATTGCAGCAGTTTCCATGAAAGGTTCTATTCTATTTCTATCTTTATATTTGTAAGAAAAAATATTATTAAGAGTATATGGTCTTGACTGAGTACCAAAACTAAAATTATTGAAATGAGCTATGGGATTTCATTTTGGAGCCAAGAGATTAAACACGGTTACTTATCAGTCACCCAGCAGCTTAGTTTGTCACTCATCTGCACTGAAGTCAGTAGTCCAAAATCAATATACTGCAACTGCAGAATAAATACAATATATGCCCTTGGAAGAGGAAAGCATGTGGTCTGTAAAATGATAGGTATGATGATCAAAGTGAAAATGAACAATAGATTTTTATTTTCTTCTTTCCCATACTGTTTCTAATAAAGAGGAATTAGCACTGTAAAATGGAAAGTGTTTTCTCCTGCATATGTCCATTCTTCATCTCTCTTGCTGCATCTGTGAATACAAAAAATAGATGATGGAAACTTTTGGGCTTGTTAAGAATATTGCTCTTAATTCTGTCCAAATAGGGATATTGTGCATGTACTTCCACACATATTTTATTATTCCCCTATATACACATATAAACACTCAGGCATCGCCCCACAGAGACATATCCTCTATGTACATTGAGAATGAAGGAAAAAATATATAGGTATAAATCAAATCTTTGTATGCTTATTTGACTGATAAAAATACCAGTTGTTTATAGATGAAATAAAAGTTTAATTTAGTGAAAATATGCAAGGAAGTACTCCTATTTTAAATGCCTTATGAAGATTGCCTAATTAATCCCTACAACTTCTCCAAGTCCCTTTGTAATATTTCTCAATTAAGATGCTATTTACTCCCACTTCTGGCTAATTAATGTGGATGCAAAAGAAGAACAGAGCAGTCCCTCTGGTCACAGCACATCTACCTGCCACAGCTCATTTTTCTGCCATCTATCATCATTCTCTATTTATAGATCTGAGGTGATTCTAAATCCACGTGACTTTGGGTCCTTTTATGAATGGTACTTAGATAAATAAAGATGCTGATAGATGAGACTTCAAAATACCTTTTTTCTGATTTCAGAACCTGCATTAGAAATACCTAAAAACTCTGAGACAGTCCTCTCTTCCAAAGAGCTCTAAATATCAGTTGACAAAATGTTATCACATCCTATGTTTGACAATTTAATGTATTTTTCTGTGTTGCTTGCTCCTGTCATATATTTGCAAAGCCACATCTTCTTTCTCTCCCCTTCCTTTGCCAATGCAAGTTCACCCGGTTGCCTGTCTGCCCTTCTGCTTTCTGTGCCAGCCTGTAACATTTGAGCACTCAAGTCACTGCTATGATGTCAGACCAATTTAATTTTTGCAAAGCTTCATGGCAATGCTCTCTCCTGTACAATTAACTGCATTAACTACAAACCTTTCTTTTGCCCTCTGCAGTAAAGTGCAATAAGGAATCATTGCAACCATTTAGCAACACAGGCTACTAAAAAAAAAAACAAAAGGAAAAGCAATGCTGGATATTGTCCACACACTAATTATGTCAAAAAGGAGAGTATTTGAAAACAGCCAATGAAAAAGCTGTATAAAAAACTGGGCCTGTGTCTGCATTGACTTTACAGCTGACCAGGTGACCCAGATCCATCATTTTGCACCTTCACATTATCCTACACTATGACTGTATGACACATCTTATTTCTCTGGTGTAACTTTGAATCACAGCCATCCTAGGTAACTGCCTATGGGGCTGTCAGTTACTTCACTGATGGAAAAATTATTCCACTTTAATTCCCAGACATAAGAAATAGTGCAACAACCCACAAACCTTGAGAGAAGACCAGATCTTTTCCAAGGGACATATCAACATGTGAATCAAATTTAAAAGCAAGAATAAAAAAACATACTAAAGTTCTCCATGCTAGATTGGTGCAGGAAGGCAGGATTTTGTAGAAGAAAGGAGGTTAAAACCCCAAATCATGTTAAAAATAAAATCCTGCTTTTGCTCCCACCATCATTTCCCAGCTTGCCCCTGCTCCTCTGTCATAGTTGTCTCTTCACTGAAGTGGTTTCTCTGCCGCTCACAGCACAGAGATGTCTCCTTCAAAGAGGTTGTAAAGAGGCCATCACACAAAAAATTACTGTAGTTGCAGACTTCATTAACCTTTTGTGGATTTAGTACTGATAGCCTGGTAGGCACTCTGCTTACTAAACCACTTCATTTATTGGATGCTATACCAGCTAACACAATGAAATATGTCACCAGGCACATCTTTCACAAAAGTTCAACCTAGAAGAATGGATAATAGGTGAAAGAGATGCAAGTGGTTCAGACAAACTTATGAAAATATTTTATGTAGATTTTGTTTCCTGAAACTAGGGTGTTGATGGTTTTATGGCATCCTTCTGTTTCTCTCCTTCTACTCTTGAAAGATGGTGGTAGTATATGAATGACCAGACAAGACCTTCAGTGGATGATATTAAAAATATGGAAAGAAAAGCAGCTCCTCCAGAAAAAAACATAATTGGAGTAACCTCAGAGCTTCTCCATCTCTCACCATTGGTTAGAAGAACTGGATTGTCTAGCCACAGAGATCCATCATGTGCTGGTTACTGGCAGGAGCTTCAGCCTCACTATATTGCTCAGGCCCATTCCTTCCCTCTAGTCAGCTGGAAGAATTTTTGCAAGCTGTTAGAAGCACAAAGGAAAAAAAAAAAAAAAGCCCAAAACCCAAAAACCCCAAGCCTCAGCTGTTTCTTAATGTTTAATTAACAAGGGACTGAGAATCAGGTCTCAGACTTCCAGTCTGAGTGGGTGACCTGCCCAGTCACAGCCAGTGGTCTCTGGAATGCAGAGATGCTCGTCTGGATGTATCACATAATAAGGCAGCCTCAGCCAGCTATCGGAAGTGCAGCCAAACACATGCTCATGTCAAAAATAGAAATTTGTCTGAGTAGTGTGTTGGCACTGCTTTGACAGGTATACGATTTATAAACCATTCCTCGAGGGGAAGAGGAAGGCAAATTGTTTAAATAAAAGTGTCGGTACTTTCATCACCCTCTTTCCTGGGCAGTGTTTTCTGACCCGTGGCCACATTCTAGCACTCTCCAATGCTGGAGTGCTTCTGAGAGACTTCTGTCTCTGAACAAAGTTGGGGGCTGTATTTCTAGGAGTTAAATTATAACTATAATTTTGAAGAGAACTGAATCCCCCCTGGGCTGATAAAACAATATGCCATAATAAAAAGGGAAAGACACAGCTACATTTTGGCTTGAGGTTCCTGAACTTGGTGCAGTTGCCTGCTTTCAGCAGAGACTGTGTATCACCAGTGTCAGTGGCCAGCAGCAGCTCGAGCACTGTCCCATGGAGGAGGAGGAGGAGGAAGATTGACCTTGTCTGCTCTTCACACATCATCCTCTGCCTGCCTGCCAGTGCTGATGGGGTGGCACTTGAACTCAGGAATGACTCGATACTGGCAACAGCCACCGAATCTTCACTTTGGTATTCAGGGGCATGCTCCTGCAGAGGGCCAGGAGCTGCACTCCTCTTCAGTGCAGATTGATTTGGCTTATTTTTCAATTGAGGGTCTTCACTGGATGCACACACAGGAGCTGAGCTTAAGTGACCATAAGTACTTTCCTTCGACCACAGTGGAAGAGAGCTGGAAGCCAGGAGGATCATCCACCCCCAAAAAGAGCAGTTAGACTTTTCTCAGCAGCACTTGGAAGCCAGGCAGCACCTCCTGGCTAAATTCCCTTGGAATTCTTAATTTAAGATCCCACTGTGTGAACTAGTTTTTTGTATTTTCCTCCTTCACATCTTGTTGGTGTTTTCCCAGTACCACATGGCAAAACCTCGGCAGTGAGAGGAGGGATGCACTGGCTGTTTGCTGAGGGATGGACCTGGCTGTTTGCGGAGCACTGTGCTGCCTCCCAAAGTCTGTTCGTCCCTGGGAGAGAGTGCACAACCGTGGCTGATAGGCACAGCCAAGCCCAGAGTGTCCTTGTGAAAGACTTGGCCTCTGCTCTGAGTGTGAAAATGGGGCTTCCCTGCAAAAGTGGAATTAGCCTGAATCAGTCTGTCTTTCACGTTTCTCTGCAGTCAGTTGGAACACACAAAAAAATCCGCAGTGGTGCTTTGGGACACTCTTTCCCAAGGCAAAAGGGATACCTCGGAGATAATAAACATTATGCTTCATCCCCCAAGCAAACACATCTAAACAGCAGGACATTGTAAAACATTGACTTCTATTGTCAAGGTTGCCCACTGTAATTCCAATTGCCATCAAAGAGCTTTTGACATTTTATCTCAGTCAATGGAGATAAACGTTTTGTGCCAATTAACTCAATTAAAATGTGGTGCATTACAATAACAAGTAACAGCTCCAGTCTCTGCAAAATCCTGTTTACGAAAGCATTTTTTTGCTAATCTGTGACTATTCTGAGGCTTGAAGCTTGTCACCTTGTGCTGCACTGCCCTCTTTGGCCTCTTTTACAGTGAAAAGCTAGGTTGCTTTACAAAAACATAATCAACTTGGCATGCCCTCTGCTTCAAACATACAGCTGGAGACATCCATAGAAGATTAAGGGATATAGGTCACAATTTTCCAAAACACAGAAGAGATTTAGGAGACTTTCATCAAGACTAAGACTTCTAAATAACTTAGCTGCATTGGCAAATCATATCCTTCCTCAGAGAACTCCATTTAACCTCAGTGGCATTTGAGCCTCTTGGTCCCCCAGCTGCGTGAAAAGCCTCCAGTCACTTTTAATGGTGTGTCACATGTCTGTCACCTCTGACTGCAGGATTATTCATGACAAGCAACATGACATAGAGCAAAACTAACTTAATCTACCCTTGGATGGGTTTCACACAGGAGAAGAATACTTAATGTGTCCTAGCCCTGCCAGAATTTTATAAATTATGTAAACCAAATACAAGGACTTTGATTTAAGAGCAAAATCTTTACCAATCTATAACTCCATTGATTATGATGTGAGCCTTGATTAAGAAATAGCTGTGATTTAAAGAAGTCTCTATGGCTACATCTGATTTTAATGCAGTAGATTCATAAAATCTAACCAGTCACTACCAAGCATTAACACTTGATTCTGCTGCCTGCTCTGAAGGCATGGACCATAAGGTTATGCTGATGACTGCTCAACTTCCACGGTCAGAGTGTACTAAAAAGGGGCCTACTACTTTAAAAGTATTTAAAACTGTAATCCATATGAGTTTGGTTGAAAGTCCTGTGTGTGATTCATGAACACAACCTACCACTAGCAGGACATAATTTTATTTACATGTGGAAACTAAAACACTCCAAGAAAATCTCTGAAAAAGCAGAATGTGATAAAACCAGTGAGGAGAGATGTGAGTTGCCAAGAAGTCAGATCAAAATATTTTATAATATTTTTAATATAAAAGATGCTTTTTAATATAAAAGATGCTTAAGTCTTCCACTCAGTTTAAATACACATTTTAAAACTATAGGCTAGTTAACACGTTTATATACATATACACATATAATCAACAGCAGGAAATTGCAAATTTAAGCTGAATAGGAAGTAGTTGATTGGGACAAAAAGTTAAAAAGCAAGAGACTTAAACAGTGTCCATTAGCCTTTTTCTTAGCAGTTTAGTTACACATTCAAATAGGTCCAGTTCAAAAAAGGTCTGATAATTTAGACATATTTAATTCAGCTGGATTCACCTTTAAACAAGTTTATTTACATCTTGTAAATTATTACCATTTATATAATTTGCAGTATAGTTTCCTCTGTACTATCTCACCTTTGCGTAGAGAAGTTCCTTTAATTGAAAAGCAAACAAACAAACAGAAACTCCATAAAACCTCACTTGTATTTTCTCTTGCCATTTCCTCTGAGCACTTCCCACCATACTGCTGTGGCAAGTCCTCTATAGTTACCACAGTATTGCCACATTATTTCTACATCCTGTGTAGATGCAAGGGGAAATAACTCACATTGGCTGCAGCCACAGGCTCACATGTGCTTAGCATTAACGTAAAATCAAGGACACATAAAATCATATAATATTAAACTTAGCTGTAATATACAGCTAGTTTCCAGTGTTAATATCCACTACATGTGCCTAACCTACTGAATTGAAAAATATGTATATATATATGTAAACAATGTGGAAGACATATCTGAGTATATATTTGCACATATACATACTGACAGATATTTATACACTTGTACATATAAGAAAATATACCTGTACACGTACGAAGTGAGGTTATAGAATTTTACTAAAAACTTCCTAACTATCTGTATCGTCAAGCATTTTGCCGAACTCTGCTATTGTAGAAGAAAACCCAAAAGACAGTGGGGTTAAAGGGAGGAAGGTTGGAAAAGTAGTTAAGGCCAGTTCTGAATGAAGGAATGCCTCAGGGTATGAGATTCATTTGTCTTTGTACTAATGGGTTTATGGCTTTCTTTTTAAACAGCCAGCTGGGGCCGGGAAAGGGGTGGGGAGGTGAGGAAGAATCGCTAATCCCGGTTCCTGCTCTCCCCATCTGCCGTGGGCCAGCGCGGGGCTGGGGATGAGGGGCCGCCCCCTGCTCCACTGCCTGCTCCTCCGCCCGTCCCCCTCCCGTCCCCTGCTGCCTGCGCGCCTCTGCCTGTCCCCTCTGCCTCCTCCTGACAGCTCCTCTTCCTGCACCGCTGCCCCGCTGCCTGCCCATGTCACCGCTGTCTGTCCCCGCTGTCTTGTCCCCGCCGCCTGTCCCCGCTGCCTGCCCCCACACCCGACCATCCCGGAGCGAGCCACCGGCCGTGGGAAGGTCGGTAGGTCACAGCCGTGAGGGACACAAGATGACATGTGCAGAAGAGCATCGATCTGGTGATTTGTGACCAAGGGGGGAATATGTGAAACGTTAATTTCTGCCAGGTCATGGGAGACACAGCGCACCCTGCTCAGCAGGGCCCCGGCTGAGTTACCCTGGATTTGTGCTGGAGTGTTATCTTCTGATTTTTACGTTTTCCTTCCCTACATTCACACAGGGCCAAACTCATCCCATTCCAAGCATTGCTTTGCCTGTGTAGGCTGTAAGCATGCTGTTTTGCTAATCTGCATGAAAGTGCCTGGATATGGAAGGGAAACAGCAAGACATCTTATCTTTGAAGGGATCTTGAGGCCTTTTGAGTTTACTGTTGTTGCAGTCGTTATTGTTTAGCATATCCTTGAAAGTTTGGTCAGAGGAACAGCTGGTGGGAATGCAATTTAGCTTGTTAAAATGCAGCAATTATTTGAATATACACCAGGCAGGAAAGCAGAGGCAGAGTGAATTTCCTCTGTTAAAGTGTTACAATATGGGTCTTCTTTAGGGAAAAAAAAAAAGAAAAAAAGCAATATAATCTGCAGAAAAAGCATCACAAAAATAAATTCAAGTACTTTCAGACCTGGAAGCAAATTTTTGTGTTGCTGTCTGCAGTTGTTCAACTACAGCTTAAATCTAGTTTATTCTTAAAAGTTTTATGTGGGAGAGTGAAGTGAAAGAGAAGTACACAAACCAGCCCCCAGTTTGTTGGGGTCGATTGACAAAATCTCTGGTGTAAACATGGATGCCTCTCTATGTGCTTATTCACTTGGGGAGGTCTCAGGGGTATTAACCTGATGTTGACCAGCATGGCATGTCAGTACTTGCAAACACTATTGCAAGATGAGCAAATCACATCCAGCACAGATGGAGCCTTGGAGTGACCTTTATAGTTCAGAATTAGAAACAAGGATGCCACAAGCAGCAGCAGTATCACAGTGGATGTGTACAGAGCACGGTGCAAGGCAGTTACAGTCCAGTGATTTCTAATCCCTAAGTCACACTCCACTGGCAAAGCTCAGTACAACGGCCCCACTAAAATTTTTGGCTGTGAGCTGTGCAGGGCTGTGAGAGGTGCAGACTTCTGCACCTCTGCCTGTGGTCCTGGGGCTACAGAAACAAGCCAGGAGCATGGCTGTAGCCCTTGAGTGTATTGGCTGGAGGAAGATGGAACTGTCAACAGAATATCTGCAGGCAGGGAGAACAGGCAGGGGAGGGTGAACACCGGGGAAGTGTGACACTCTGCTGTTTTTCTGAACTGAGACCTACAGGCACAAGAGACACACTGCACTTGGCCTTGCACGATCGCTCTCAAAGGATATGGAAATTATGTCTTTCCTGAATGCAATCTGTCCGCTCTGGTGGGATTAGAAAATGTGTGGAAGGGCTGCCTTGGTGCAAAAAGGCACATCCTACCAGTGCCTGGTGGGGCCTGTGCCGTGCCCTTGAGTGCTTGCCAGCACAGATGCAATCCCTACCCAACCCCTTCCCGAAGGCCCGTAACTCTTCTGGCTTCCTTTCACTGGCCGTGAGCCAAATGCCACAATTTGGTTAAAAGTATCAAGGAAGACCTCCTATGGGGCTGGTTACTGAAACCCAGAAATATCACTCTTAAGGAGAGGACTAGCTGTTACCAGATCAGCCACACATATCTGCTAACGCTGCACATTTCTTTGCATCAGGCATCACTGACATTTTATCCACTGGTGTAATAACTCTTTCAATGCCACGGGCCTGCCACAATTGTTTCACTAGCACCTCCCTTCAAAAAAATCAGGTGCAAAAGCAGGGGCTAACATGCCAGCTCTAGCTGGTGATATCATTCCAGAGCTTGTGTCATTTCCTGCCTGTAAAAGCGTAGCTATCTGCCACTTTCCAATGGCATTCCAGTTAAATCACATCCTAAGCGGCTTGCCACGAAGGGGTTAACACTGTAGCAGCCTTGCTTGGTGGATCAAATTCTTGCAAGAGCAAGGCTCTCCTTGCTTTGTTCTTTAGTGGGATGCATTCAGCAAGAGCAGCCTTAACACTGGGGTTTGTTGTCCTCCTTCCACCAGCACCCTTGCTCTTCTCCCTGAATTCAAGGCAGCATGGCTTCAGCAGGGCTCCCTGTTTGCATATCAGAACAATCTCACTCTTTCACGTTGTCCCAGCAGCAGCTTCACACCAGTAGACTCTGCCCCCGTGGGGCCCCGGGTCAGGGACAGCAGCAGCCACCACCACGTCTGTGCTGTCAGGCGGGACAGGAGGAATGTGCCTGGCCTTGTCACAGCGGAGGGAAGCCTGCGCTCCGCAAGAAATCTGAACAGATGCCACTTAGCTGGCTCAGAAATTACTCTTCAGTTGCTAGCTATTGCCCAAGCAGCCTGTCCAAGCATCCAGTGCTCATCCCAAATCCCTTGCATACCAACAGCTTTGCCTTTTGTGATCTTGTACACACTATTGGCATCTTTGTTTAAAACCTCAATCAAATATTATGTGAAAATGGTCCAGATCATTCTCTGGCATTGGGTCCAGCAGGCAGGGGATAGCCTGCAGCTGTGCCACAGAGCTGTGCCAGCCCCAGCCCTAGATGGTCACATCCAGCTTGTCACTCAAGACTGCTCTCTCTCACACCCACTCTGGCTTCTTGACATTTCTTTGCTATTAAAACCATAAAAAGAGAGTCCTGAGTTTACAGCAGTTAGAAGTTTTCTAATGTTTATCTCTTGGAACAAATTGCCTTCAGCTGGAAATCTCTGTGTCCTATGGCATGTCCTTAAAAATGTAGGAGTTAATGACACCCTATCCCTGAAAGTGTTCAAGGCCAGGTTGGATGGGGCTTTGAGCAAGCAGGTCTAGTAGAAGGTGTCCCTACTCGTGGCAGGGGGTTGGAACTAGATGAACTTGAGGATCCCTTCCAATCCAAACCATTCCATGATTCTATGATTCTATGACATCTTTGCACCTCTGCCAGACACAAGATTCTCTCTGTGGAGAAGCTATTGGAGCTGGGAATGGAAGGTGTCTGGGATATACCCCAAAGCTTCAGTGGTGTCAGCATGAGGCAGGGGCCCTGGAGAGGCCCCTTGGCTATTCAGCCCTGCTCTGCCAATGTGATCACCCACAGAGCATATAAGTTAATGGTCTCAACAGCAAATACTTTCAAAACTTAAAATACAATCAGGTATACATCTGGCCAAATATCTGAGGTGTTGCAACGGAGGGTGTTTAAGGACTTTAAAGCACATAGAAGTTTGCAAATTGGGGACTTTTTGTGAGCCCACTTTGGGAAAACAGACTGCCAGGCAATTTTCACATATATGCCCCCTGAGTAACAAAATGTGCCTCAACCCTCTGGAAAAAAGGCACTGAAAATGGTTCCTACAATGGCCCACTCTCCCAGGTAAGCAACTTGGGTTATCTTCCGAGAAGCAGAAGCATGTGAACCACCATAACCTCACAGAACCATGCAAACATGGCAGGGCTGTGACAGACAAGGAGACAGTCCCACTCCCCCCTTCCATTGCCTGCTGCTCACCTGCACTACATCAGGAGGGCAGGTTTATGTCCTCTTTCAGACCTGCTCAGGTCTCAAGAACCTGTTCAAGCTCCCTGGTATCAACCCCCAAAGTGTTTCAAACTGCTGGCTTTGCTTTCTGTCAGGCAGTAGACAAAGGGGGAGACTGCTAGCACTTTGGCTCTGTCCTGAAGCAAGTCCTGAAGACAACATTTTAGGAGCCCTGAGGCATTGGTCTGACAGTCAGACATCCAGGCAAAGCCCATTTGAAAGCAATGGGGCAATAATCACAATTGTGTCATCCACATTCCTTTGAGTGTCCAAACCCATTTCCTTTTGCATCTTTCCTATTAACATTCATTTGCTGTGAGCATTCTTGTGAGTTTTCAGTAAAAAATGACTAGTGGATTGGCCAATTTTAAGCAAATATTTGAGTGCTTTAACTTGATGTGCATTCTGAACTCAAATTAAAAGTGTTTGCTTCACACAAGCCTGACAGAAGTTCATAGTGACCAAGAGTCCATGACCAGCCAGAACCTATTCCTGGCATCAGCTACCAATGGCTTATGCAGAAGCTGAAGGTTATGAGGAACCAGCTGCAGAATTATCTGACAAATAATTCATAGCCCTGAGAAAATTTAATGACACATATCTCATCCATGTTTAAATTCAAGTCTGAATAAAGCTAAAGCATTGCAACTGGGTACACGTGGAAAACAATTCCTTTTTAACAGGAAATTCCAAGGTTTCATGCTAAAACCTAAACATTCTCACAGCTTTCAGGTGAAAGACACAACGTTGTTAGATTGGCTGCCTAAATCACTTGCACCTAATCAGAGGTGCATTTTTCAACAAAACTTCTCTCAAGGAGGGAAAAAGAAGGACCTCTTATATTTCAGCAAATTCAGGATCTTTCTTTAGACTCCAGAATGATCTAGACACAATAACGTAAATATCTATTTTTTCATAGCTTTCTGTAACAAGCAGCCCAAGGCTTCCCTCAGGCCCATTAGCTGAATATACCTTGTAGTCTCAGGGATGATCAATTCTGCCCTCCAGTAGTGTGAGGCAGAAACCTGAAGGGGTTAGACACCACACCAAATCTTTGTTTGCTTTGCATTAGAGCTTTGACTCTATTGGGTCTGAAGCATTTTTACCCCTTTTTTTATCAATTGCTTCTGATGAATTTAAGATTTGCTATCATGCAGGCTACAGATTTAGAACAAATAGCCCTTTCATTTAGTTAATACCAGCAGCATAGCTATAAAGCTGTAATAGTTTACGGCTTTCAGGACATAACCTGCAAACACAGACAATACAAATTATATTACACTGTGTTTTATTGCTCTTTGAGGCCCACTAAGAGGCTCAGTGCTGTTTCATAGTCCAGAGTAGCAGCAGTTCTTTATTCTTTTTAACACACAGCTGAAAAATACTCTAATTCTGTTTCAAAACGGTGTGTTTCCTTTTTTTTTGTGAGTCTGCCCTCAAAACCTCACTTACTCCCCCCACCGTAGGCTGCAACAGCAATCTCCATGCACTTAAAGGGGAGCATACACGCACAGGGAAAAACGCCACCTTCCACAGCACTGTCTGCACAAAGAGGGTCTCCATTTTGAAAAAGAAACAAGAAAAAAACACACTATGATAATGGTTTGCAAAGACATGATATCTGAGAAGACAAAAACCTGGGGAATTACAATTCCTTCCTAAAACGCCCCTTGTTTTTCCAGGTTGTGTGCTCGGATGCTGAAAGGATCACAAAGGCTGCAGACGAAGCCTCTTAGCCCTGCCCCTTCCTCCCGGGGCCTAAGGCTGCGCGCCGAGGGAAGCAGAAGGCAGTCGCCATGTTTTCTTTAAATGGAGGGTCTAAATAAAAAATGAAGGCAATAGAGCCTCAGGAATTGCAAAGGGCCAGAGGGAGTGAGTGAGCACAAGCCAGCTCTGCCTTTTAAAACGTGAAGAGGCCGTGTACTTGTTCCCGCTGCACCTGCTGCCCGTGCAGCGCTGTGCTATGGCAGAGGCCGGCAGTCCGATCTGCATATCAAATAGCTGATTTGTAGATGAGGTCATTCATTTTGTGGCCGTATGTTTGCTGTGGTGGGGATGGGCTGTTGCTTAGCAGTGGGCCACAAAGTCCCAGCAGGTTTCTTGAGTCAGCAGCCATCCTCTGCTCCCCTCACCACTCCCCTGCCCTCATTGCCAATTCAAACCCAGTTTTGACCTTAATAAATAAAGCTCCAAATCATTTGATTCGTTCCTAAGTTCAAAGCACGGGTGATGTGCTGTGAATTGACAGCTTCCTTTGATGATGCATTGGTTTGGTGACTCGATAAGCAAAATACAGATCCAGAAACCTTGGTACCATGTGAACGGAGGAATGACGGATAGTGCCTGGCTGCAAAAACACCCTCCGAGAGGATGGGGCTGCCTTGGTGCCTGGGTAGGCAGCTCCACTGCTAAAAGATGGAAGAGGGGATTAAAAGATCAGCACCACATTTATTTAAGTATTTGAACATGTCAGAAGTGGTTTGGTAAAATTCAAGCTAGTTTTTGTGTATGACCCTCAGAGAATTAATTATGCCTTTCCCGTTAATTTTGACAGCGACTTTACATTGGGCAACACTCATTTGAAACACTTTTAAAGAGGTATTTTCTTCTTTCAAAAGCAGCTAAAGCTACTTACTTGTTATGTGCAGCACACCAAGCTGGTGGAAACAGAAAAAGAAATCAGTCACCGTTTCAAATTAAAAAGAGAAAAAAAAAAAAAAGCAGGGCAAAGAAGATGAAAACACTGGAGTACAAAGCTGCCTTTAGAAATTGCAATACATATATGTTGTCACCAATTGGTGTCTGATAAGTTGGCAGAAACTGTAGTTTAAGTGCTTTTATTTTAGGAGTGATCTGCTGACAAAAGACACATGTGCAAACCATGCCATTTAGATGAAGGAGTCATATTCACTTTTTGCAAAGTACAATTTATTTATTTTTTCCAGATTATAATGTTTTCTAGGAAGAAAGGAATACAAAGACCCCTCAGCCCTAAAACAAAACCAAACATCTCAGCACAAATTGGAGCCTTGATAGCTCAAAGCAAAAGCCTCACAAACATCTATTAGAAGCAGGAAATGTCTAATGGAAAACTTACAAACATCTGATACATGAAAGGGAAGGCACAAAACAGGAAAGCAGAGGCATGAGCAGCTAATTGCTGTAGATTCCTCACAACATTCGCTGAAACACAGCAAGACACATCAGCCAGCTCCTCAGCACTGGGGTATACAACCACCATTAAAGTATTAGTGAGAACATTTGGAAAACAAACGCTTAAAAAAATGCTAATACTTTGGACAGAATGAATTTGATTATGTTTGTGACTGAATTTATAAAGGTGCTTTGAAGGTGGCCAGAAGCATCCTGACATGATGCTTATCATTTAATCCCAGATACAAAAGCTTGCAAAGAGAATAATTTTTAAAAGTATGATTATTATTCACACTGAAATCTAGGTGTAAAAGCAAGCCATATATCTTGCCAGATACGGCATGCATACCCAAACTTGCAGCTGAAACTTGCCTTTAGTTTTGATAAGATTTGGTCTGTCTAAGAAAAAGATGAAGGTTTGTGCAACAGCAATGCATTGTGCTGGAGCATGGACATGCAGCAAATACACAGGACCTAATCTTGCCCCTTGTAAATGCCTGGTGCTTGTCTGATTTGAATAAAGTTATGCTTACTACTGTCAGAACTGAATTTGGCTCATGGTCTTCATGCAAATTGCCACTTGCCTGAATGTGTGCACCATATTAAGAATGCAAATATGTTTGGACGAGATGATTGTTCCTTTATTTGCTGCACACCCTAATTCACAAGGAGCTGAATCAGAGTAGTTTTGGTGTGTGCAGGAAGGCAGACTCAGACAAAAATACATTAAACTGTTTGCAAATAGGTTAATTACGTCAATAGATCTGATCTTAAAAGCAATCCCCTCTGATGTTATGTATGTTCTTTCTTGAATATAGCTAACAGAAAAACAAAATAAAACAAACCAAAATCATGTTTTAAAAAAGAAGTTATTCAATTTTCAGGACATGAAATGAAGTACCTTTTTCACACATACTGCAAATGAGCTTGTGTCCAGAATAATAGTGTTTCCTATCTCTGATGCTTTGAGCTCTGAAGGCCAAAATGTACTTTATCTTTGTCTGAATTTCAACTCACAGACATTCTGTGAAGTTAATCGCTTGTATTTGTCTATTGGAAAGGCATCCAGTGTTGAGCTGAAGACATCTGGAAATCTAAAAAACAATCCCTCGTTTATATGTTTATAACTTGCTCAAATGAATGATAACCATACCCATTAAAAATGTATATCCTATTTCTCATTTGAATTTCTATGATATACTTTTTCATTCCTTCTCACTTCCAGCTGTTATTCTGGAACTTTGCCAACCCCTTCTGTGAGGCACTTCAAAGAAAAAGTAAAAATTAACATTTGAGAAAAGAGAAATTAACCCCACCTCCCACACACAGTAGCATTTGCTAGATTTCAGAAATAAAACCTAACCACAACTACAAAATCAATTCAGTCAACATGTATATTTTTATTTTGCTTTCAATTTATGTTGCACACGTTTTAAAAACTATTTTAATTTTTTTAGAAGGAAAACCCCTGAAAATTAATTATACTCTATTTTCTACTGAAAAAAAAAAAAAACAAAAAAAACCAAACAAGCAAAAAAAAACCCCACAACAAAACAAACCAAACCCAAGGAGAAAAAAAACCCAACAATTTTTGGCCATATTTTCAGAGCATGCTATTCTTTCCTGTGGGAAAATTCACACATTCCATACACTGAGATATTAAGTTTGAACTTTCAGTCATTTAATTAGTTCTCAATTCAACAAAGCATTTAAGCATGTTTTCGAAGCACAAAGCACTTAAGCACATTCTTATTCTGTTCCTGAATAGAGGGAGAGTGCTGAATCACACTGGGAGCTCTGAGAGCAGAGCCCAGGGCAGCCTGACAGGGCCACAGAGCTGCAGGGCTCTTGCTGGTTTGATTCCCCAAGAAGGGATATGGTAGTGATTACATCATACCCAGAATTAAAGCCAGGCCTAGTTGGAAAATGTAAAACTTTTTTGCAATCTTATATAATGTCACAAATTTATGACACAAAATTGAAAACACACATATGCCATATGAAATGAAAAAAAGGCTAAAGAATCCATTAGTGGCTTATATTTGCCGACTTTTGACAAATACAAAATAAATATATTATATAATAATCTGATAAAGCCTTATGTTATAAATTAGACTTGCGCTGTGTTTTGGATATATGTAACATGAAAATGTAGGTAAATTGATGTGCAGCCACAACCAGACAGAAGAGTACACAAAGGCTTTTTTAGCCTTCTAAAAATCTTCAGCTGCAAGGTAGCTGAGGAATACATGCCCACACAAATATACACACACATACACACTGACACACATAGAGGTCAGGTGAATCACAACAATGTCTTGGAGAAGTAAAAAGATGATGTTATGTACCAAACAGATATCACAAACACATTTTCAGTTAAATTAACAATAAGGTTACCTTATCAGTAATATTTTTCATCTTTTACAATTGAAGTTTATATCAAGAAGCCTGTTATTTGAAACAATGTTTTCCCTTTCTACTTCATAATCACTGGGTGTTGAGAAATATTTTAAATTTTATATTGTATGCTAAAAAAGTAATACTGGCATTTCTGGCTATTTAATATGATATTTGTATCTCAAATAAGCCTGTCTGAAATTTAAACAGTCCGCCTTTTGCTTCCAAGACTCCCTGTGATATCAGCAAGGAATGTAGGCTTGACCCATTTCTGGGTAGTCTTTTCAACAAACACCTTTAGCAATGCTAGAGGTAGCAGTCAGTTCTCTATAGAGATAAGCACTTAGCTATTGAAGAAAGCAAAGAATTAATGGGATTCCTAAGAATTTGGGGTCTGCCTCCCTGCCACAATGCCACGCTGGTTTACGCTGCTGTATACTGCTGTAACCCCAGAATAGCAAAATGTTCAACTGGGCTACTTAGTTTTGTATTCACTTTCTGCATGGCAATTCTTTAATAGTGTTTCTTTGTATTGTTTCTGTGTAAAGCTTTAAGGATTGAAAATCAGTCTTGCTTTCTGCATATTGTTTCCAGTTCTCAAGAGTCAAATTCTGAAAAGAATTTATTATGCCCATCATATCAGGTAGTGCTCAGACTGAGCAAAAATATCGGGAAGCAGATAAATATTGTTTTATATTTTTGCAGAAATAATTTTCTGCCGTGGAATTTAAAATATATATATATGGAAACACTGTTTGCTACTCAAAAAAGGGATTCCTAACGCAACCCGACCTCAAAAAGTCTATTTTACACATATTGAAATTCTGTTTCATTTTAGCAAAATGGTAAAACATTTTTTTTTCAAAGAAAAGTGTTTTAAAACACTGTGAAATTCTACCGCAGAATGTCTTTAAGCCAGAAGAAAGGCATCCCTGCACATTTTGTCTAAGCAGGGCTGCTGGAGGCCGAGGAAGGGGGAATGGTGCTTACGCAGAGGAGGATGCCCATGCCGCGTTGGCGAGCGGGAGATGTCAGCCATTTTTGTGCACACTCCCCAGGCGCAGGCTGGAGCTGCCCTCGCTCCACCATGTCAGCCCATCTGCTTCTCTCCTCGCCCTCAGAGCGCCTCCACTCGCGCTAACATCCTCTGCCTTACTACAGGCATATGAAAAAATGTTTTCTTTAGAAGAGAACCAAATGAGGAATAGGGGGAAAAAAAAAAAGATGATATTTTCCAAAGAAGACAAAGAAATGCGAAGCTCATCCTGCCTGCCTTGCTTGAGAGAGCTGCTCTGCATTCAGGGGTTAGCCCGGGTGGAGAATGATGCTGTTGTCTCACAAAGGACTCATGTTGAGCTGAATCTTTGATTACAGGACAAGTGCCTGCATTAGGCCCCTCATTGCGCTCACATTCTGCTCCTGCCATTTGTACAAAATTTCTGAGTGATCTCTTTGTGAATACAGACCCCAACTGAATCAAAGATGAGCTCTGTCCTTGTTGTGTGTTCCCCCCCTCTTATTTTTCCATGAGCACCCCTTTTCTCTTTCCCTGCTCCTCCTCTCTCTGATCCCTCTCTCCCTCTCTCCTTTCACCTTGTTAGGAAAAGGGACTGCTACGGATCTAAAATAAGATCTAATGAATGGTAAACCCTGAAAATAGAAGTAGAGGCGCCTTTTGGTGTGTTTTATACTTCCCCCTCAAATTCAGTCATGTTGCCTACACAAATGGTGCATAACCTCTTGCTTTTCTTAATAGGATTTATGCTTGTCTTTGCTCTGCACACCCTGCCACGCCAGAGAGAGGACTCCAGAGCTGCGGCTGTAACCATGGCCACTCCTCATTCACCACTCTTGGCAAATTTCTCCTGGTGTAAAAGACAGCGGGAAGGAGAGATGCACCAGCAGATGCGCAAACATGATAACCCTGTGTCTCTCTCAGCAAGCCACCATGTGCCTAAAACCCACTGAATTTGTAGGTATTAACTGAGAATGCTCTTTTAGCAAAATCACCTCTCAACATCTGCAGTGTGAAAAACAAAGCAAATATATAATCTACCTAGATTAAAACCCAGCTTCAGTCAAATGTCACCCCAGCTTCACACAGGCTCTGGAAGGTGGATTTTTTATGCATCTGCCCAAATTGAAAAGGTTATTTCGCTGTCTTCAAGATGACTCTTGAGCTGAAGGCAGAGTGGAGGGTTGCTGCCCTGAAAGAAGGGGAGTTGCTAGGAGATAAGTCCAAGATTTCAGACAGCATTGGTCGGAGTTATCTCTAATTGACAGCTGCTTACCCTAAGGGTCTAATTCTAACCTTGAGACCAAAACCATAATGAGAGGGCAGCTTTCCTTCACCCCTGTTTTCTAGCCAGGGCAAGGAGATTACTGCAGGCCTGTTCTTCTCTGGTTTTTGTTATGCTTCTTTTCGTGGGGCAGCCCTGTGAGGCTCAGGGCCTGCTGTGCTTTCTGAGGCTATAGTTTGCATCAGTGAGCCCTGTCTGATTCATACCACCTGAATAAACTTGCTCTTACAGTTAAGATGGTCTCACTTTTTCTCTCTTTCTTTTTCTTTTTTTTTTTTGAAAGGAGGAAGGGTGAAAAGAAATTCTCTTAAACATAAAATAATTTAAAGACTTATTTTTTTAAGCAGTCACTTCAGTGTGCAGTCTATGTTTAACCCTTTTTCAGGGGGACTTAGACTGTCATTGTTAGTTTTAAATCAAGCCTGTGCTGTTAGCAAGTTGCTGTTATTTAGGACTCAACACCAAACAAAGAGAAACATTCAGAGAAAAGAGATTAACAGAGTCAGGAAAATAGAGGCAGTTTTTTAGGATTTTTTTGGTTGGTTGTTTTTTTGGGTTTTTTTTGTTTGTTTGTTTCTTTAACTGACTAGGCTTGCTGGGATATTGATTTATGAAAAAAATCTATTTGAAAACTTCAGCTTGTATTTCGATCAGAACTTTCCTATAAATAGTGGAACAGTATACAAGAGCCCTAAATAAAATTTTCTTCATAGCTGTACAAATAAAGATTTGCCCTTCCTCCTCTGAACTCATTGGAGCTACTCTGGATTTATACTAGGGTGACTGAAAGCATAGTTTGACTAAATATTTCGAGGGAGGCAATTAAGACTAGGGAATGCAGTCACATTTAGTAACACATGACAAAAAAAAAAAAAAAAAAGGTAAATAAATCCCCAGAATAATTTATTTTTAGAAAATAAGTGAATGCCTGAATTCATGCCTTGAATGTAATTCTCACAGACTCTTGAATCTCACTCACTTTCATGTCCAACAACAAAAATTACATTTTCTGCAATTTTTTCAAATAGGCAAGATCAAGTGAAAATTTATGTCTTTTGAGGAGAATGCAAGCAGGAGCCAGTCCAATGTCACTACAGGAATTTCTGACACACTTTGGGGCTGAAGCCTGTATAGCTGAACCCATTTCCCATCCCTCTGCCTAAGAGGAGGTAGTCAAGTGGGGAGCAGAAGCAAACAGCAGCACCACAATGTCTTTCCTAATAGGGGGAGAGGACAGTCCCAGCCCCTTCATCCTCAGCCTCAAAAGCCTGCCAATTCTGGATGGCATTCTGGGTATATAAATACCCACCCTTGAGAAATATGCTGAGACTATGGACTTGCTTCTCATCAACTGACTGCTAGCACTGATGTTTTCAAAGTTAGCAATGTGATCATTTGGATTGTATTCTGGTATTCTTATTCTAGAAGCAGAGTCCACTGGGAAAATTAATTTCTGCAGGAATAGCTGGACGCCTGCCTGCCAGCCAAAAGGCATAACGAGTGTATTGCCAGTGAGTCAGAGAAGAGTCAGCAAGGGAGGCTGGACAGTGATGAAACAGCAGAGAGGGAAGCTCAGACCTTGGCATCACTCTCATCTCTGCTCTTGAGGGAGTGTATAAAAAAGAGAAAAGACAACATCCAAAGCCCTTAGAAAAATATTCATTAATGAGTCCCATAGAATGAACTCAGAGAAAGGGGTTTTGTGGAGGGTGGAAGAATTTGAACAAGCAGAGACAACCAACCCAGTAGTGCATACATGCATGCCATAACTGCTGGAAACCAGTAAGCCTCATCTTCATCTTCTTTTTTCCTTTTTTTTTTTTTTTTTCCTTTCCTATTTAAACTATTAGGAATATTTGCCTAATATAGTAAGTCTGCTTATGTACTGCATATGACTATTGCCTCTGGAAGTCAGAGACTTTTATACCACTTAAATGGAATTCCTATATCCTTAAGGCTTCAAGTAAAATTAAAAATATTGTTCAGTGGCATATTTCTAATAATGACTATTTCTACAGCAATTTCACTTATCATTTAATAAGTTGCATGCATTTGAAAGCTATATATTTGTACAGTGTCTGATGAGCAATTTAAATATGTACAGCAATTGCTGTAAGAATATTCACAAGAGTTGTGCTCCTGCTCCATAGAATAATAATCTTTTCTTACTACTGTCTTGGTAAAGTTACCTAAAATATTTGTTTCTCCATCTGAAACTGAATTTGTTTCTACATCTGAAACAATTGCTCCCACAATAAACTGTGATCTTCACAACAGAAAGCAATTTAAAAAAGGCAGCACAGAAAAAGAAACATATTTTCTCAGCTTCCAGAACTGTAATGTAAAATTAGGAGAACTATCATGCAACTTCACAGACACATAAAGAGATGTAAGGCATCTAACTTTTTACTTTTTCAAAAAGCTATTTGCAGTGTTAAATTGCTGTAATAAAACCCTGCACCTGAGTCATGAAATCTTCCTAAATTTTTGTCTTGTTGTGCACTTCACTTTCCTGACCAGGACAGCAAATTGACCTTAGGGAGAGAGAGACACGATGCTCTACGAATCAGGCTTGCAAAAGCTACTGGCCTAAGGAATAACAAGAAGAGACTGAATGTCTCAGGAGTCTGGGACCACATGCTCATTCTCTGAGCCACCACAATGCATGTGTTTTCACCAAGCTGGTGTCAGGACTAGATACCTCTGTGCAGCTCCTCGTTTGTCAGCATATGATGGTCGTTTTCAAGCCTATCTAAAAAAGATTTCAAAATAAACAACTGTGTTTAAAACATAAAAAGTAAGAGCAGTCAAGAGAGTGTTTAATTCTTCCCACCCTCGAACCAGTGAGAGTAGTGCAAAGCTCCCAGTTTACACCAGTGGAGGTACCCCACATACCACAGTTCCAGGGTGTGACCACCTGTTGCAATAGCTGGTCACTGATGCAAGATTTTTTAATTTTTAATAAAGGAAAATACAAACTCTAATAAACTTACAGGAATAAATCTGTGAATGTTTAAATCAGGAAACTACTCTGATTTTGTAGGTGGTAACGAACTCTACTATAAGTGAAATTTTCCCCTTCTACAAGTTTTCAGATATTGAACATGATTTATTCCTTCCAAAAGCATTTCTAGCTTACTAGGTATGTGACACAGTTGAACAAAATAAAAAAGTCTGCAAATCCTGGCACCAGGGCCAGCATCCTTTAGATAATCAGCAAAACTAGGTCTGACCACTGGCCATAGTGATGTTGCTCTTATTTTCAATAGTGACTAAAATATTTGAATAAAGTTTCCTGAAGAGGTACTCTAAAACTCTTTTTTTCTAGCATAATCTTTTTTGTTCTATCAGTCATTGAAAAATAATTTATGCTTTTCACAATGTTACATATATTATTATATTTACTTTCCCCCCCCTCCCCGAGTTCCTAGAAGTCCTACTTGATGTACAAAACTGTGTTTTGAAAATTAACATCTTGCTTCCTGCCAGAGACAGTAGATATGCCAGCTGGTAATAGCTGGTTTCTAATTTTTTCTCTTTGTGCTAGAAGGAAAAAAAAAGAAGTAAAAAAATTTGCTGACTTTAGGTCTTAGCCTATCAGATGAAGACTTGCTGGTGCATTAGAGGCCTATTCAAAACAGGGCTTTTCTTGCAACAGGAGCCCCTAACAATTGGTAATGAGGACAGATTCCGAATTGTTTGTGAGCAGCTGCTTAGTAGGTAAGAGCTTGTTTGGATTCAATTGAACAGTGTTTTTAGAAGCAGTTACTGACCCCTGACCCTTCCTACAGACTGGGTTGATGGGATTAGGGAAAGCTAGCGTTCAGCTTACACTTGGCTATAACAAGCTGGCAAGAGATAACATACTTTTTAATTATCAAGTTACACCTCTGCCAAAGTTTGTCTGTGAATTTACCAAATGGGTCAATGAACTATAAGAAATCAAGCTAGGCTATGGGATAATAGTTACATAAGAAAACAGTCTTGGTGGAGATATAATTAATACATTTATATAGGTTTTTTTCCCTTTGCAAATATTTCACATTTTCAAATCTTGTTCTACATGGCTCTCATATGCATCGCAGTGGGATATGTTGCATGTGGTATTTATGCCAATGCAGTTCAAGGTAAAAAAAAAACAAAAACAAAACAAAAACAAAACAAAACAAAAAAAACCAACAAAAAACAAACAAACAAAAAACAACCCAAAAAAACCCCACTTGGATTATTTCTAAGAGCTACCAAAAAGGTAGCCGAGGAAAAAAGAGCCAAACATGCAATACATGAAATTTAAATTGAAACAACAAACTGAAAAACATTAAAATTTGAAGCTTGATTTGTTCTACCACTCTGAGGCTGAAGCAATATAACAATACTTACTGTTGGCAAGAAACCAACTTGCCTAGGAGTCTACAATCATAAGAAAAGGAAACAATTATAGTATTGTTCACCTGAAACAATCAAAGATAAATTCTGACATATTATTAAAAAAATTCAAAAGCTGTGGGGATTTTATGTCTTAATTCCAATTAATTAAAACCACACCAAAATTATAAGGTTTAATTATTCTGAATGATTCTTTTTCTGTTTTATTCCATGGCTGAAGTATGAAAAATTCTCCAGTTCAAGTTATTCAGGGTCCATAGCTTTCTTAGTTCTCTGCACTGTCAGTACATGTCATGTCTGTTAAGGAAGCAGTCAGTTCTGAGAAATTCTTGGTACAGTAATCATAAAATTTATGCAGACTGATCCTTTCATGGACTACAGAACTTATTGATAAAATAAGTCATAGTGAGCAGTGCCACTTGGTGAGAAGTACAGGTATGCTGAAAGCCATAGCATGGGTTGGAAGCTTGGGTGGATTTGTCAAGGATGCTTGAAGCACTACCTGTGTTCTCCACTGCTGAAGGGCACGGCAGGCCCAGCAAGCTTCTCAGGAACACTTGGGATTTCTTGTTCCAGTTCTCTCAAATCTCTTTTCTATTAGGGAATGGGCATCTCAAGCTCAGGTGTCATTTCTAGTCGCACCAAATTTCCTGTCTCAGCAGGATCAAGTCCCTCATCACTTAAAAACAGAGATTATGTTTAGGAATGGAGAGCAGATTTGGGCTGGGTGAAACACACCTGCACACTGGAGTCTTCCCTTTATCATAGGAGTCACCACATACAACATTTTGTGAAGTGTCTCACTGCCCTCTCAGAAATGGCAATATATTTTCTTTCTTACACCCCTCTCAGAATCTGGTTTGTTAATCTCACTGCTCCAATGGTCAAACACTGTTTAATTTTCATCCTGAAACTATTAATAGCTAGTCTATAGCTGTTAGTTCCTTTGCCAGTAATGCCTTTTAGTTTGAATAGTGTCATCTTTTCCCTGCTGTTCACATACCTAATATGTTTGGGATGTAATGAATATATATGGATGTATATGGCATTCACTTCTTGCTTCAAACTTTGTTTTGGTAGGGCAAAAACCCCAAAATTTTAACCTCTTTTGAAAATGATATTTCTCTGTCATCCTGATTTTCCCATAAGCTGGTTTTAGCCTATTTCTATTTAAATTTTTCTTTCATAATGTGAATGTCCAGAATTGTATGCAGTGTTTTGGAGAACACCTCATAAATGTCTGCTCCCATATAAATAGTTCTACCTATATATCTCAAGATTACATCTGCTAAGCTGCCTCCCTGCTGGTTTCCCGCACCCTCCTCCCATTGGCTATTTGAAAGTGGTCTCCTAGTTTATAAAAGCAATGCAGCTATTGAATTTTGTGCTACTGAATTTCATCCTATTTCTATTACTATAGTCCTCAAGGTCACTTTGCTTTTCCTGTATAATAATCTAATAATGTATTGACAATGCAAGTGGAGGGCACAGAAGTAAAGTGTAGCAACAGAAGAGGTGTATGTGTGCAGAGACCAGCTTTAGTCTAGCTGTAGTATAGCAAAATTAGGCTTTCCAGGCTGCCTATGAGCCAAAGAGAAGGAGAACAACTTATCTAGGAGTCAGGTTGGAGCAAGAGTTTCATCACCTTGTATGAATTGTGTTCAGTGGAGTTAGTTCCTATTCCTATTCCTATTCCTATTCCTATTCCTATTCCTATTCCTATTCCTATTCCTATTCCTATTATTTCCATAGGAATATCCCAGAGAAATTATTTCTACTGCAGTTGAGTCAGTCTTTGTGAATACCCCACGTCTTTTTAATTTACTTTCTTCACCAGTATGTTCATATTGTTTGTCTCTTAGTAGTTTGGGAAATATTAAACAGGATAAATATAAACCTACACTCCAGGTGGTTCTGCACTTTTTCTCTTGCCCCAGACTTTTTCTGCAGCCTGGTGCTGGTAATTCTATGGGCAGTCCCTTCTGGGCCATATTGCCCTTCTGCTGATCCCAGTTTCTTAAGCATTCCCTTTTTGTAGTGGTAGTGTTCGCATTACCTGGTAAGAAAAATACAAAACAGGCATCAGTATGTAGTAGAGCATAATTTACCCATGAAAAAACAATATTACAAGGTCTTTGAAACCCTCAGGTCTAATTTCACCAAAATTTGCACTGCTGAGATCAGGATAGAGGATCCTGTAGATCCTAGGATGACTAGTCTTAATGCAAACACTGCATTTGTGTATTCCTGTTTATGAGGACCGCCACCTGGTTGGTTGGTTTATTCCAGCCAATTGCTGTGGGAATTTGGGTTTCACTCATCTATTCTTCCAAATTTGTGAGACTACAGCTTATCTGAGGAACCTCAATTTTAGTTTAATAAACTATTTGGGTATAATAGTTACTTTGCTTGCAGTTGAATCCTTTCCTATTTGCTTCCCAGTGTGTAATCCCACATTCAAACCCATGAATTTTATTGGAAACTGAAATAATATTTAGACTTTTTATCCAAATACAAACTGACTCAAATCAAACATGGAGCTTTTATGTGTACCTCATCCTCATTGCAGTCTTTCAACTTCCTGCCTTTTTCTCCATCTCTAAGCACATACCTAAAGAAAACTTTAACTATTTAGCCTGATTTCCTTTATGAGGTCATATTCAGTTTAAGTCCCACTACCACGTCCCACTTTTGCCAAGTCTCACTTTAAACCTGCATTTCTTGACTTCGAAGTCGTAGTTTTCTTTGGTGATCAGTCCTTTTTTCTGTTCCTTGTAGACTCACTACTTATGCTTAATGTCATTTTCAAGATGGTTATTCTTCCAGTTAGGCCTGGAAAATTCTCATACACATTTTTTTTTTTCTCTCTGCCTGGCATACAGATTCCAGATAGCTTTAGCACGTTTGACATGGAGACATTCCAGGCTGCCTCCAAAATCTAATCCCCAAGTTCCTCAGTTCAGTTGGTGTCCCTAAATAGTTACCTTGGGCTGCATCCAAGCTCAGCAGCTTGCGCACCCGGCACGGTGCCTGCACTCCCAGTTGCTTGATCCCCAGATAGGGCACAGTGTCAGAGCGAGGTGCCTCCCCCTCCTGACTCATGGGCCCAGATTTCCTTCTCATCAGAATCAAACTTCAGCAAGGAAAGGGAGCAGATGTGTGCCAAGGTTTTGCCCTTATTCCCTTGGGAGGCGGCCAAGGCCTATTTCCACATTCGGGAGCTCAGAAGTGCTCCCGGCTGTCGCTACTTTAGATGAAGTGTTGTCTTTTTGAAATTAGGAACTTTAAGCAGTTTTAACTGCATTATTTTCTTCAACATTTTGTTGTTGTTGTTCTTTTTAAAACAAATTAAATGCTACACACTGAAGGCTTTGCTAGTTAACAACAATTTTTATTCAGATGGATGTATCAATACTATTTGAGCCAGTAGGACTTTTTTCCTCACAACAGGATAATTCTGTTTTACATATCTGTAAAATGTATCTTTGCAACTAAAGTGCAATAATCTTCTCTCATGTCCAGATTAGATTCTGGGATCAATAATAGACTCCTATCAACTTTCCAGAATTCCTACAATATATTTTAGCCTATTAACACAGGTGTTTTTTTCAAAACCAAGTATCATTTCAATTATTTTTTTCTTGTTTCTTTACATCTTATGAATAGACCTTTCTGGAGAAACACTTTTACCTTGATGTTATTTTTTGTCAGCATATTATGTCTACCACTACAATCACCATTTCCAAAATTTCATTCAGTGCTTCAAAACCACACATTCCTGCATGTGGTTCCCCAGGATTCCCCATTAGAGTAAGAGCCTCTTATCAACTGCACCTGATTCTACATCTAAATTGTATTCTGCACAGCATTTCTACCAACTGTATCCAGCTGCTCATATTGATATTAACTTTTCCCATGACTATGGGGGTTAAGATCCACATTGTCCTGTAGGTATCACAAAGAAAATAGTGCTCTTGGACCTTGTGAAGGGATCTTCAGCCTGAGTTCCTTTACTGTTGTAAAGGTGTTGACTGTGTGAAGACAGGTCTATTTAAAAATATTTACTCTCCATCTTCTAAGACTAGCCATGCCCCAATGAAGAATTAAATTTTACATCAATTTGACATATATATTTCTTATCAAATACACAATGTTATATTTTTCAAATTGCAGCGTGGATCTCTACATCTCTCTGTGTAACTGGGTATGAAGTACTGTGAAATATTAGCTAAGGGGAGTCTGTATGACCTCTTTTTTCAATGCATACACAAACTGTGTATCACAAAGAGGATATAGGAGAAATGAGATTGATAAACAACACAAAACACTGGATAAGAAGCTATCCTGGCTCCAAGGCAAGAACATACATATTTTTTTTCTCCACACTCACTAATGCTTTACTGTAGGTTTGCACTACCAGTCCCAGGCTTTAGGTTCATGACATGAATTTTACCAGTGAACTTCAGTCATTTAGTGTTGATTTAACATCCACAGAGAAGTCTGGCTGTTAGCTAGAACACAAACTCTGCTAATACGGTGAAAAAAATTGTTACTGGAGGCCAGGCTGGATGGGGCTTAGAGCTGCTTGGTTTGATGGAAGGTGTCCCCTGGCAAGGTGGTTGGAACTAGGTGATCTTTAAGGTCGCATCCAAATCTGTTGTTCATACTACTTGGTCAACCCAAAACTTCAAAAAGAAAAACACAGTTTGGTTACGGTAGAGCAGTGGTTGCAGCAGTGTTTTGATTTTTGTGCAACAAAAACCAGCTTTGCCATGGGGGAGGAATTCAAGTAAGGGGGGTGGAATCCAAGTAAGAAATAAAGCTGATGAAAATCATAATCAACTGAATTTTTAATTTTATTTTTAAAAGATTTCTGGCTTAACCCCTGATATTACTGTGCAGCTCTCTGTATATTATATAAACTGCAAAATATTCTCAATGATACCTGAATAAAATAGTGCAGTTTTTAAAAAATAGGCGTGCCCTTATCTGTTCTTTTTTTTCCTCCAATATTTTTTGATTAGGAGAGCTTACTATGAGACAAATCACACTGTCTGTTATCTGGTTTCTCCTCTATATGAGTGATTGATTCTGACTGGGGAAGCTTAAAGCAACAAGTAAAATACGATAAAGAATATCTTGTCACCATATAGGGGTCTTGGCTAAAAGGTTCCTGTCACTATTAATAATGTTTTTTGGTTTTCAACCTCCCTGTTTATTGCATTAGTAACAGATGTAAAATACTACAGAAAAGTAAACAACTTTCAGCAGATGCTACCTGTGAATATCTGGCCTCTAAATGTGGATATTTAAACTTCCTCTAGACAGTCACATAAATAGTCTGAAGGACAGGGGGTAGTGCATATACAAAAAAAATTATGTAACTAACTCAAACTCTTTATGTTGTGTTATACTGTATGACAAGATGCCTCACTCTATACCACCAATATAAAAAAAAGTCACTTGGCACTTCCTAACTTTATATAATTTGTCCAAAGTAGCTATTTTATCCCTATTTAATATTACAGAGACTTTAATCCACATACAGTTTAAAAGTTTTCATTAACAGATTTATTGTAAACAAGTACAGAAGATACTATTATGCACTAGCTAAACTGGTTTAGGAGGGAAAAAATAATATGCTTCATTTTAGGCAACTAAACAGGTCAATTGTGGTATATTACTTCTTAAGCACATTCTAATGCTCCGGTGGAATAGGACCACTCTGCCTCCCACAGACATGTAAAATAACCAGAATCCACATTCTGCACTGACACAAAATCTCTAGAAAATTTCTGCACAGTCTTTAGCCATTTTTTTTATTCACCTGTATATACAAAATTATAAATAATGAGAAATGTTCCATTTGTTGGCACATATGAAAAATTTTAAGCAACTAACAATTTTCTTCAATTATCAAAGAAAAGAATAAATGTAAGAGAAAAATAAATAACGTTTTAATTAATTGAAATTTATAGAAAAAAAAACTTTTCGGATATTATTAGATAACCAAATATATTACTTAAAATAATTTTAGTGCTTTTAGTCTGTGGTAGGATTTTTTCATTCATATAAATTTCAGTGTGAAAAAAATCTTGACTTATAAAAGGTTAAAAAAAAAAAAGACAAACAAGTGACTGGATTTTGTGGATAGGTTTATTACTACCATATCTTTCTTTTTTTTTTTTGCAAATAAACTAAGCATCTAATCAAATATACTTCTGTATTAATAGGTCTGCAAACTTCCAAAATGTGTTACTATGTAGCAATATAGCTTAAGAGTTATTGTATAATTCTTACCTTTTATGCATAGAAGTCATGTTTCTATGAATATGACTATCTCAAATCCATTTGGCTGAACAGGGGAAAAATAAAAAAAAAAACCCATGAGATGTTCTATAATGTCTAAAACTGTAGATATACTTAATTTATCTTGAAAGAGATCATAAGATACTAAAGATAATTTAAATATACTACTACTTCTTTCCTGTAGAAACTTTCTTTAGCAATTCATATTGATTTATTGTCAAGTATTTGGGGAAATTACATATCCATTTTGATTGGCGGTCACAGGACAGTTCTTGGCTATTTTAATCTGGAACATTAATGCTGGACCACTTTCACACTGTGCTTTCAGCAGCCTCTTTTCCTCTGTCTCGTTCACGTAGAGGGGCAGGATCATCTCCTGTGACCTGCTGGCAAAGCTCTTCCCAGTGCACCCTAGGATACCTTTGGCATTCTTGGTCACAAGGACACACTGCTGGCTCATGAGCAGCTTGTTGTCCACCAGGACCTCCAGGTCCTTCTCCATGGAGCTGTTTCCCAGCAGATCAGCTCCCAGCCTATACAGGTCCATGGGGTTGTTCCTCCTCAGATAGAGGACCCTGCACTTGCTTTTGGTCAGCTTCATTAGGCTCTTGTCTGCCCGATTCCCCAGCCTTTCCAGGTCTGGCTAAGTGGCAGCACATCCTTCTATTGCATCTGGTGTTTTAGTTCAGATCAGAAAAGTACTTTTGAAATACATCTCCCAGTAGTCCCTGGTCTGGCTCACAGCATGCAGATGTTTCTGAGTGCCAAGCTCAATTAATTTTCCATGAAATTATACTGGAAAATTTGCTCCAGAGGCACACCCACTGCACTCCAGCCACAAACAGGCATGCAGACTATGGGATCAGAGTAGAGTTAGTCTAATAGTAAATAAAAAGCTCCCAAAATGTGGATGTTAGGTACCAAAGCCCATGCATTTCTGCCTGGAGTCTGCTCCTGTTGGTCCATTCTGTTTGCTAAGGCAGACATAGCTTCCATATGATACCAATTGTATCAAACAGATGATAAAATACCATGGAAAAAATTTTAGTCATATTGTGATCAACAGCTAAGTACCTATTCATGTCAGTTAATTCCCTACTGAAAAGCTCTTTTCACCACATACACCACTAATTTTGCAGAAAGAGATGTGGAAAAGTAACAGTGACCTTCGCAGTCAGATTCAGTAGGAACTTGGGAATTTTTGTGCTGTCCACATTGAATAAACTTTAAATGGATACACATTGTTGTGTTTCTCAGTGCTAGCATATTGTTTAAAAGCCTATTCCAAAGTAGGACACATGATTATGTACAGTAATGGCTCAAGAGTGAATTTCTTAGTAAAGCTAGTGTAGGTCAAGTAATTTTTAATACTGGTCAAACATCTCCTAGGGTGATGATGCACTGACACTTGTTTATAAAGTTCTTGCACACAAGGATTTGGGATTGCAAGATACAGGTTTTTAAAAATCCACATTTGTTCTGACATACATAATCCTACATAATAAAACATTGCCCACTTGCTATTTGTCCCATAGAAGGCAGTTCAAGGTTTTACGTTTGGTGTTTGTGCAAGCAGAAATAGGCAGTGGATTAAATATATATTCCCTAACTATGGAAAGTGTTTTGGCAAGGGAGGAAATAGCTTTCTCAGATTCAGTAACAAAATTGATCTTGAAATATCTGTTTATAGATTTAATAGATCCCTTAGTTTAAACCATAAACTATCAGTTTATGTTTTATCAGTTCTACTTAGATTTGCCAACTGATTCAGTCCTTAACCTAATAGCAGCAGTTTACACTAAATGTTACTGCATGTAGCTACTTCAGTGTTTTTGAAGAATTTTCCTGCTATTTAAAATATTTTACTTTTTAAGTATAACAAAAGTATTTTTCAGTTCAGGAGAGATCTCTTCCCTCTTCATATCTAGTCCCATCCCAGTAATTTAGAACCAAAACTACGTTTCACTCCAGGTAATTTTCACTGTTGTCCATCCTGCTGAGCTAATACAGCTAAGACAGAGTGAGTAGAGTCCTGCTTGTTCTTATGCAGAAATCACGGAATTAATTCCTGTTAGAGGTCCAACCTGTTATACCTGTGTAAACCTACAAAGGGTAATGGGGTTGCACAAGTGTCAGTAAAGGCATAATAGGTTTAATCAAGCATAACAGAAAGTAAATTGCTCTGCAAAATCCTCATTACTATAGACGAAGTGCATTCATCTGTCTCAACTGTTAAGCCATAAGCTGTCTGGGCAAAGGCAGTTCCTCCAACAATGATTCTCATTTCAAGTGAAACCTCTAGGTGACATAGTACAAACAAGTAATGATTACATGATAATGACCTGAACTGACTACTAGACAGAGTATTAGTTTGCTCAACACAGCTGTTTAGGTACAAACACCCTACAGGTATTCTAGAAATTGCACTGAAAGACAATCAGTGAGGACAGCAAATGTATTGCTTCTAGTTACATTTCCAAGAAATGTTGAATTATGTAGGCAGGTTCTTATTCAAGTATGCAGAGTTAATAGTGAATACTTTTCCCCCCAACAACAGAACACTTTGTATTAAAAAAATAACCCATCAACTCATATTCAAACATTTTTTAAAAGCTATTAAAATATCGTTGTTGGGTCACCAATATATCAGGCTACGTCTAAGAGAGTGTGAATAAAGATTGGCTTAAATAAACTAAATCTCTCTGTTCATCATTTTCCTTGAAGAGTATAAATAGAGGATTAACAGTATATTTGGCTAGACGAGCCATAGTAGATAGTGATATTGTATTATGACATACTATGACAATGCAACAGAATCTGAAGTATAATCTGAGAGCAGATTCTTGTTTATGGAGAAACCTTATGTCACTTTGTTAAGACTAGAAGAAATTATGTGAGAATTTGGCCTCCTGGTGTCCATGTTACACTGAAAATTTATTTCTGGACAGATAGATAGGGTTCTGGATAGATAACAGATAGATAAGGTCTGGTGGACCACTGCATCTCTTCTAATAACCACAATGCAGGCAGCAAGGACTACCCTCATTTTGTCTATTTATGCCTTCCAGTTACTGGGTTCCTTGGCCTTTCCTTTCTCAACATTGTTGCAGTTTTTCTCCTCACAATGATGTCTCTGGACTAAACACTTCACATTGAATGTTTCTTTTATGTTAACTACATGTTTTTGATAAAATTGAGCATATTGAACCCTTTTTCACTCTAAATCTGCTCTGCTGTCATTACACCCCCACCTAGAGTGCTGCATCCAGCTCTGGCATCCCCAAGTGAGAAGGACATGGACCTGTAGGACTGAGTCCAGAGGAGAGCCATGAAGATGATCCAGTGGCTGAAACACCTCTCTTAAGAAGACAGGGTGAGAGAGCTGAGTCTGTTCAGCTTGGAGAAGGGAAGGTTTCTGCATGATCTAATTGTGACCTTCCAGTACCTGAAGGGAGTCTGCAGGAAAGACGGAGAAACTTTTACAAGAGCATGGAGTGACAGGACAAGGGGCAATGGCCTCAAACTGAAACAGGGCAGGTTTAAATTAGATATCAGGAAGAAATTCTTAATGATGAGGCACAGGAACAGACTGCTCAGAGAAGCCATTTCTTGGAAGTGTTAAAGGACAGGTGGATGGGACTTTGAGGAATCTGGTCTAGTGAAAATGGTAGAGGAGTTGGAACTAGATGATCTTTAAAATCCCTTCCAATGAAACCATTCTGTGATTGCATTAATATAGTGCTCATGCTATGATGGTCTCACTATAAAACAGAAGAAATGTTCATACAAGGAAGCAGTATCCATTCTTGGATCAATTTATATGGTATGAAAAAGCAGGAGAATTTTTCAATCTTTTGTTATTCTAATGACATTTCCTCAAATCTTTCCCATTCTCAAATTACTGACAGGGTTTTCCACAGCTGTGGCTCCAGTGCTGAGTAATTCTAATGAATACTTCCCAGTTATCCAAGGGACAGTACTAATATTTTTGGTCAGCATGTTACTTTCAGAGAGCATGTTCATCTGGTTGTCCTTGGTTACTCCCAAATTCTTTCTGAGTTATTTTTATATATGTAGGTTACACCTAACTAGCTAAACAATTACTGGTGTCCTTTCATCTTTTTCGCTTCTTTGCTATCTTTATTTTGATGACATTTGCAAACTTCATTAGTAATGATTTTAAAATTGTTGCACTGACTGTGTTGATAAATTTTTTAAAGCAGTGTAAATCTCCCAGTAGTAACATAATTGCTTAATGATAATTCTTCATGTAAGATTACAATTTAACACTGATCAATAGCTTGTTTCCAATCTATATAGCATACCAACTCAGTTTTATATAATCCTGAATTTATTGGCAAATAAAATGTCATGCAGTACCAATCCTGGCCATAGGTCTATACTATCAGCCTTTTTGCCTCTACAAACCACACTTCTTGTCTAATCTGAAAAAGTAATCAAGGGAGTTTGATCACATCTGCTTCCCATCTTTACTGGAGCTGGTTGCATTTCCTTGCATTAATTCTTTATGAATCAATCCTCACAGCACATTTTCCATTATTTTCTCAAAGATCAACGCTGGGTTGACAGACCTGTAATCACTTGGATCTGTTTATTTCTGCTTTTTGAAATATTCACACAGCACTGGCTTTGTCCAGGCATCTGTGTCACTGTTTCAACTGTTATTTTAAGATAGTTGTAGTGGTCTAGAGAGAGCTGGGTCAACTCTCTCAGAACTCCTGAATGCAAGGTGTGGAGATTTATTGATGCTAAATGCACAGCTTTCATACCAGGCAACTGTGCTTTTAGGATATGGCATAGGAAACTCTGCAACTCTTACCAGTAAGGCTCTTCTCATTCTCATCCTTCTGGTAAAATTATTCTTTTTCTTAAAGCCTGAGCTATAATCTGATCCATGCCCAGGCAATATCACAGATAATAATTGTTGGTATGGGTTAAAATCATATGAGGGAATAGCTAAAAATTAAAGAATTATAAAAAATTACTCACCACTGCTCCAATCTCTCTCCCAGCCTTGTTTTGTTTACTCATATAAACACAACCCAGGGGCTGAAGTCCTTGAAGGACTTCAGAACATGGTTAAAACATGGTGGTGCAGTGAGTTATAAGAAGGTGGTGTTCTTTTTCTGCAGCAGACCCTTAGGTCTCCCTCATCACACTGTTCCTCTACCTGCAGATCCTGTGTATCCTTCATAGCTCTGCTTGAAGAGGAATTACCCTCTCCCCAGTTTGTCCACTGTACCATTCATGGATCCAGAGACCATGCAGATGAAGGTGCCTGGTGTAAGGGCAGCATAGACAGGCAATGTGTGATGTGGGTAAAGCCAGTGTGGCACAGGGTCTCACTTCCCTGGGTACTGCAACAGCACAAGGATCTCAGAGCAGAAGAGTCTGAATATTTTTGTTAATATGCAGATAAAGCCAAGAACCACTGCAGTGCTGAGCTGGACTGGCATTTGCCTATTACTCACATTATCTGCCACCAGTTTGTGATATCACCAGGTGATTAACAAACCACCAGTTTGTCAAAACCACCAAAGTACATTTTGCCTACCAGATCTCAATGTGAAGACTTTCTCAACCTTCTGTGCCTCTGGCTGCCAGGACTGTGATGCTTCTGAGAAGCATTTAAGGGGACCCCTTCCCAGGAAAGCCCTTCCAGTATATATCAGCACAGCAGCTAGAGTGTGATGGATGTTGAGGTGCTTGTGGAAGTCTGTTTGCTTTTTTAAGCTTAACAATATCATTCCTAGGTTTTGGGGTGGTTTCTTTTTTTTAATTTTATTTTCCTTTTTTTTTATTTTCTTTTTTTTTATTTTTGTTTTTCCTTTTTTATTTTTTCTTTTTTTTTCTTTATTTTTTTTTTAAGTAGCAAAACAAATAAACATGGATAGCACTTTCATAAACAGCTCAAACCAAACTGGAATGGAAGACAGCTTTGCTCTAACCTTGGAGAAAATCATGCAGCAAAATTTACTACCACCAAATATGTGGCAATACAATTGCTACTTACTACTTTGCCTGAATGTGCAGGATGACTGTTGATCTTGCACTGCACTTTCTCTCTTGAAGAGGAAAAAAAAAAGAAAAAAAGGAAAAAAAAAAGGCAGTATCAAGTGTATTCTCCTTTTCCTAGAAACTTAAGATTTTTATAAAGCAATTGGTTTTCCTTTAGCATGTGAATTTGTAGTTATTCACTTAGCTGACCAGATGAAGAAAAGCAAAAAATATATAACTCACCTGAGACCTGGGAAAATTTCTTCAAAAGTGAAAAAAATCACTGTAATTTTAGACAGTATTACTGATTAAGTGGTTTGAGTAAGGGAATGCTGCCTTCATCAAGGCTGACAACTTATACCCCTAGGACAGCATGTCACAGCACAGCTTTGTTGCACTATCTCCCCTTTCAGTGGGTAGTATTGTGTTTCTCAGACACTTGTGAAAAGGGCTGAGGGACAGTAGACCACCATTAATCCATTCTGTCATCGCAATATGGGGAACATCTCCTGACCTTGCAAATTGGAATAATCCACATGTTGAGACTGGCATCCTTGATGTGCCCTGCTGACAGTCAGATGTTATCCACCCTTCTCCAGAGCTTCTGCAAATGAATCTCTGGAAAGGGAAATGCATCTGGCACAACATACCTGAAAGGCTGCTAGAAAACTCTTGCTTAGATGTGGATGCATATTTAATAATTCTCACTTAAGATAGACTGCTCATAGCTTTTGGAAAACTTTCCACATTGTGGTTAAATAACAGGCTTGGAAAAGGAGGCAGCTCTCTCAAATGAGTTACAAATTCTTTGTAAACAGCAGAAAATGATAAAGTAATACAAGTGTCTCAGCTTTCATATCTGAGAACAGCACATATATACAGATATAAAGTCACTATATGATATAGGGTTCTTCTGAAATAGAGTGTATTAATGTCTACAAAGCACAGTGGAATTCTTGGATGAAAAAAAATGTTCATAATGTTGTTCTGGCAGGTTGCAAAAATTCCCCTTGGGGAAATAGAGGGATTTTTTCCTATGTTGGAAAAGGAAAGAATGGGATTATTAGCATACTTTAAACCATGAAAATTTGATGGAAAGCTGCTGTTACCTTTTTCTACATAAAGAGGTTGTCTGTAAAAGATATATTTTCTACAGTTTCTGAATAGCTCTGGAAACAAAAGATGAATTAAAGAACACTGCAGGGTCAGTCTCAGTTACAAAGATGAGTCTGTGATTGTTAGCTTCTGAATAAGAAGATCTGAAAGGTAAATTAAACGGTCTAGCAATATCTCACCTCCTGCTTGTCTTACTGTTGGAAATACTTTGTACCCCTCAGCACAACAGAGTCTGGGAAATCTTCAGTAAGTTACTTATGATTTCTTAAAGCCAAGCAAGTGACAGTCACTGATGCTCAACACTACATTCTATGTAGTGTCCTTCTGTTCTCTTTCATCATGGGATCCTGGTCAGCAACAAGTTGAATAGGAGTGAGCAGTGCCCTGACAGCCAGGAGAGCCAACCCAGTCCTGGGGGGTATCAGGCCCAGCATCACCAGCCAGGCAAGGGAGGGGACTGTCCTGCTCTGCTCTGCACTGGGGCAGCCTCACCTCCAGTGCTGGGGGCAGTTCTGGGTGCCACAATATACAAAGGCCATTAAATTATTAGAGAGTGTCCAAAGAAGGGAAACAAAGATGGTGAAGGGCCTTGAGGAGAACCTGAGGAGTGACTGAGGTCACTTGGTCTGTTCAGCCTGGAGGAGACTGAGGTGAGTTACAACTTCCTCAAACGAGGAAGAGGAGGGGCAGGCACTGATCGCTTCTCTGTGGTGCCCAGTGACAGGACCCGTGGGAATGGCCTGCAATTGTGTCAGGGAAGTTTAGGTTGCATATTAGAAAAAGGTTCTTCATCCAGAAGGTGGCTGTGCACTGAACAGGCTCCCCAGAGACGTAGTCACAGCAGCAGCCTGACAGAGTTAGAGTTCAACAAATGTACAAACATGCCCTTGGGCACATGGTGTGACTCTTGGGGATGGTGCTGTGCAGGCACATGAGTTGGAATCTGATGATCCTTCTGGGTCCCTTCCAGATCCAGATGTTCTATAATTCTATGATCCTTTTAGGTCCCTTGCAACTTGGGATATTCTAGGATTCACAGATTTCTTGCATGACTCTCATCTGCAGAGCAAGACATTCACAGATCTGTGAAAAGAGAGTTTTCTTCAGAGTAGACTCCTCTGCTTCAGTTGCCTCTCTGGCTGAAGAGATCCTGCAGGATCACCTATTTATTTTGGCAGGAAATCTACTTTGACACCCTGTTAAATTAATTTTTTCCTGAATCACCTTGCAAAACTGCTGGAAGATATGCAAAGAGAAGTTGCCTGGAAAATTCACAGTTTGTTCCTCCATATATATTTAAAGTTATAATATATTATATTTAAAGTTCTGCTGCAATGTGCAAAGGGAACTTTTACTGTAAAAAATACCATATTTCTCCAGGAGTGAGGATCTCATGTAGGTCTTGTCTGAGAAAGTGACTCTGGAGGACGTCAGTCAGAACAACCCTGAAAGGAGAGGAACCTCTCCAGAGAGGAGTCATATATTTGTATATTTGGTAAAAATTAAAATTCTGTTCAGATACATTATTAAGCCCTTTAAGCCATGGAGACCTCTGCAGAACATTCATACTTACAAAAAGAGGCTACAAAAGTGATAAATACAGCCCTTGAGAGACAAACTTCATATAGGTGTTTAGCAAAAAGCATTTCTAGTTTCAGTGACTTCTAGAGAAAAATCATTGCAAAGAAAATTAGGAGGAAGAAGAAGGGAATACAGAAATACAATTTCTTAAAAGAATAATGTAATGACTTAAACATTTCCTTCCCAATTAAAGAACCTGGAAGACAAATTTCCAAGGAATATTTGAAAAAATAATTATCGTCTTCAAAATCAAACGACCTTACCAGCTCCACTTCTTAACAAAGCCACTTTAACTTTCAGAGCCTGCAAAATTCTCATGTAACATAAGTGGAAAGGGAACAGCAAAGAACTTGATATAAAAATTTTTCTGAGCTCTTTGTGCTTAAGTTTTGCCAAGTACTCTCTCTGTGTCTCCAAGAAATAGGATGATTGCATCTCTGTCCAAATCAGATACAGACACTTAAAAATCTTGTAAAGAAATATATCCTTTTTAATTAATATGTGAGTCACTGGGTTTGTTGAAAATTAAAAATGGGTTCAGAATTTCTTTCTTGTGCACCGTGTAGTGCTTCTAGCTATATTCCCATTGTAAATTATTGACTGTCTAGGCTTCTGTTTTCAACCTCTCAGCTGAAAAAATATATTCCAGATTTAAGCTCATCCAATTAATTCTTGGTTCCAAATTTTGGGATCTTGATCAAAGCTACTGTTGCAAAATTTCAGAAAACTATGGTTTATATCCAAACACAATGTGTGGAGTCAAAATGACAAAAGACATCAGGATTTTCAGCAAAAACAAAAGAAAAAAAATAATGCAGGATTCAGAAAAAAAAACAAAACCCCACAGCTTCAAGATCTCAGAATCAAGTTGGAGGTTCTAGAATTGTCAGAGAAAGGAAGATAACCTGTGGAGAAAATTTTATCCTCTAAGACTCATCCTAAGATTTATCCTGTCTGGCTCTCTAGTTCTCTGCTCTTTAGGTGTTTTTCTTCCCATTGTAATGGTGTCAGTGCTGAGGATGATCTGATAATGCTGGGATTAGTGTGATAATGGTCTGATAATCCTATGTAAATCGCTCCTCGTGCTTAGGAATCTTCCACTGAAGCCAAGAGAAATTCCACAGTAAGTCTGTGAAGTGTTCTTAGAATCAGTTGAAAAAGTTAGGAGAATGAGGCCAGGTAGCTTCCACTCAAATGTGTAATGTCTACTGGAAACACATATCTGCAGAGTTCCTCATACTGTATGTGTAATGACTCCTTGGTGTCTGTGAAGAACACAAGACTTTTTGCTTGATGAGTACAGGACATAGCTCTGTGCCAAAAAGTAAGATCTGTTCTATCACTTGAAGTGTCTTAAACTGGGAAATCTCCAAAGTGTTTTCTGCTGAGGATTATTCCAAAGAATCTTCCTCTCTGTACATGGTTTGTAGTTGAAAAAGGCAGTTTATCTTTAGGGAACACATTCTACACAGATCTTCTTTCTATTTGACTTTGATATCTTGCTGTGAGCTGGGCAAATCCTGTGTCTGCAGGCTTTTACAGCATTCCTCCTGAGATGGCTGGTGTCTGTGGTTCAGTCACCTTCCCTGGTAGTATTCCAAGTACAAACTATGGCACTTGGGGACATAATTTAGTGGTGGACTTGGCAGTGTTATTTTAATGGTGGACTTGATGAACTTAGATGTCCTTTCCAATCCAAACGATTCCATGGTTCTGTGACAGGGAGAAGCAGTGATGAAGGGGTTGGAAGGAAAGTCCCTGAGGATGTCCCTGCTCAGTTCTTCTCTGACAGGTATGGTATCATTACTCCTGTTCCCCTATGTGGCCACTGTCTCACTGAGGGAAGACTAGCCATGTCTTGTGCAAATGACAGGAAAAATAGGATTCTACATAGGAGCATGTGCATGTATGGGTGAACAGTTGGATTAGGTGAATTTTGTAAGGATTGTAAAACAAAGGTAGGAATTTTGAGATAATCTCTTTAAAGAATAATTTGAGTCAGATCCAAGGACTATTGGAAAAATTACTCCCAAGAGTAGCAGGTCCTGCCTACAGAATATCTGTTCTTTACTGGAAATGCTCTGTGTGATTGCTTTCCATTTATATATTTAAAAGGATATTTATTAAAATAAAATTTCTTTTTCAAAGGCTTTTCAGCTGACTCTGTTACAAATGTCTATTTATTTGAATGAGTTTATTTTTGTTAATGCCTCTAAGGACTTTCAAAATTCCAGCCATACTTAATTTCAGTCATCTGTTTCAAACTACAAAGTAACTCACATAGGGCTGTCAATACTGGACATCTTTCACTTCATGAAATCTATGGATGTGTAGTAAAATTGGGATAGGGTTGGTTAGTGAGCAACACACAGCAACCCGGCTACAACCCATTATTTGTCATGTGAGACCATGCAGTATATAGGCAGACAATACTGCATTTTTCTTCCTGCCTTCTTTATTTTTTTTCTTTTCCATTTATAATATCAGTTAAAAAGCAATAAGTATGCTTATTACTTTTGTAAGATTGCCATGAATTATTTAGCTAAGAAATAATTGAAGAAGGCATGGTAGGGAAAATTACCCACAAAGCCAGCAAAACTGCAAGTCAACCTGTCGTCATCAGGCACATAATCATCATTAATTTTAATGAGATGCGGGAGTTTGCAGTTCAGAGCAGGAGGAGAAAGCAGGCACTTCTCAAAAACCTGCCTGGCATGGTAGGCTAGAGGAATTTTACTAGCACTCCAGATCAATAGTGGAGACAGCAGTCAATATTAGTAGACCTCACAATCATCATTAATTGAAATCTCTCAACCTTCAGTTTGCATAACAAAACAGCGGGTACCTTAATGAAGAATGCAATATCTTGTAATTCCAACCTGCTGCAACTTCCTCATGGACTACAATGGTTGAAATAGAGGCTGTACCCTCTCCTGTAGACCCCTCTCTGTACTTCCAATGCCATACACCTGCCCCACACACGTGTATGAATGCTCCTCATATGTCAATGTTATGTAGGCAATTAAATAATACCTAGAAATTAAGTATCTGAAGTCAAATAAAGTGGGTCAAGAAACTTTAAAGTGCAGCAGCAGAAGAAAACAAACTTCCAAAGAGCCTCATTTTAGTTAAAACTGAAAGTATGGGTATTAGAAAAAATACGTAAGTAAAAAGGTAATTTTCAAATTTCAGATGGAAAAGTTGGAGATTAGAAAGAAATTTTGAACTGGAACAGCTCATATTAAAGCAAATTTTCTGGTTTAGGTCTTATTCTCTCTCTCTCTCTCTCTCTCTCATGGAGAGTCATTTGGAAAAGATCAGGGAGACTAAGACATAATAAGAATCATTTGCTAGTTTTCAGCCTAAATGTGAAGATGATTGAAGCCTGCAAGTGTTCTGTCCTGCCATATGTTGGTGGCCGTGTAAAAGAATCTGATGAAGATGATGAGATAACAATTTTCTAACTGTAATGAGTAAGGGGAATTGGAAATTGCTGGGGAAATTGTGGGATTAAGGCCCATTTATGCCAGAAAATTGCAAAGAACTCTCAGAGCAAATGCAGGAAGGTAGTGGCTGAAGTATTTATTGATTCCACAAATCAGTCTTTTTTAAAAAGCCTGGCAAAAAGTGCTTCCAGTTCTTAAAATGCAAATCCGTACTCAAAATAAATACATTAAAAGTTAGTTATTTTAACCACAACTCTTTCTTTCTCCCTATTCTCTTCATGGAGAATATCAATGAGTAAAAATTCTCAGGAATAAGTCCCTTTTGTATTCCTGTTTACTTAACTACTTTCTGCTGTTATTTCATGTGGGAGAAAAAAGTCTCTTCCAAGTTTCTACCATCTCTCGTGAGTTATTATATTTGATAGTTATAATACCATATAATAGTTCTCATGGCACTTTTTGAAAGCCTGTAGTCAAATATCTGATTACAGAATTTAAGATAAAAATCCAAATTCAAGAGACTGCAATTTTTCTTTTTTAAATTTTATAGCTTGCTTCTTGTCTTCATTTAGTCAAGTCTTCCACAACTTTTGCCTTTCTATTTTGGTATTTCTTTTTTTCTCTTTCATACATTCTTTATGCTTCCCCTTGTCATTCTGTAAGAAGAGGTGTAATATTGGTCCTGGTTCACATTGCTTTTGATCTCTCACTTGTCTCTCCTATGGATTCTTCTGCAGTGGTTTCTCACTTATGCAAGATTAAATATGAGAAATAGCAGGCAAGATTTTCTTGAAGCTGAGTTAACAGAACTGGGTTTACTTAGATTGAAAAATTGTTTTTAACTGTTATTGTTTTTCATCTCCTCAGCGCATAAACAATCCTTGCATAACTTTTCTGCAGAGAAACCAAGAAAGCTACTATGCCAAAAGAGGCAATACCCCAGCAGATCAGATGCTCAGTGAAGCTAATCTGTGGGAATGAAACAACAAAGTGACTTCAACCTAATTCCAATGACTTGAGGCTTAACTTTCTGATAAGAAAAATGATAGTTCAGCATTTTCTCTGATACTTCTTAATTCTAGGTTTGACCTGGCATTTCTAACCTTAAAATTATTTCTAATCAGTTATATACATACAAATACATAAATATATATATATAATTCTTTTTCCTAAAGTTGTCAGTTAATCAGCACTGAGTAATGAAAATTTGATTTTGATGACATATTTTACCCGAGACTCAAAAATTACCTTGGCATTTCTCAAGGATGCTAAATTATATTCTTAATGTTCTTCTAATTCTTGTATAGAAGGAAAGACAAAAATTTTCCCTAAAAACAAAGGAAAATTTTTATCAGACTGACTTGATTTTCCTCATTTGGAAATTTCCTCTTAGAGCAAATAGCTTCATTAATCTAGGACAGGGCAGCCCTCTTGTCTCTGTGGACATGAAGTACCATGATCCCAGGCAGACTGTGAGGAGGAGGGGCAAGCTGGCATTTGTTCAAGTATGCATTAAAGAAGGGGCTGCCAAAAACTGGAAAATTGCAGAATCTACTCTAAGGGTAATGATAAGGAAAGGAATTAACCATTTTAAGTCTTTATTATTCTGCCAAAGTGATGTAATGTCCTTTCAATGTTTATGTTGAGAACAAATTCATGTATTCCCATTTTTGTTCCTTTTGGTTCTTACTTCAATCTTCAGTCACAGAAATGAGGTGAGATAAAATTGTAGTGACTAATATGGTCCCAAAGAAAAAAGCAGACTGTTGAACTGGTTTGGGGAATGTGGATTTCTTTTCATTGAGAAAATTTTATCTTTTTATAATTTTTCTTGAATAAACTGTAGGCAGTAATTACTTCCATTTTGCCAACAAAATACAGTTTGGTTAGCAGTGCTTTAATTTCTGTGAAAGAAGATCATGGAGTCAAGGACAATATCCAGCATCACTGTGGAGTGCTGTCAGCCCTAGAGAGTGAATCAGGCTCTAGAAGGATTCCAGGCAAAGATTATTATTGGATGTAGCTGTAGATTTTTGTCTGAAAACACTTTGTTGGCACTTTTTTTTTTGGTGTTAAGATATTTGCTGACTAGGTTTCAAAGAGGCTGTAAGTTTTGCATGGCAGTTTTTTTTATATTGAAAAACAAATAGAAAATTTGTATTTTTTACAGGTCCTCTGGATGTTACAAATCTTCATGCGTTCTGCTTCAGAAGCTTGAGGAGGTATCCATGACCCACTTCCTTCTTTTCCCGATGGGTCATGCCAACTACAGTGTGCAGTGGGGCTGAAGGATCTTGACCTCCATGGGACGCTTTTTACCTTCTGAATTCATGAGATTACGTGAAAGGTCTGCTCAGAGATCCTGACCTGCCTGGAAAACACGTACATAAAAAATCTATTTTACCCTCCTTTTAATACAGAATTTTTTGGGTTGAAAATATTTGCATTCTGGACTAATGTTTATGTAAGATTAAGACTTTTTTTTCCAGTTTTAATCAATAATTTCTGATATGGAAATTTTATCTGCAACTACTTCTAATAAAAAGTATGTTAAAATGAGCTGACTAAAGAAAGAGAGATAACTCAGAATAAATGAAATAGAAAAAAACCCCAAAACCCTAAAAAACCCTCTTAAGATGACTCTGAGCAAAAAAGAATTTTTACATAAACTTCTATGAAGACATTGATGATTTACATTATTTTTTGTCAGTGACTAGATGTAGTGCTCACTCCACCAATGTTAATGCTACTCCCTCCATTATCTAAAGCTGTGGCAAAAATTCCGAGAGGGTGCACCAGCGTATTACACTTATGATCATGATAATGTCAAAATGTCACTAATAAAATGAGTTAACATTGATGGACATATTTTTTCATTTCTGCATGATCCCATATTACTTCACTGTGGACAGGCTTTTTATCAGATTTACTATACATTAAGATGTGCTCAAAATTTGGAACGAGTGTCCCTAATTTCAGTTTTCTAGGGGGTTTTTGTTTGTTTGTTTGTTTTTTTCCCAAATGTGATTAGTTATATTTACAGGTAAGTTTTGATTAAATTTGCTGGCAACTTTTATAGAGGAAATGGCTATATTATTTTAATTTGATTTTACTTGAAAAAAATATTTCTTAGCCTTACCATTTGCCTGATCAAGGTTTTCATATGGGAATTTATTTAGGTTTTAAAGCCCAGTCCTTCACTGGACTAAATATGCTGATATGTGCAATGAGCTACATACAAGGCTTATTGAATGAGTAGGTGCAAAAGCAAAATAGGATCAGAAGGAAAAAGTGAGCTAAAGCCCTCAATCTGTAGGGCAAGCAGTGGTTGGTGCACAGACATTTTCAGCAGAGGCCAGCCCCTTTGCTTTTTACTTCCTTCTCCTTACTTCTCTTTCCTTGTTTTACTAAAAAATGCAAATTTCATGCTGTCATCTGTTAGGGGATAATGTGCATGCACACAAGCCATCTCTCTGGAATGCATTATTTTAATCTCACTTTGCTCCCAGAGCTTTACATTATGCTCAATACCAGTTTCCTTTTTACTACTCAGGACAAGAGTTGTAGGGCTGGTAACTTCTAGCAAAACGCTGAATGAGAAATATTCGTCTTCCAATATTCTGCACATGCTGCAACAAGAAAAATAGAAAAAGAAGATACACTCATTGGAAAAAACCCATACATCATTAACGATGACTCTGAAGGATTTTGAAAGGGTTGCTTTGCCATTTTTCTTTCTAAAAACCCAATAACAGGATTCCAAACAGCACACAATTATCAGGTTTTGTCAATAACGTTTCATGAAAACACAGTTTCCTCTTATGACATATTAAAAGTCTTCATCATTCAGTGTGTCTGAACTTAACTCTAAAGAGAAATCTAGTTGCATTTTTTAGACACATTAATTAATTGGAATTTTTCTCCAGAAAATGTGAGGGCTGATAAAAAATGTGTCACATCAGTTATGTACCTAGTGAAGAAGTTTTGGTAGCAGAAAAAATAGTTTGCAGCAATCAAAGAAATAAAAGTATGGAGCCAGCGGTTTTCATTGTTTTTCTTTAAAGGATGGCAGCAAGTTTAAAGCTTTCAGTCATAAGTATAATACAAGGGTTGGTTTTGTTTGCCATACTGTCTCTTTAATTTTTAAAGAAGAAGTTTTATAAAGAATTTTTTTTTTTAAGGAAAGCATGATAAAAAGTTAAATAGATATCTGTTCTGGATTCAGAAGGGTCACTGTTTTGAAAATGGAGCTGCTTGAAAGTACCCAAAATTTATTTTGATTTTTTGACATTTTTACACTCAAGGTGAAAGGAGATGATGATGTCAATCCCATTTGATAGGCAGCGATTCTCCACTGCATCTGACATTAATTAATTCTCTTTTTAGCAGGGTCAACAATCAGAACAAAGACTAAATAAATCAGGAATATCTTTGTGGAAATCAATGAACTGCATGGGGGAAAATAAGAGTGAGAGCAGAAAGAACCCCAATAAATGTAGTTCATTATTCATTTCACTTAATTGCTGTGGAAAATAAGTGCCTTTGAACTTTCTAAGCCATTAGCAGAAGACACTCAACTCCTTTCTTAAGGAGAAGGGTGATTAATACTTAAGTGTTTCTCTGTATGCTGAAGATATATGAAATGATGGTCCCACCACTGGGAGCTTTCACCACTGGGCAGCAATCAACTGTTTCAAAAGGATCAGGTGGGAATGAGAAAAGATATGTTTCCTGGAATTCAGAGTTAAAATAAGCTTTCATTTTGCAATTAGTTTGCAAGATACTAAAAGACTCTGTGAAAGAACATCTAAGCTGCAAATAAATTAAATTAGCTGTTACTGCTCCTCTCAACTCAACAATTTTGCTACCTGTAAGGAAAATCTTGTCCTTCTTCTCACTACCACTTACTCTGGTCCTTTTCCATTTCCCGTAGGCTGGGGTAGACCTGATCCTCAAGCCATGCAGATCTTAGACAGACCTGGACTCTTGAAATAAGGTCTCTCACTCTCTGTAATCAACATGAAACTGCAGATGATAAGACACTACATATCATTATCCATTGCTATTTTTAAAATCTGGGACACATTGTTAAAATGAAGATATCCCAAGTTTCTGGACAATCTAGACCCTGAAGAAAATTTGTTTTCAAATCAATGTAAAATTAAGGCAAGTTCCTTATTATTTCGTGTGGATCATAAAATAATTTTCAGCAGGAATGAACTGCCATTTTTATGGGTCTGCCACTGGTATGAAGTTGAGGAGATGGTTTTAAACTGTTTAATTTGATTTCTGATGCCACTAATCTGGTTTTATGTTCTTAAAGTTTTCCAGATGATTTAATTGAAGATATTTTAAATATTTTTAAATTAATAATGAATGTGTCTTTAGGTCCATAAAATCTGAATTTGCATCTGAACGTCTTCAAATTTCTAGGAAAATTAAAACTACTATTCAATTTCTGTACTATGAGTTGTTCAATCCATCTAGATAAATACAAAATGCTTCTTGATTATGTGTCAAGTCTATAATTTGTAGACATAACACACTCATCTTAGGGAAATTAAATAGGTCATATGTAGAAATTTTTCAGAAATGAAAGTTTTCCAATGTGTTAAAAATATCACAAGTCCACTGCATGTCATCAGTGTTACTCCACAGTTTATAAGAACAACAAAAATTTAACAGCCATTTATGGCAATAAAAATATTTCATGCAGCATTTGACAATCCATATGCACCCCCAGTTTGTCAGAGGGCAAACCAGCACAGAACACAGAAATGTTCAGGGACATTTACCTGTACTGCAGAACACAATTTAGAGAAGAACTGTGATGTATGTGTACAGTCAGTAATGTAATTTCTTTGGCTTTTTTCCATTAGTAGAAACATTGACATAGACCACCTAGACCAAGGAAAACTTTATTATTGAATTACTTTCCTGAATACAAAATATGGGATTTAATAAGTAGCTGAAAGAAGATGGGAAAAGATGGATTAAGCTGCGCAGATTAAGCTTTCCTCTTTTCCTGCTGTGTTATGTATTGGTCAGTTTGAATGCCAGCATAGCATGAAGGCATAAAACAACACTTTTTGACTACTGTTTATATTAAGAAGTTTATGTACCAGAATTTTCTTCAGAAAAAAAAAATCATAGAATGATAAAATCATACCCCTGTTTAAAGAAGGGTCACCCACAGCAGGTTACTCAGGACCATATCTGGTTAGGTTTTGAACATCCCCAAAGATGGAAACTCCACTGCCTCTCTGGACAGCTGTTGCCAGTGTTTGATCATGCTTACAATAAAAAACATTTTCCTTACAATTATATTGAATTTCCTGTATTACAGGAAATAGCTGCATTTGAGATAGTCCAATAGAGCAAGGAATGTAAAAAGACTGTCGTCTAAGAGGAAGTATTTTTCAGACCAAGATATAAGCCGTTTGTAAAAGGAAAACCATAAAAATATCTGTGATTCAAGACTAATATCTACTTGTGGTTGTTTAGATACTTGTAAAACATCCATTATAATATCTTTTAAGTGTATGTGTGCCTGCATTATCATAAAAGTCAGGTCCCCCCTTTACTCCAATCTCTTCATCATGCTCTCTGTGTATGTACTTCACACATAAGCTCTCTTTCAGAGTAAAGCAGTTAGACCTTTCTGGGATAAAAGTTGGTGGCAATCCCAAGAACATTTGCTCCGTTGGGCTGTAAAACACTTCTCACATAATTTCAAACATCTTGAACTGCAAAAACAAACAAAAAGCCAGACAACCATTCAACAAAAACAAACTAACCAAACCCCCACAGGTGGGCTAGCAGAAATCTGTCTCAATCAGTGCACACTTTAGATGCAACCAGTTTGCTCTTGAAGCAGTTAGCAGTAATGTTCAGGGCCACTCAGAATCATGGAGTTTGGGGATCAAGGACTGGGATAAATGTCCTAAGCAGTGAGGGTTTTCTGAATTACTAGAAATACTAGGTATTCAGAAAGCTTTCAGATCAGGTATTTATCTCTTATGAGAGTAACCATTCTTGCTGAAGTCAAGGAGCTTTTCAAACTGTTCTGTAGGGGAAGATAGACTCAAACAGGATGAAGGTAAGGTCCTTTGTACAAACTGGCACACACATCCTGTGGGGTGTATGACCAAAGCAACAAAATAATATGAAAGAGAAAGACTGAGGAGGAACAGCGTTGATATATAATTCAAGATAACTCTGTTTCTATGCTTCTTATCACCACTCCTACAGGTCTCCCAAGTATTATTAATTTTAGTTTAACGCAATGTTTGTTTAAATGTCTTCTTTACCTAAGTAACATTGCCAGTGAAATATTGCTAGTTTTCAAAGAATCTGAGACTCAACAGATGTTAGCTGTGGTTACTGCTGACTGATACATGCATGGACTTTACTATCAAAGACAGGTGGGTTTTCATTTAGGAACCATTAACGTGCTTGGACTGTCCCAGAAAAAAGACAACTGTGAAGGTGGGACACCATAAGGTTTCACCATAAGACAAGATCGTCAATGTTATACTATACCTCAAACTCTTGTTGTGTGATTGATTGTAAAAAAAATAATAAACCATGTCTTTCCAGCTGTTTTGCTTTAGAGCAAGGCAATATGCCAGTTGCTCAAAGTGAAAAACAAACCTTTTGGGCAGTGAGCTCAAGACTTATGTCTGTAGAGTTCTCTAAGTGCTACACTTGCAAAGTCATTGCAGCACATCTCAGCTGGTAATACATCCTTCTCTATTCTCTGAATTCTGTTGCTTCAGAAACATTTTCACAGAGATGCAAAAGGTGGCATTGTCACCTGAGAAGTTTTGGAATGGCTTTTTTTTCCTAAACTTGGAATCCTTCGACCTGACCTTCACTACTTGTCTGAGGTTAGGGATGGAGCTGGTTGGGTTTACCAAATAGTCATCAGGAGTAAGCAGCTGGAGATCTTCAACTTGCATTACTTCCTTGAAAGTGTTTTTCTCTTTTGCTTTGCCTCTATGGTGTTAGTGGGGAATGTCAGTTAAGTGTCTAAAATTAAATGCAAGCAGACAAATCTTTGGAATGGAAGGTGTCAAGAGGATGGACCAGGCTCTTCTTTGTCATACCAATCAATAGGACAAGAACCAACAGGAAGAAACATGCACAGGAAGTTCCACCTGAATATGAGGAAGAACTTCTTCACTGTGTAGGTAACTGAGCACTGAAACAGATTGACCAGAGGGTTTGCGGAGTCTCCCTCTTTATTCAAGAACCATCTGGACACAATCCTGTGCCATGGGCTCTAGGGTGACCCTGCTTGAGCAGGGAGTTTGGACTGGATGATACACTGTGGTCTCTTCCAGCCTGACGCACTCTGTGATTCTATGATTCTCTCAAACAAGAGCACTCCATTTTATAATCTGTCCATTCTTTCGGAATTGACAGTTCTCTAAAATTACCTGCATGTTATCCTCAATGCTAGAAGGTGAACTAGTGAAGTGGCAGTGAAGAAAGAAATTTAGGGAAAACCTATCAATATGCAGACTCTTGCCAAAAAGATGATTTTTCAGTTAAAAGCAATAGAAATTCCCAAACTTCCTAAGTAATTTTGAACTAAAAGAAAAATAATTTAAAAAAAACAAACAAAAAAACCAACAAAACAAAAACAAAACTGAAAAAAAAAAGAAACAAGAAACCTGAGCTTGTAGAAAAGTTATGGCTTTTGCTTAATTACATAACAAAACAGTACTTTCTTCAGAGAGGATTGTCATTTCTTACTTCTAATAAAATTGTTTATTGGCAACCACAAACTTTCTTTTACTTCTGAGAAAAGTGAGTGAAAGCGATCACTTTTTAAAAGTTAAAATTATTTTGTTTCCCTTCTATTTAAATTACAAGCTATTGTGAACAAAGTCTGTATGCTTTGGTGGTTCCCACATCCTTTCTATGTCCTTGCCTTGGGTCAGATTTGCAGATTGGAGTTAAATAAAATTTATCCCATTTCCTGTTATGGTGGACGAAACAAGAGCCACTGCCTGTTCTGGCTTTAACAGTGTCATGGTACAGCCAGACTGAAAGAAACAGTGAAAACAGTGGGAATATTTTCATTCATCTGTGTAGGCACTAGATGGTGATTAGGATCCACATCTATCCCAGGCTGGCCCCCGGCCTATATGTCTCCTTCTAAAGCTGTCCCTGTCACCTATGTATCTTCTAGTACTTTGTTGAAATCACAGCAATATCTCACTTCTAACTTTATGTTGAATCAAACAGAACAAAAATTGCCAGAAGTGGAAGGCAACACTGAGTCAAAGCCAGTATCTCCAGGCCTGGGAACAACCAGCCCTATAACACAGTGCCCTGCTTGGTGTAATCTACGTGTTGAGGGTGTTGGGGAAGGCTGAGCAGCAGAGGAGCTGAGAGGTGCACTCTGCCACAAGGAACTGTATTTTTAAATGTTTGGTAAGTAACAGGGAGAAATTCTGCTTGCCTAAAAGAACTGAGAATGTTTTGAGTTTGAAGTGCTGTTTAAGAAGTTAAATTCCCTTGAACATTTTTCAGTATTTTCTTCACTGAAGCTCAGTTCCTAAAACATGGTATACACAGTGGGATTCATAAAAGGACTAGATGTTTATACATAGACTGGGAGCAACTCTAGTCTAGCATCATGTATGGCCTGATTGTCTAAAAGGTAGTTACAAGCATGTACAAGAATGTCTCCAGCTTCACTGAAACCTGTCTGTACCACTTGCATTTAAACAGAATAAGAATTTAAAAAGCACAAATTCAAGGAAAATCAACTTTCAGCTTTCCATAACTCTGCAGAATGAAGTATCCAGGGGAGATTCTCATAGGAGTATCAAAAGACTCAGAAAGAAGCACTTTCATATGCTTCTTCTATTTCAACCAGGCCCTGGAGTCTTCACAAAAACCTGGGATCCTGTTGTGTCTGGTATTGAAGAATCTCACAGGTAGGTATACCTCATATACTGTACTGTTCTGTCTGTTCACTTTGTAATTAGCTGTACAACTCATCTACTAACACTTGTTAAACCAACAGGTTTTTTGATTCCTACAAGTTTCTAGAATTGCCAGATTGCAGCAAAGGTTGTGTAAAAGAAATCATGAGAAAAAATGAAGCCAAGTGTCCTTTTGAGCTCATTATCAAATCTCAGAGTAATTCTAAAAGCTCTAAAAGCTCCCAGAACAATGATGTCAATAATAATGTTCTGCGAACCCTTTACTGTAGCTACTCGTAAGACTGCAGAATGATGCATCATCATCTGTTATTGCTTGGGTTTCAGAAAAATCCACAATGTGCTAAATGCTTCTGCTGTACAGGTAAAAACAAAGTCCTTATCCAGAAAAGAAGGGAAAAGGACTAAAAGAAGAGAAAAAGACAAAGGAAATAGAGTGAGATATTTTGCTTATTCTTAGACAACTCCAATATTATCTGGAGAATCTGGTGTTTTTCTTTCACATAGAGTCTAAAATACATTCACTAGGCCCTTTTTCACTTGTATCTAATCTCTTTTTTCAACTTGTGTTCACTCATGGGATAAATGAGACCAATAAGCAAAATGGATTAAATATCATGGCCTGAACTCCACTGAAATCAATAAAAGACTTTCTGCTAACTCCAGTTGGCTACAGACTATGGTTTAATCAGCCAGGTGCATTTAAGTGTCACCGTTTCCTTTAAATGAATTTTAAATATAGATAAAGAAAATTATGATAATTGGCCCAGATTCTATTTCTGAGAAATCCAATCTGAACACTACAGACTGAAATACCTCCCTCAAAAGAGATGAGGTTTTTGTGCATGGGAGAGAAGTGGGAGTCAGACAAGCATATACATCTGCTGATACTGTTAAACTTTATTCAGTAATATTAGCTATCTGTTTCTGAATTTTTCAGTCTATTAACTGCTTGTCCCCATATACTTCTAAAGCAATTACTACTTTGTTGACACTTTGAATTATTAATATTATTGTTGTTATTAATATTAATTCCAGACAGTGGCAAAACAAATTGTGTGTCCTTCATATAAAAAGTGTTTTTGTGTCTTGACAGTTGACAGTGTTTTGACTGTCACGAGTGGAGCCTTTTGCTGTGTTTGTGATTTGAAGTGTAGTATTGACACCAGCACAAATACCAACACCAATGCTGCTGATAATTGTTGTGGTGGGCAAGTGTCACATCTGGCAAGTGAGAGCAGAACTTAGCTCTGCACATAGAAGAGCACGTTATTTAATTAGTTATTTCATGCACTATGTGAAGCTGTAAAATTGTGACTGAACTGTATGGAGAATTTGTGCATGACTTCTGAGTGCCCTCTACAGAAATCCTTCAAAAGAACAAGTAGAAAATGCAGGTTGTCCTCTCTCATTCTGGCTAAAAACCACCAGAAACTCAAATAGACTGGATTCTTGGCACCTTCCTTCCCTGGCTGGAAGTACTGTAGCCCAGTCAGTCCACATGATATGGTATACTTTCTCAGAAAGGTCAGGTAAAATAGGATGCCTTTCTGCAGTTCTTTGGAAATTGGAATCATGTCTGACAGATTTTCCTCTGAAACAAAATGTGTGTGAGGTGCTAGGCATCAGATATCTTATTTACTTTTTTCTTTATGGAGACAGGAGGTTACCAATATGTTTTTACTTTTAAGCTTGATCATCGTCTTTTCTTATTTTTTACAACAACAATGATATTTTTACTCACTCTACTTCTAGAATAAGAATTCCTGTATGAGTTCACTTCAAACCATGACCAGGATGAGTGATGGATTCTCATATTGCCAATAACATACACAGATTAACATATCTATCAAATGTCATATTAAAATCCTATAAACAATAGTTTCTTCTTCTTGTCACTCATAAAGCCAGCAACTATGATTTTGTATTTTGAAGTGTAAGAAGTATATTTCTTCCTCTCCTCTCCATTCTCCTCAGCTCCTTTTGCTTTGGTGGGATAGGCACAAAAGTCTGAAGGCACAAACCTTTTCATTTTGCACTCTCCTCTGTCTCATTCTACAAAATGCATCTTGCTGCTGCACCTTGAATCTTCTGTCTGTCTCATCTGAGGATCATTCCACAGCTGGGAAACAATGACTCTTAGAAAGAAAGAGAAATTGAATGTTCTATATGTGGAATGTAGGAGAGAGCAATATTAGCACGCTGTCACTGTTAGTGCCCTTGCCTTCTTGAACAGATAGTGTCAATGTCTATCTGGGATGGATGACTCAAGCTCAGTGGGTGTGCAAATGACAGTTCAGGCTTATGCGCACAAAACACCTTTTATTCCATGATTCAGCCCATCTCCTGTCTGCCAGTGTAGCTGTGGCTGCAGCTTCTGTCACATCCTTCCCCTTAGATGATTTCCTCTTATGAGGTCATGCTGCTTCTGTTTAAAGAGACATTGCAGAGAGATGTCTTCACTCTTTCTGAAGTCCCATCTTTGCCTGTATTTGCTCATAAAGTCCTCACAAACTGTAAAAAGAACTTCAATTTTCACAAAAACTAGTGCATGCAGGAATCCACTCTGGAAACAGGAGACAGTGTCATCTCTATCTTGACCAGTCACAGCAGTCTCACATGGGCTCCAGGTAATCTCTGCCATTGCAAGGCAACTGCTGACAACCATTCAGTAAATTTATGGTTAACTAGGAGGTGGCCACTGAAGTCACCAGTGCTGATTCATGGGAAGTCTGGTGGCCAGTCACTGATTTGTCCTTTAATGAGTCAAACCAGCTTCAGCCAGAAGGTGGACATTTGGTTTGCAATTATTCAAGGCTAGCCTACAGAGGGAAATCCTCAAAACTTCTCAGTCATCATTTTTTAGTCTACTTGTGTCATCTTTAACAGCACTGAGGGAAATTTTGTGTTAAATATTATGACATTAAACAAAAGTTTCTTATTTAAACATGCTTGTGTTGTAAGCTGCAGGCAAGGGGTATCTGGTGTTCCCATGATTGAACAGGAATATAACCCTGTAGATACATGCCTCACAGATAAGTATTGAATTATCCTACTACCACGTGCCTTTTTAATGAAACATTAGCAGCTTTGAGACCTGACAAATTTTATCCATGATTACTTCAACACAGCTTATATGAAGAAAGTAAGCTGAAAGACAGAAATATGTTTTGGTATTTATTTTAATTCCAGAATAATACAACCGTGCTAACCAGAGAGGCACCTTCCAGGCAGATGTTCAAATCATGTGGGAGTTCATATGCCAGATGCAAGATTAATGGCCTGACATGCCAATGAAGCACTCTTTCACTTTCACTATTTCATGCCCAGAACTAAAACCACCAGCTCTTCAACGGTAAAGCTGAAGTTACACCATTCCTTAGCTGCAAAAGTTTACTCCTGTGAGATTTTTCAGAGATTATATCACTGATTCATCAAACAATCTGTTTAGCTTTATCCTTTTCATGCTATAGTAAAGGGCTTAGCCCTTTTCTCCTCACATAGGCAAAACTCATAATTTGCACATCTAGGTTATATGGCACCATTGCTCTGCAGAGCATTTTTATCCTGCTTCTGATGAGGCACTAAACAGAAAACACTTCTCTTAAACAAATGAGTACTGGCTTGGTCATATGAAGTGACATTTCAGTCTGCCCTGGATAATAGACCAAGAGTCAATTTAGTGTCAAAAAATAGCAAATTGCTTGCCTATATGAAAGGTTTTTAGTTTTGTTTTCCTTCAGTGACTGGCAAGCTGGCTGAGATTCTATCTCCACCATGAAAAAGGCCTTTATTTTGTCTTATTAAATGAAAGCTGAGCTTATCACTGACATCACAGGATAGTCCTAATGGCTTTTACAATGGCCCTAATGGTCAGCCTGAGAGACTTCCTGGGCCACATTCTCAGGCTGTATAAACTAATGAACAACTGGACCCTGCATTTTTAGTACTTCTTTTTCCCCATGTGCCCTTTTCCACCCAATAGTAAGCTACAGCATAAAGTTGTTTCCTATGCCTGAGATTTGGCCCCACAATTTTCATACAATTATCCATTTTTAAACAAGTTCCTGCTTGAAATCTCCAACATCCAGGTTCAGAAGGTTAGATTCAGGGCGTTCATGAGCATAGCCTGATCTTCTTACTCAACTTTGCCTACACCTGTTTGTAGGGCTGTGCCTGAGCGCGTTTTAGGAATTTTCTCCAACAGCTTATTATTGGTTTTGTGGAACGCAAATTATCTTCATTTTCTTTGAATTTTATGGAAAGGAAATAAAACATAATAAAATATTGTTCCCAAAAGAGCAGTTGTGTAGTATAATCTGCATTTCTCTTCTATTTCAGGCTGCCTCATGAGGACAGTATGTTGCCAAGGTTATACAGTTATAATCATCATGTATTTATGCAAAATAAGAACTATGTGATAGTGAAACATTAAACATGACAAGATTATTTTTAAAGGAAAATACAAATGAACATAAGCCATTTCTTCTAATACTTACTTTTTGTAGGAGTTCAAACGGAAGCTTTAGCTAAACTCCATCATGTATCCATTTCTTTATTACTTTACCAGTGTTGATAAACTACGACATTTAGTGTCTTTGCACATCTATTAAATATATCAATTTTTAGGTCACAAAATGCTCTTTGTGAGAAACTCAAATGAGCTCCAAAAGGATCTGTATTTTACAAACATATATGGTCAAGTACTCAAGAGGTTATATCTGGAACCAACCACACCAAAACTGCTATTTGGATTTATTAACCACTGTGTGTAGTATCTTGTAAAAAATACCAAATTCCCTTAGCTTCCAATCAGCCACAGAGCAGAGCCCTTGACTGTTTCTTACTCCCTAAAACATCTTCCTGTACAGGGAAGGAGGACCAGACTGCCAGATTCACTGGTTCCCACCTGTGCTGGCTCCAGGGACAGAGAAACACCCCTCTCTGCTCCCTAATTCAGGATGATGTGGAGGCAGGTCCACACTACTCTTTTGTGAATACAATGGAGATGCTGCCTTGTCCATGTAGGAGCATAACAACTTGCAGAAGCACAAGGGCACCTCCCAATTTAGACAGTTTTGTAGTGTTGCAGAACATCAGAACAGGTGTGCTGAACGAGGTCCAAACCCATCCCACCTGCTATCCCACCTCTGGCAGTGACAAGGTGGGTGCCTGGGGCAGAAAAGAGGAAGGTGGAGGCATGTACTGATATTTCCCCAAACACACTCCACCAGCTGAACCTCAGAGGCCTCCTGTGCCAAGTCTGCTTTCTAGGTTTTCCATTCCTAGATTTATCTTCCTTATTCATTCTCCCCTTGAATCTAAGAGAGCTTTGAGAACCAAAAACATCCTGTAGCCACTATTTTTTTACTGGGAGGAAATGGTGAGCAAGCCATCCTTATGTACCATCTCAACAACACTCAAAATTTCTTGGGAACTTCTCCTACCCCTCTAGAATTTTTCCCTTTCCACAGTGTGGTCATTTAGTTTATTTTGTTCTCACCTCTGTGGAAGACTTTATATGCCTTTGGTTATCCTTTTTGCTCCTCGCTAAATTTCTTCTTTTTTTTTTCTGGCACCTGTTTTCAGATGGGGAGGAACAGAACTGCTTTTGTAAGGAGAATATAAAATCTGCCATGCCTCGATGCTCCTGAGAACAGAAAGTGAGGAACCAGCCCTTGCACAAGTCTTAACATCTCCATACAGGTTCTATCAGAATCTGTTATCTTATGTTCCCAAAAGCAGTAGTTATGCAACAGATTTGGTTGCCTTTCAGTCAGGTGTAACATGATTCCTGAATGTATATTACTCCACACACCCAAGAAACCAGGCTAAGATTCCACATTATAATTTTTCAAGTTGCAAATCCAGTTTAAAAGCAATCTTCCCCACCTGTGCTGGTACTCAGATGTGGCAATTCAACTCTCTGGACGACCATACTAAGAAATGGTTGAGTGGAATGATCTAAGCTAATAGACACTCTCTCCCACCCTTCTTCATGTATTGCTTTTCTTTGTTTATTAACCTGCATCACTCCAGCTGTCAGCAGCAATACCAATGAATCCATTAGCTTTACTGAAGGACTGATAAGCTTCCCCCAACAGAGGTGGGGTAGCAGAGAAAGGAATGAGCAGGTGAAAAGGAAAAAAAGGGGATGAAACTTCTTAAATTGACTTCCCACCAGCAAAATTCTCATGTAAAACCATGGTTTCAGAGGTGATGGGTAGCTGCACTGATTTTATTAATTGTGCTTTTCTCAGGGAGGTTTTCTACAGATGGGGGGATTTGGGAGGTTCCTGAGTAAAAAGGCTTTATGTTTGTGCAGGCAGTGATGCTCTGAATTGTTTGTGGTTTCTCAGGTAAAGGCCCACTGCCCAAAGCAGCTGCCTTACAACAACACACCATACCCTTCTACCCCCCTTAAAAATAAAAGTAAATGAGCAGATTGACAGCTAGAGCATGGAAGGATGGATAATATGGGGATGTTAAGAATTGAAATGGGAGGCTGCTCTTGTGACTGGGACAGCCAGCAGGGTTTTCAAAGCACTAGTCAGGAGGTTTAAAAAGACAAGACTGGAGAAAGGAAAATAGGAAAATGCAATTCCAAACCTCCAGTGACACATTTCAATAGATTCTGCCCTCTTTAAACTTTGGATTTGCTGCAGTTTACATCGCTAATCCTCACATTCCTTAAATGCCAATCTGGCCTCTCAAGGGGGCACTTGGGAAGGGAGGTGGTCTGGGACTTGCCATTCCCGATAAGCAGAAAGTATTTGCACAGATATTGAATCCAGTGTGCCTTTGTGGCTGTCAGACAAACAGCAGCAGGTCCTCAACCAAATGTGCTCAGCCAGGTCCTCTCCAAGTGCCAACCTATACCTCAACTGAAACGAATTTATGCCAAGGAAGTTCCGGTCAGATAAGTTTCCAGTTTCCTCAAAAAGCCTTCAGTACATAAACAATATTTTGAAGCATTTCATACTCAGAAGGTGGTTGAGCTCTTTTTGTGGCATTTTTAATGAAAATTTCCATCACAGTTTAATCTATTTAATTTTTTAAAATGTTTATGTATATCACAAACCACACATTTCTGAATTAAAAAAAAAAAAGTCACATAAGTGCTAGTTCATGATTTATTTCAGTAAAAAAGCTCTCAGTCTAAGCAGATACAGAATTAGTTTACCTATATGAATATTCATGTTTATAGCAGACAATATCAAAAGAAATTAAAGAAAGGACACTGAATGGCAGTCTGAACATTCCTTTATAACCTACCAAGCTAAAATTGCAGTGAACTTTGATTTGTTAAGATATTTTAATAACCAAACATTTTCTTTGCAAGCACATGTTCTTTGAGGAAATATATCAGGTTTAAAGAGCTTATGTTAAAAAAAAGACATCTTAAACAAAGGTTAAAAATTACACCATGAAATATGAGATCTTTCTGGAGACCAGGTAACTAAATATCACAGGAACATGTTATCTTCATGGAGAAAATCTGAGTTTTAAGTGAAACCAGAGGGGACCGGGTCAGTCGGTGTGACCCTGCAGGCATGCTAAACAAGCCTAACTCCATTTCAGACTCCGCCAGCGACTGCTGCAGCGAGGTGCTTGAAATGGGGCTCTGGAGCTCGACAGTATTGTTATTCCTTCTCCATTTTTCACAGGGAGCCCAGATGAAACCTCAACACAGAGAGATATAAGTATTTGCACTTAGATTTTTTTTTCTTCCTCTGGAATTGACTATCTGAATGTTTAGTGTTTTTGTAAATCAGTGCAGACACTGTATATTAGTATCTGCTCATGCTGATTAGTTCAATTACATCTAAAAGTCTGCACTAGTTATCGTAGTTAGTAGATTTTAAATTATATATTTATTCCTATACATTTTAATAACCTTCATGTTTCTTTATACCTATAGATTTGTCATATTTGTATTTTATTTGGTTTTCTTTTACTTTGTAGTTAGTAAGATTTCTTTCTTCATTTTGAAAGTTTTTTTTCTAAAGTTTATTTTAGTTGCTTATTTGATAGTTATTAGCCTTTCTTTTTTCTGCTTTATGTCAAATCTGTCTAGAGTTTAGGGAAGGAATTTTTTAAAAACAGTGTTTGTGGTTCAAAATAAATATTTTATTTTAAACATTTATTTTATTTGTAGCCATCTGTGGGACTGAAGTAACACAATAAATTGTATACAATACCTGAATGTAATTTTCCAGAGTTTACTATTAGCTTTGCCAAGATTTTGAGGATATTACTCTTCTTAATTTTTTGTTTTCAAATTGGTTTATGAATGCAGGAAAAGACCAAAGACACTTTTTAGCACATTGAAATGTTTTAAATTTAGATGTACACCAACATCTATCTTTGTTGTATTTGTCTTGTGAAGAAAAGTTATGAGAAGAGAGAGTGAGCATAGGGAGTCAGAGCAGCCTGCTGCATTGTACGCATGGGTGCAGATGTAAAGCTGGATACAAACTCACATGGCCAAGCACCAGTGTTCAGTGGAGACAACTGCAATAATGTAGTCACTGTGTTGCATTAAATGCACTTCAAAGGTGTAGGAGAGGGTCTCTAAAAGAATTTATAGTTGTTGGGGCTGAAGCAAGGTAGCAACTCAAGCCAGGGATGGGATAAGACCAGCAAAAATTTGTCAAAAGGATCCTTTCACTGTGATAACTTGATTATTTGCTTTGACTTCTTTATGTTGTTATTCCAAGTGACTGCAAGCCATCTGAAATACATATTAAAAAAAAAAAATTGGATATGTTCCATTTTCTACTCTGGCCCATGGATCTTAAAATCCTCTGTCCAAAGCAACCAAATGTCAGTTCTCATAAGAAAGCCAGTTGCCAGATGTTGTAACAATTGATGGCCCAGATGTCAGAGGTCACCATTTGTTTTGGGCAGCTGTCCTTCAGCAAGCAGTGCCCTGGAGGACGTGGGCAGACACCAGATGGTTCTGGGTGTGTGCTCTGGCAGCTCCAGGGCCACAGGCTCTTGGCAGGGTCTGGGGGAACACAGCAGATTCCCAGAAAGATATCAGTCAGGGGAGGTGGGATTTAAATCAGAACCTTTGAAGTCGATGTAAGTTAATATGAATGAATTTGAGGCCAAGTATAATAACTACTGCCACAAAGGGATGGCAGTAGCAAAGCTGGGCTTCCAGAGATCATCTAAATACCCAAATCATTAAGCTTTCCTGTGACCTATATATCCTGGGTCAAATTCATATGGAGACTACAAAGCCCACAGGCTAAATTATATATTTGAGGATCCAGCTAATCAGTCTCGCCTAATAAAACTACAAGAAAATGCATGTTGCAAGCTGACATCACCATAGACAAAGTGCATGTAAAAGTGCACTGTAAAACAATGAGTCTAGTGCACTCCTCTCTAGCCTCAAACTGGGATGACTGGAGGGGGATCTGATAAAGAAGCTGTAAAATCATTAGTTGTAAAGAGAAGGTGAATAGGTAGCAATTGGTCACTGTCTTTTCCATGCAAGAGTTAAGAGTCATCAAAGGGAAACCAGCAGGACTTCGATTCGTGATAAACCAAAGGAAAAACTTCCTCACCAAGTGTTGATGTATGCTGCAGGACTGCTTGCCACAGGATAGGGATGGGACTAGAGGTTTATTAGTGGTCAGAAATGGCTAAGTCGATTGCAGGCAAATCTGTCAAGGGTGCCTAAATACAAAAAATTGTGTCTTTCCCTTGGACTTATATTCTTCTTTGGTTTCTGTATTACTGACTATGTCAGGTACAGGCTGGTGAGTTTGGTATTTACTTGGCTGGGCCACTGTGGTCATTCCCAAGGTCTCACCTTCAGCACTGTATAATCATAGAAACTGGGGGAGGGAATGCCTCTATTAAAAAAAGGTCCATATCCAGATTAGCTCAGCCTAAGGAAAATGTCATGTAGCCTCCTAGCTGACTTCTTGCAGAACATCTTTGGAGATGTGGTGATTTTTAGATTGCTTTTCAGTTTTGTCCCCTCCTAGCAGGAATAAACATAAGCTCATAATAAAGAGATTTGCTTTAGTTCCTTATCTTTTCTGGCTGTGTAGAAGTAATCCATCAGCCACTAGAACCCTCGGGTTGAAAATCAGCAGTTACTGTCCTTGGGAGGTCGATTGCAGTCCTGGTCACCGTTCTTGCATTCCTTTATTTTCCTGGGTAAAGCTATACAGCTTAGCAGTCATGTGCCATAATCTCATGCTTGCTGCATGGCAGTTTCCAAGGAAACTCGCAGGCTGCACATGCTAGGAGTGATCCTGAGGGGATGTCAGCTACAATTGCTTTGGTGGAAGCTTTGCTTGGAGTTGAAGCTTACACAAAAAAGTAGAGGCTGAGTTTGCCTTCCCAGACTGGGAATTGAGTGTTGGAATGTGTTTAAAACAAACATATGTATTGCTTACCAGAGAGATACAGGAGGGTAATACTTCACATTAATTTAATTTCTTCAGTGTATTTTTTTTCAAACCATGTTCTACCTATTTCTGTAATCTAATATTTATAATCTGTGAAAGCTTGATTTTTTCATTGACATTATTTTGTGAAGACTACTTTATTTAAAATGGCAATAACCATGAAGGGGGAAAAAAGGGGATTAGGAAAACACAGGCTAAATAAAATAACTTATTTTCCTGGAAAGCATAAGCATTTGAAAAAGGTTTCTATGTTAGAAAGGAAAAAAAATTAGTTTAGAAGGCAACACAAAGGTCCAGCTTTCTAATGAGAGTCACACCTGATGTCTGCATATTACATGTATCCAGTACTACCTGAGTATGCTGAATGTTACCAGGCTGCAGGTTTTCAGGCTCTGAGATTAATCCTGCCACACTGCACAGTTTCTGTACACCCAAATAGCATGGTTTAGGTCTATAGGGATATTTGTGAAAGTGTCTGTCCATGTACATACTATTCACTTACTCATTTGCCGTGAAGTTACACAGAACACGTATTCTGGGAGAAGATTATAGAATTGGTTTTCTTCTTTTCTTCATAATTTTTCTTTTATTTTCTTCTTTTTGTTGTTGTTGTTGCTTTTGTTTTGTTTTGAAATCATGGGCAAACACTAATTTTGGCCCCCCAAATCAGAGATATAACACTGTAAAATACAAGGGCTGTGACAAAGAAAACAGGGAACATGTATCTTCTGGCTTCCAAATACTGGAGGAATATTTGAAAGGAACCAGTGTATCACTTAATAAAGATTTTTATTGTCCTTCAAGAACTGAATCTTAGACCATAAAGCACCAGGGTTTAAATCCAAACATTTCTTTCTGCCATGCAATTTGGGACACTGAACAGAAAAGCTCAGTGATGGTGAGGAAGTCATGAAGAGAAGGGAGAAGGTCAAAACTTGTGTCTTCTTATTCTAAAACAGAAAAGTAACAAAAAGAAAATAACCCCTGCCAACTCCCTGCTCCTCATTAAAATACATAAAAGAGAAAATAAATGTTGGACAAATAGAAAGCTACTAGATGTTACCAGTTATTTTAAACTGTTTTAAATTAGATAGGAAATCAGTGCCATTTTATCACACAAAATACACAGTAGAGGCAGAAACACAGAAACGCATCTCTAATTTTACCAAAATGCATTTGTTTCATAACAAAAATATGTATAAGAAAGAATGCATATCCAATCTGGAAGCATGTTAGCATTTAACACTCTTTTCATCTTTGTGAAAATACTCCCCTTCTGGTATCTTGCCAAGAAAGAGGGATTTTGACAGGCTGATTTCTTCCAGGGATACACTTCATGCCTAAACCCAGTTTCAGCTATGTCTCTTTTTCTACTGAATAGTAGCTAGTGTGTGATTATCAGGTTGCTTTTTGAAGTTTTTTGGAGAGGGATTTTCTTTTTTTTTTTTTTTTTTAAGTGGAAATCATTATTTGTTTTTGAACAAGAACACTGTAATATGTTATCTTGCAAATCTGAATTCATCATGTATTTGGTAGCTACACATGTATAGATAGTCTGCTCACTTTCAATCTATGCACAGTGACAGAAAGCACACTCCATTTATAAGCTTCTGCAATTGCAAAAGGTAACATGGAACAAAAAAAAAAAAAAAAAAAAAGAAGAAAAGTCTCCTTTGTGACATTTCCTCCCATTTACAACACCGAGATAAAAAAAAATTAATTGACAAACAGGAAGTGGCTTCAAAATTATAGCTCCTTCTATGAAGCTGACATTCTTGGGTGCCTGCTCTCTTTGAAGCAGAATAATTGAACAGGCTCTAGTTACAGGGGCCAACCCTTTTGAAAGCAGAGCTCTCTAGGTGAAGGTTATTCTTTACTCAGGGGTTAATCGGGGACCTGGATTTCAGTCTCTATAATACTGCTATGAGGAAAGGATTGAAAATAAATTCCTCAAGATTTCAGCCTCCAGTGTTGATTGGCACTGATAAGAATGTCTCTGGTTCTCTTTCTCTCTTTAATGAAAGCATAATTGATTATATTTTCTTTTTTACTATTTGCTATTAGCTTCTACCTCTAGATAGTCTAATGATCTATGAAATATCAAATGCTTTCTCTAATTCAGCAAGTCACTCTAACATGTGTGATCTTAAAACCTGTGAGCCGCTCACACTTGTGGTGTGTTGATGCTGCAGTGTTACAGATGAAGATAATGGGAAAATATGTACACATAAAAAAGTCCTTTTATGGCAGCCTGTGCCCAGATTTCTATTCCTTGACATATGGAATGATCTGGAAGTCAACTTCCACTTCAGGAACCCAGTGTGGTGAAAATGCTCATCATACACCAAAAAAAAAAAAAAAAAAAAAAAAAAAAAAAAAGAGTTGAGATGGATCAGAAATAGCCAAATAATCTGGTGGCAGAAACTGAACCACAATAGAGTTGAATGTACTGTGGGAAATCTGAGTTTTGGTCCCATATTTAGCAGGGAATGAAGTGAGGAGAGTACACTCACACTAGCAATTTGAAATGTGCTGAAGTTGCAGAAAAAATTAATTAACTGGATCTTTTTAGTATCTTCTACAATGTCTGCATCTTCTTCAGTCAAGACAGAAAATGTCTTTTTAAAATTAAAAGCATTGAGTATGGAAAAAATTCATAGGTGATGAGAGATATTTCCCCATCAAAAACCCACAAACCCACTGCACTACATTATTGCCTTTCCTGCTCTAGGACTCAAAGCAGTCAGGCAACCATTCTCCAAGTAGTCAGATTAAGCAGACTGGCCCTGTTGTCATACTTTTTTCTAACTCCATATGTAAAAAAAACCCCTCAAAACCAAACAAAAACAGTCTCCACGACCCCCCCCCAAAACCCCAAACAAACAAAAAAACCCCCACCAAACCCCAAAAATAAAAGAAAACTAAACAACCAACAAGAAAGGAAAAGAAAAAAAAAAAAAAAAAGTGAAAAAGGTGAGTAAAGGTAAGTCCTTGGTTCATCCTTGACAAATGAGTTTTCCTTTTATTGCTGCATAGCTGCCCACCCAAAGGTTGCTACCTGAGTTTCTAAACAGGAGATGATTTGGCTTCATCTGAGCTGGTGATGTTACACCTGCCTAGCGCTTGCACTTATCCAGACTGTTTTATCACATAAAACAACCAGGACACTGTTTATTTTATTCAGTGTTTTTCTAAATACTTTTTTTTGTATTTCCAAGACGGTGGCTGCCTGGCTGTTTTCGCCACTTTTCTTCCCTTTTGCATTGCCAGACTTCTCTGCTTCTGGCTTGGAGACTTCTCAAGGGTCTGCAATGTTCCAAAGAGAGCAAGGAAAAGAAAACACGAGAGCCCCAGTCAAGTGCAGCGATGCTACTGAAGTGCATTATTCCATGAGGGAGTACTGCAATACTTTGCTCTGTAGTCCTGGTTTTATTTATTCCATGGGGTGGGTTCTTCATACATAGAGAAAGTGAGGAAGGAAAATGGCTCCCATAGGTCACCGAGCGCTTCACGAGAACGGAGTGCCATTCCTGGCTTCCACTGATCCTGTCAAACTACTCAGCGGCATCGCAGGAGGAGCTCGGCCCCTGCAGGAAGGAGCCCTGAGCAGCGTGTCCGAGGTCGGGGGAGCAGCCGAGCGCCCGCGTTAGCGCCCCGGGATTCCCGTTCCCAGCTGTCAGCATGGCTGCCGAGCTGTTCACAGAGATTACCTGTGGCTCGCCTCTTTACAGCCTTTCCCACTGTTTGTCAGTCCCAGTTTTTGACATCTCATTTAAAATTAGATCCTAATTTTGAAACCCGATCTCCGCCAGCGCCGCTCGGCAGCTCCGGCAGCTCCAGTGAAAGTCTGCCAGCGCGGAAAGGCTGGTGGGACGGCAGCCAAGGATCGCAACTGTTCGGGGCTGGGACACGGCTGGCGGGTTTGTCCCGCATCCAGCTGCTCGGGATCGCCGCTGGCAGCAGCCGCGGATCCCGGCGCCGAGCTCGGGGCCGCGCGCCCCCTGCCGCCCCCCCCCCGCCCCCCCCGCGGGGCCGCGCACCGACCGCGCTCCGCTCACAGCTCCCCGCCCCAGAGCAGCAGAGTAACTGCACAGCTGCCTTCTGCAGCTCGTCTCAAAATCAAGGCATCGAGGGAAGTCACAAGAGGAAAGTCCCTCAGCTTCTTCTGCTAGTTTTCCACTGCTCCAAACACTATCGAGGGATATCGGTCTCTTATTTAGTTTTGTTCCTGAAGAAGAAACTGAGTTATCTGAAAAGACCTACCAGGAAGAGAGGATCCTTTAAGAATGTGGCTTTATTTTCCTCATAGGTATTGTCCATGTAGGAATTTGCTTATGTAGGATGTAAGAGTGTATCTGAGCAACAGGCCAATAAAAAGTCACTCAGAAATTTATTTTAGTGCTAAGAAACCTCTGTTCACCCACAAAATTCCAGCAATAGTAAAATAAGTGAGTGGAGACTGTCATAAGCATTCCTGTGTCACGTGAGCCAGTCTGAAAGACAGATATACCAGAGAAGATCCAGCCCACTCCAATTCCATCTATTCTGGAGTGTTAGTACCTAAAATTAGTTCATGTTAAGAATAGGGCTACAAATTGCGTAGCTTTGCAGACACAAAATTCATAAGATTCTTCCTCATGACTGAGACTATCATACCCTTTCTTGGTCACATAAGTTCAGGGGTATGGGTGCCTAAAATCCTGCTACATGAAATTCAACTGTGTTCAGCATAAAAACACCCTAACAACCAAGCAAACAAAAAAAGCCCCCAAAAAACAGGACCAAACCCACTAGTTTGAACTTTGATTAAGTTCAAAATTAAGGCCTGCAAATGTATTTGTTTGGAGGCACAGAATATGTCTGACTTCCCATTGTGGTCAATAAAAGCAAAACAATAGTCAGCAACTTTTAGCATAAAAGACCTAGGGTACATTTTACTTACCTATCAGTATCTAGCTCTGCCTGGGGGCCCTTTGTGGTTTTTCCCATTCAGAATTTGTCCATCTTATCTGCTTTCCTCGTGTAGATATATTGAATAAGTCTCAAAATGAATTGTCTTGTGAGACACCCCAAGTTCAGGCAATTGGACTGAGCTCCAGGGTATGAACCTCTATGGAGGTGGCAGCAGCTGCAGTGGAGACTCAGGCAGTCAGTGCAATGATAAAGAGGGAGTGTTCCTGTAGACTTCCACACCAGCATTCTCCTGTATTTCCAAGGAAGTTCAGAACAGTGACTAACTTCAACAGGCATAGAATCACTGAGCTTAGAAAAGACCTCTAATATCAAGTCTAACCATTAGCCAGCACCATCATATTCACCACTAAACCATGTCCCCAAGGGACGCATCCACATGTTTTTGAACACTTTCAGGGATGGTGATTCCACCAGAGCTGTTCCAATGCCTGGGTACCCTTTCAGTGAAGTAATTTTTCCTAATATCCAGTCTAAACTTTCCCTGGCTCAACCTGAGGCCATTTCTTCTTGTCCTGGCACCATACCTTTCATGTGACCATTAGACCTTTCAAACCATTAATCTTTTGTCATAAATTCACTATTGTTTTTCTTGTTTGCTAAGTTTTATAAAGCTCGTGAGGTCAATGCACCAAATAATGCCCACCTATCTGGTGCTCAGACACATACAGTTACACTGGAGCTGTGTGAGAACATTGTTGACTTTTTTTGAGAGTTTGCAAACTACTGTCACACTGGATTCTCTCCATATTTTCAGTGATTTGATTTTAAAAAAAAGTGATATATTTTATTGACATGCTTTTTCCCATGGAGTTGCCAGCCCTTTCTGAACCTCTAACAATCCCTTAAAACTGAATATTGCTTCTCCCCACTTGTAATCCAGAAACAGGAGCTTAATCTCAGGCCAGTGTTGCAAGGAAGCAGAGTACAGACTCATTAAATGCAGGAGCTGTTCCCATTCCCATTAGAGATTGGTGTTTAGTGCACACAGTGCACATATCAAGAAAATACAGGACAAGGAGTTATTTGTTTCTTCCTCACTAGAGGTTCTGAACCCAATTTTTCCCCTTGCTCAAGGTGCCCAGCTCAGCAGGTTTCATTTTTGTTTTTTTCCCCTTCAGGAATCAGGAGACATTCAGCACTAACTCTATCTTTGTTGAATTAACAAGTGCAAAAAAACCCCCAAAAAACAAAAACCAACCAACCAACCAAACAAAAAACCAAACCAACAAACAAAAAAACACACCACAAAACCACCAAAAAAAAAAAAAAAATGCTCTGTTTTGGGGAAACACCGCCATGGGAAGACGGGGTTTAAAAAAAAAAAAAAAAAATTAAAACCGCAAACAGAACTCTTGAGCGTTTTTTGCCTTTTGGTAGCGCTGCTCCCGGCCCTCGGCAGTGTCTCGCCGTGCCGCCGCAGGGCCAGGAGAGGGAGCCGGCGGCCCCGCATCCCAGCCCCGCATCCCGGCCCCTGATCCCGCCCCCCATCCCTGCCCCAGATCCCGACCCTGTATCCCGGCCCCATATCTCAGCCCCGCATCCCGGCCTCCCGTTCCGGCCCCACACCCCGGCCCCTCCCGCCGCCTCCCGGAGCGGGATCCCGGCGTGTCTCCTCTGCGAACGCGGAGGGCTCGGGGCTGCGGAGAGCCTGCGGTTCGCACAGACGATGTCCACGGCGGGAATTCCCCTGTGGAGACGGCAGATGGTCTCTGGGGATGGTAGGCTGCCAGAAAGGGACACGACCTACCTGGGCGGGGCAGCAGAACCATCACTGTCCTCAAGCTGGGCAAACTGGTGTGTAGAGATTTACACTGGGAATGCAGAGGAGAGGGGTTGAAGAGAAGAAAGAAAAGGCCAACGGGGAGGTGCAGGGGTTGTGGACAGGCTTTTTACCCCCATCCCCAGGGTCCAAGGGCAGGGTGAATGGGACTTTGAACAACTTGGTCTAGTGGGTGGTATCCCTATCCATAGTGGGCTTGGAATTAAATGATGTTAAAGGGATGTTCTAATCCAAATCATTCTATGATTCTATGAATGTTAAGCAAAGGGTGCAGGGTGAGGTGGGCAGGAGACAACTTGGAAACAATGAAACAATGGCTGGGCCCTGCCTGCAGCACAGGCACATCAATGCTGAGAGGGTGCCACATGAGGAAGCTCTCAAGCCCTTTGGGGAATCAGCACAAAAAAGGCTGGATCCAAAGTGCTACATCTGCAGCATGGGGAGCAGGCAGGGCTGTGGTTTAGCTGCACAAACAAGTGGTGGGATGGCTCACACAAATGGATGGCTGTGATGGAAGGGTACAGGCTCTTAAGGACAGGCTAGGCTGGTGAGGAGGAAGATTTTCCCTTCATGTGTGAGAGCAACAGGGATGCACAGAGCTCAACCTGCAGACACATGATGGCTGCTGAGAACCTTCTTCAAGCAACTGGAAGAAGTCTCAATGTTGTAGGCCCTAGTCCTCACAGGAGATGTTAACCACCCTGTTATCTGATGAAGTGACAGTACACTAGACTCCTTGTTGTACTGAGGAACACCAAACTAGACACAGTACTCCAGGTGTGGCTCACCAAAACTGAATAAAGGTGCAGAATCACCTTAACCTGATGGCAAGACTTTCCCTAATGCAGCCCAGGATGCCATTGCTCTTTTTTGCTGCAAGGGCAGGTTACTGGCTTGTGTCCAGTCTGGCATCCATCTGGACCCCGAGGTCCTTCTTGCAGAGCTGCTTTCCAGCTGGATGGCCCAAGGCACATACTGGTGAATGGAGTTATCTTTCCTCAGGTGCAGGACTTCTCCTAGTTGAATTTGAGGTGGTTCCTGTGGGCCCATTTCTCCAGCCTGTTGGGGTCCTTCTGGGATAGCAACACGACCCTCTGGTCTGTCAGCAGCCAGTGCTGATCTGCTGACAAAACACTCAATCTGCTGTATTTGACCCTCCTCTGGGGAGGGACTGGGTGATCTCCAGAGGTGCCTTCCAGCTTCTGTGTTACTGTAATTCTGTGATACTCAGCAGTATTCATACCCCAAGTAAATTACCACAATGAATAAACAAGGGAGAAATAAAGTGCTAGTATGAGTGCAACACTGTATGAGTACAATCAATATTCATCAAATAGAAAAAGCAAAAAATCAATAAGGTAAAAATTAAACAGTAAAAGAAAAAGAAATCTTCTCTTTCAGTAAAGAGGCACAACTGATCTCCACAGACCGTGGATTCTTTCTCATTTCATACTTCCAGCTAATGGATCCACATACACAGCAGGGAGAGTTAAGGCTGCAGGGACAATCATTTCAAAGTTCTTAGGTGAGTTGCCTTCAAAATCTGACATTGTTTCCATGTGATGACTTTCCCTTTATGTGCATAATATGCACCTAACATATATATGTAAATTAATATCTATATATACACACATATACATTTACACATATGTATGCACTCTCTCCTGGGAAGTATAGCTATATCCTCAGGGTTGAACAGTGGATATTAATAAATTGCCCTTGCTGTCTCTGTGAGAGGAAATCAGCAGGCAATAGCTAAGGCAGATATTTCAGTGCTAGTATGTAGTACACAGATGCTCTTCTTACAATTTTTTATTAAGACAAAAAGTGCTGAAGAAGTTCAGGACTTGTCTTTTTCACAAGGTGAGTTCTGGTTTTTCCTCACATGTTTGTAAGGGAGTTGGACACATAGAAGTTTCACAAAGGAAAGTGGGGCAGTGTGGAGCTTCCTGTCCATAGCTCTGGTGCTCTTCCAGCTGCCCCTGGGACCATGACAGGACACAGAGATGGTGGGTCATGTGGAGCTCCCTTCATCGAGAGCTGTGGGGACCCTCCAGCCACCCATAGGACCATGATGTGGTACAGAATGAAGATATGTGTGTTTCCTGAAGCTTAGGTTGATGTCCTAGCACAAGTTCTCTGCAATGCTCTCTAGCTGGTTGGTGGAGGAGGGAGAGGACTGACAGGTGCCATGATCTGGATATGGCTCTCTCTGGGGCTGTGGCTGTCAAAGACAGCAGAGTCAACATATGGGGCAGCCATCCTCCGTCAACATGAGATACTCTTTCCAACCTGCCCGAGGCTTTCTCAGCCTCACACCAGGACATTCCAGCCCATATTTCCCTGCCAGTTATAAAAGCCTCATTCTGGGCCAACCATGTCACCAGTCCCACTCTAACAGGGACTACCACCATTTGTGCCCACTGTAACATGGCCACTACACTCATAGGGCTTGGTGCCAGGAGCTCGTCTGGGGCCCAATCCTTGTCCAGCCAGGGAGAATGGAGCTTCTCCCCATGATTTTGGGAAGCTTCCAGACTCCTGTAAGAAAATGACAGGGTGCCCATTTGTCTTGTTGAGCACTGACAAGTCTGACTGAGTGGTGCAGGAGGGTGAAGACAGGAGCATGCTATGGTCTGGTCACATCCCTGTGTGAGTGCCCATCTGCAATACACAAGAGAAGCAATGGAGGAGCAGCCTTCCTCCATCACCACAGGCAGACCCTCCCCAGTCCTCCCTGCCTTCTCCTTTCAGGCTTTTTTCACCTGTGTCCTCTATGGCCATACTGGGCTGGTGCAGATGTTTTATTGCCCATCCCAGGCAGACCAAGATTCTGCTCCCTATGACATGGCTGCAGCAACACCAGGGCTGGTGTCCAAAGTTAGTGCTCTGTCACTGTGACACAGCTATTATCTTCCTCCATTCAAGCAAGACAAAACAAATAAAAATAATAATAACCAAACAAAAATGACTCGTAATACTGGGGAGGGAAATTAAATAGCTGTAGGAGCAATTTAAAGAACAGCAATTCAGCAAAGGTTAAAGGGAATTCAAAGCTGCAGGTCTTACTCACTACATAATTTTAAAATTCTTTGTGGTAATTCATGCTGAGATGTGTGAGTATAAGTGTTAATTCTGGAAGAAAAATGCTTGTTGAATTGAATAGACCTAATATTTCACAGCTTTGGAATTAAAGATGTCCAATGCCAAATCCAGAACCCATGAGTGATTGACGTTTCAGGACATTTCAGCTTGAGCTGCAGAACTTGTGTCTTTCCTTCTCATAAATGAACTGAAGATTCTTCCAGGAACTGTTCTGTGCCACAGAGTTTGGTTAGGCACTAGAACAAAATCCATAAATTATCATCCCTATGCTTCATTCACCACAGGCCATTACATCCTCTTTAATTGGCAGAACCTGAGGCAGTGGGCCCAAACTCAAACACAGAAGCTCCTGTCTAAACATCAGCAAACAAGCTGTTACTGTGAGGGTGACCCAGAATGGCCACAGGTTGCCCAAGGAGGTTGTGGAGTCTGTCCTTTGAGATGCTCAAAAGCCCTCAGGATGCAGTTCAGGGCAACTGGCTTCAGATGGTCCTGCTTTAGCAGAAGGGTTGGACCAGATGTCCTCTGGGACTCCTTTCCAACTTCAACCATGCTGTGATTCTGTGATATATATATGCGATATGTGAGATGTATATATATTGTATATTATAACAACCAGAAACTTTCCATTATGCATCCCTATATAATTTCCTGAAGCTTTTAACAGCTTACACAAAAAATTTCCATGCTTTGCCTTAAGATGGAAAATGTTTTCTAAAGTATTTCAGTTATTTTTGAACACAGTTATGCAAATGTAACTAGAGTGCAGTGGATTTTTATGAGAGGGGGAAATGGAGGAAGTAGTGTTAGGAAAATTTTTTGCAGTGTTTTTCACCTACATTAACTTCCATGTTGCATCCTCTTATGAGGCTATGGCAGCAACATTAGCACAGCCTGTAGAGGAGTGGTTCCTTGGAATAGAGGAAGGTAACAGGTATAGCAGTGGCTTGATTCCCTAAACTGAAGCAGGGGATCAGGCATCCCAAGAAGTAGGACCTGGAGGTAGTGTGTAGTGGGAGGGTTGGAATATGGTCTTGTGTGCTCCTGCCCATCCTGAATTTCATCTCTGAGGAACAGGTTGCATTCCCACCACACGACTCACATCAAGGAGAGAGGGTTTTCACAGTGAGACTGGTTCTGTCCTGCACTCCAACATTAAAGCACTTCTCATAGTCCTTTCATGGAGAAATCTTTGATGCTGGAAGCATTGCCTTCACTGTTGACTAAAGCTGGTAACAGCACGGGAACTATGTGTTGTGTTGTCTCTGTGTGCTGTTTGCTCCAGTATGCCTAAATCATAAGCCACTAAAATACTTTGTCTTGTTCATGATCTTTAAAGATATCCTGAAGATGACAGCTGCATCTTCTGAGGTTTTTGTTGGCCTGTAGCATGCACCTACTCCTGGTGTGTCCCAGGACTGATCCTAAATAATCCCTGTCCTGCAGTCACACAGCATTTCTGAGCACTTCCCAAAAGCAGGACCCACAGTGCCCTTGGGCACATAGGAATTGTTACAGAGATAGAGAAGGAAAAGGGAAAAAAAGGAAAGTAGTAGCTTGGAGGAAGGATAAATGCAGTGATGTGGCAGCAGCAGTTGCCCAAAAGCGGAAGCAAGAGCAGGAAGAGGCAAACAACAGAACAGAGGGCAAAGGACAGGTTCAGGGAGATCAAGCCAAAAGCTCCAAGCAGTAGAGACAGGAAAGTCTATAAGCAGTAGACATTCTTGTCCAGATCCTGCAGAGCTGAGGTGAGTTGTCCCTTACTGTAGGACAGCCACCCACCAAGGCTACTCTATCACTGCCTTCCTCATCAGAACAAGAGACAGAAAAAAGGAAAGGCACAGATTGAGATGAGGACAGGGAGAGATCACCAGTGACTGTCACAGACAAAACAGACTCTTCTTGGGGAAAACTAATTCTGTAATAAAAAATCAAAGTAGTATAATGAGAAATGGAACAAACTTCGAAAACACATTTCCCAAAACTCTCCCCTCTTTCTGGGCTCATCTTTACTTGTGGTTTCTCTACCTCCTCCTCTCCAGAGACACAGGAGAAAGAGGATGAGAGCTGTGATAAGTTCATCACATTATGTCTCTGCTGCTCCTTCATCTTGCTGGGTCGTTCCCATGGGAGGCAGTCCTCCACAGACTTCTCCAGCAAAAGTCCTTCACACAGGGTGCAGCTCTTTGTGAACAGCTCCAGCATGGGCCCCTTCCATGGTGTGCACTCCTTCAGGAACAGCCTGCTCCAGCATGGGTCCCTCATGGGCTCCTGCCTACTCCAGACTGGGCTCCACTCTCCACAAGGCCACAGGTGCTTCCAGGAGCCTTCTCCAGCATGGGCTTCCTATGGGGTCACAGATTCCTTTGGGCATCCCCCTGCTCCAGTTTGGGGTTCTGCACAGGCTGCAGGTGGATCTCTGCTCCACTGTGGATCTCCATGGGCTGCAGGGGAGCAGATGCCTCACCTTGGGCTGAACACTGTCTGCAGAGGAATCTCCGCTGCTGTGTTGGGAGCACCTCCTCCCGCTCCTTCTGCACTCACCTTGCTATGTTTAGGGCTGCTCCTCTCACATATTTTCACTTTTCTCTCTGCTGCTGTCATGCACATTTTTTCCCCCCTTCTCAACTATGTGTTGTTGTTTAGGACTGGTATTCTCCAGTTTAGTAATCCTGCTAAAACCACACCACTACTCACTCCCCCTTCACCTCCCACTTCCTGCTTTGCCAGGATGGAGTTGAGAATTGGATGCAGATTCTCTGCTTTTGAGAAAATCACAGCTTGAGGTAGGAACTATTAACGAAACAACAAGATAAGAGAACAAATAGTAACAACAACAATATTAATAACAAAAGGTATGAGGCAAAGAAATTATTCACATGGAAAGCTGGCAGTAAATACTGACCAGCTCTTTCTCACTACATTTCCTTCCCCCTGGAAAAGGATGGTCTTCTTGGAAGCGAGAGAGTCTCTTTACCCATCACTGGCAATGACATGAGGTGGTTTTGAATAAAATCAGTGTCTGGTCATAGTCCCTCAGCCACTCAGCTATTGCAAACAATTAACCTTGTCCTTGGCTGAAAGCAGGACACTGTTACTCCAGGGGTGCCACCACTGCTGCTGATGGGCTCAGCCTTGGCCAGACGTGGGCCTGCCTTGGAGCCAGATGCCATTGGCTCTGTTGAACACGGGAAGCTTCTGAGCACTTTCTGATAGAAGCCACCCCTGTAGCCCCGTTCAAAAGTCTTGTTATGCAAACCCAATACAAATGAACATAAATTTCTTAACTGTTATTTGAGAATTCTCTATTGTTTTGATATTCTGTAAATAACTGAAAAATGTGTTAATTCTGCTGCAGTTTTAATCACTGCCACAATATATTTTGTCAAAGATAATAGAATTATGCTCCTGCAGTTTCAGAAGTGGCAGGTGAAATTATCTTCTAATCTCTGGTGATGCCAAAGGGTAGCATTTGGCCTTATTGTAGAGTGTTGTCTCAGGACCCAGGGTATTCCAGATGGTTTATGTAAATTTCCAGTGTACAAGTCAGGAAATGTATACTTAAAGTCAGGCAATGTCAACATATCCTCAAGAGCACTATTTTCTTTTTACACATTGGTATGCTCTGTTACAATTCCAAAAACACACAGTGCTAGTTCTCCTGCATTTCTTATGCAGTAAATAGCTTGGTACTGTGGTGCAGTGAAATGAGATGTTGTAGCTAAGTGGTTAAGGAAATGTGCAATATATCCAGCAATGTCAGCGTGTGCCCTTCTCTCTATGTGTTCTTGTTATGAGTGTTAGCTTCCTTTTACCTAACTGAAGCAGCTAGGAAAAGCTTTCTTCTTCATTTCAGCTGGGGAATCAAAGAGCACTGAGTTTTTTGTTTGTCACATTGTTCTTTTATCTGCCAGTGGCTACTGAAATTGGAAATATTATGCATCATAACACAGCAGACCATATAGCCCTAGGTGAACATACAGCCACCGCTGTGAGTCTGTGTATTGATTTTATTACCAGACTGGCTTGAAGAGCTGGTTTTATATCTGTCAGCTGCCAGGGACCTCGAGTGATAATGACTTGAACTTTGTGGGTTTCTTATTAAAAGCCTGTGGCACTCAGAATGTCTTTTTGCATTTAATTGATATTTTTTCAAATTTCTCCCATCAAATATTGCTGATTTGTCTTGTTGAATTGATTACTGATGTAATCACACAGTTACAAATGCAAAAAAACAAAATGTGTGATGGTATTTTCAGTACTGTATGTGTATTGAGATCCCTGTTATGTGGTAGCATGCATCATAGATATCAGTGAAAATTTCTTTGGTTTGTCTATACTAATAAATAAAACAATTCCACAGACCAAAGTCATAGTCTTAGGGCCCAAGGGTCTTATAGGCATCCTCTGATCCCTGTAACTTTTCTAAACTTTAAAAAAATACTGTTTTTATATTTAATTTTGTTTTTTTGCTTGTAGGTTGTGAGAGGATATGAAGACCGTTATCTACCATAGTAATGTTTTGTATAGCATGAAGCTCTGGGAATGTGTTGCATGAAGTGTCTTGTGGCAAGAGGAGTGTTTGAGGGTACAGTGCTGACTGCTGCGAAGTTAAGTGCAGGGTGGGGGACATCCAAACCACTACATTCTTCTCCACGTGGCCTTTTGGGAATGATCTTGGCACAAGTTATCCCCTGAACTGTGCCCAGTCATTGTCTTGGAGAACTCTTAACTGGGAAAGGCAAAAACCCTGCCAGGGAATATGCTAGCAATTATGCACTGCAGAAGGCTGGCGGTCCCATCCAATGCTCAGTTTCACTGCCTTTTCATTTAACAGCATAGATATGTCCTGTGTTTTATAGAATGTCTTTCAGAAATATTATAGGATTAGGTTATAAACAATTCTCTTACCTCTAATTCTTCCCAGTCGCCCATAGACTATATGTGAAATTTTCTAATTTTTGTATTGTTTTATCCAGTGCAGGACCATGTCAGCATTGCCACTTCAGTTCAACCAGTGGTCTACTTGCTCTCTGTTAATGGCTATTATTATGTTGGCCCTTTTCCCCTTGAACAATTCAGCTGTCCGTGCTGTTTGGAGGCATTTCTCTTGATCTGTCTCCCTCCATCATGCCTCCTGCAAACTGGACTACTTTTTCCCAGAGACAATCCTAAATTCAATTATGGAATATCTAATGTCTGTAAAGTTACATATATTGTTTCCAGTTCTGAATATGTGCTCAGTCTTTATTCAGATATTTCTGGATAAAATGAAAGAAAACAACAAAGCAAAGCAAAAATGTTCTAGCAGTTGTCACTTCTTATGTAGTCATGGTACAACACCTTGTAAAACAAATGGAAGATAACTTCAGACTGCTTCTATCCTTTACTGTCAGTGAGGGTCTTCATAGAACAGTGGTGATAGAAAGGTTTACTATAATCATGCAATATCTATTTACTAATTCTAGTGATGAGACACAAAAATGTGATGGCATTCTGCAAGAAATGCGGAATCAATAATAATTGGTTTAACTACAATAGTGCGATACTGCCTTTATCTACTGATTAAAGATTGATGCAATTTAAGTAAATACAGTTTGCCACCTTTATACACATATACGTACATCATTAAGTAAAGTATTGGAATACTTCCAGTGTAAATACACTTAAAAAAAGTATGGAAAATATCTGTAAGGGATGATTTCTCTGAAAGTGAGATGTAGTAGTTATTGATGGTATGACCTCATTTGTAAAATTTGAAATATTAATTTAGAAGGACATATGTATAATATTAGGTTTATGAAATTGAATTTTTTATATTCTGCATTTATACATCTTCTACTTATATGATGTTACATTTTCCTGCGTTTTTCCATAAGATAGTGCTGTTACATCAATGAGAGGGGAAAACCTTTAAGTATCTGCCTAGGTAGTAAGAATGAGATCCAGAGGTCAAACCTTGTAAATAACCATGCTGTGACCTAAGGCACCAAGCTGATTCAGTAAGAAATTGATTAGTTGATATTTCTGTAGTCTCATTCTGTCTGGAGTTATCAAAAATCTTGCTCAGCTGTTCCATGCTTCAGGCATTACTTACAACAGCAATGTCATTCTCATATCTCATATCTTCCTAAAGGTAGGATAGTTAGGAAAAAATTAGTTCAATTTCAGTTTTTTTCCCATGACCTTCTGCTATTTTTCTCTTCTGGTTTTGCTGTCTGAGTTATGATTTTGCTTGCCTGTACAAAAAGAAGAGAGAACTCATTGTTTTACTTAAAACTGAATGAGACTTTCTGGCTCTTTTTACTTGCCTTTCTATTTAGGAACGCTGAGGAAACTCTAAGGCTAATTTTGGACCATAACAACAAAAATCTTGCTTTTTACTGTAATAAAGCATGGGATTATCCCCCATGACTCTGGGGATTTAGTCTTTAAGACTAAGCACTGATTATTACTAAAACTCAAGATAAAAATAATTCTGGTGATTTAGAATAAGCTCTGCCCTTCCAGAGCTGCAGAATAAGACCAGTAAGCTGAATATTAGCCAGCAGAAATTACTAAGGGTTTGCATATACAGAATTATTTAGTTTATCTTTTGAGATGTCTTCATCTTGATGAAAGAAACTGCAATTAGTGTTCCAGAAAACTTCACAGATAAGCTCTGTTGCTAGCATCCCCACACTAATTGTGGTTTCCTGTTATCCTGTAGGCTCTCTTTATATTTCACTGACTCACTCCAAGCCTGTCTTTACATATCAGGCTTTTCTGCTTCAGCATATTCCAGGATTCTGCCTACTGGAGAGGCTGAGCTGGAGAAACAGCTAAATGTGCATCCTTCTGATGTCAAATGTAAACGGGAATGGTCTTGCCTTATTTATTCTTAACAAGTCTTGACAGTGGCCCCTTGCAAAAAGACAAGGTTTTCTTAGTAAATGTGTTCGTGAAAAACTTGTTTTGATTGACAACAGCGACAATCCCCTGAAGGGATATCATACTGTAATGGAGCTCTTGCCTTCTTTTCACACAGAGCAGGAGTGATGTGTGCTGGGGCACCTGAGTGGATGCTCCTTTCTTTCTAAATTACTTTGGGGGTGGGTGCGTTTCTGTTCCTTTTTTTTCTAGAAAGCATAAATGTTGTTAAAACCTGCTTTGGAGAGAGTTGTGTGAGATGTTAGAAAATGTGTAATTGAGATAGTTCTGTCATCTGCACGTTTGTGTTTTTCTCCTTTAAATAAAGCAAAATTCCTGCAATTGCAGGTTTATCTTTTGCAATATACATTACTTAGTTGCTTATTCTTGCACCATGTTGTATCAATACATCATCATCAAAAGTGACAGTTGTGTGAATCTGTCACAATACATGTAGTAATAATTTTATTATTGTCTCTGTTGTTAGAATGTGTTCAGGACACGGCTGAAGCATCTGTACTTCTGAAAAAATCATCGAAGATGAAACGCCTTATGACTAATAAACCACTGCATACAGCATATATATGTGGATATGGTACATATATATGATGCACAAACATGTATTTATAGTAACATGCAGTAATTATGCCAAAAATTCTGTCAGCATTTCCAGTGTAAACATAATTTTCAGGATTTATTACACAGCTATAGGTTAGATCTCAGATAGATTTGGTAAACGAGGCCTTAGCCTGGGTAGCAAACCTTCTATAGATTTATTTTTTAAAGTATTGCTTAATAACATATACAAACACAGAGACAGATGTTTGTAAAGTTTATATTTGTGATGCTCTCCTTAAAAAACAGTACAGGTTTAAGAAGAAATTTGCTTCACAGAAGTACCTAAGTTGAAAAAAGGGAAAAATAAAAAGGAGAAAATAAATTAATGACTCACCTTGCCCAGCATAGTCTACTTTTTTTGGTGTTTCAGGGTTTCTTTTTTTCTTTTGATAGTGAGGAAATATCATGTTATTCAAATTATTCTTTGACTGTTCCAGGCTTCCAGGAGTCTGAGAACTGCAAGAACTGATGTACTGCAATCCTTGGTGATACTGGAATTGCAGGTGAGATAAGGTTTCATGATCATCTCAACACTTTGCAGACATGGTAGGGAATATGATATGTTCCTGCTGGAGCTTGGACTTAAATGATCAGATTCTGTTTTATTTTTGTGTTCCACCATAGCTGGTGGAAAGACTCTTATTTAGATGGACATGGCCTGTGAAAGGGTTTGGCTGTGAAAGACAGGGTGCCTTCCACGTTTTTTTAGGCAGGTGTTATTCACAGCAAACCTTCCTTCAGCTCTTTCTATCCTCCCCACAGACACCCTACTGCCCCCTGCCCCTCACCTTGTTGCTCCAGTACAAGATCATAGGGCTACTTGAAGATGGTTTTATTCTCACTTACTTTTTCCACTTTTAGACTTAGGTAGATAGTTGGGTTTTGGGGATTGCTTACTAGAATTAAAAAAGTAATAATAAAAATCTGTTGCAATTTAGTTCTAAATACAAAAAAAACCCAGAAATGAATCAAGAATACTGCAGGAGAATGAACTGAACTTATTACAACAGGTCCATAGGAGGGCTACTAAATTGGCCAGAGGGCTGGAACACCTTTACTGTGAAGAAAGGCTGAAGGAGTTGGGTTTGCTCAGACTGAAGAAGAGAAAGCTTTAGAGAGATTTTATTCCAGACTTTCAGTATATAAAGGGTGCTTTAGAAGAAAGATTAAGGACTTTTACTGTGGCTTGTAGTGACAGGATAAGGGACAATGCATATTCAGATTAAAAACAGCAGGATTATCTTGGACAAAAGAAAGAAATTCTTTGCTCTGAGGTGGGGAGACACTGAACAGGTTGCCCAGAGAAGCTGTGGATGCCTCATCCCTGGAAATATTCAAGGCCAGGTTGGATGAAGTGCTGAGTGTGGGGGTGAACCCCTTTGGCAGACTTGAACTAAATGATCTTCTAAAGTTTCTTGCAAACCAAACTATTATATGATTCCAAAATGAAGAAAATCACAATTTTCATTTTGAAATGGTCAAAATGAAAGATTCTGCTAATTGAATCTCTAAGTGAAAAAAAAAAAAAAAAAGGTTTTCATATCAAGTTCCTCAAAAATCTTTGTTTCAGCAAGAAAATAATTCCACATAAAACCAATGAGATAAATTACATTGTGTTTCTACTTAGCAGAGTTGAAGTTTGAACTGAAGCAGCTTTAACCAAATACTAATTTTATTCTCAATGTCAATGAAAAGATCTAAAAATATGTCAAAAAAGATAACGCAAAGCTACAGGTGGGTATTGTCAGGCTGACCTAAAACATGTTCATTTCTACATTTCTACATTTCTACATTTCTACATTTCTACATTTCTATCCTCTTTACATACAATTATGTATACAGAGTGTATGTATACAATTATGTATACAGCAGCCAGGGTTTTGTGGAATGTCTGTATGAAGAATACCTGAAACACCAGAGCATAATTTAAAACTTTGTGATTCTTTACCAAAGATAAATGCATATATATACAGAGTTAAATAGATGTAAAAAAACTTTACAAATCATCCTCTGTATAACCATATTATACATGAATGTAATAATAATAGAATATATTGATTCAAAATGTAAATTTTACTGAGAGTTTCATACTATCTGATGCACTAATATGTTTGTCATTAAGTTTAATTGAAAAGATAGTGTGGAAAGCACTAATCTCCTCTTGTATTACAAACCTTTTTGAATGGAAGGTTTACCTGTCATATAGCACAAGAATTTTAGGACTAATGCCCTTTAACTAAAACCAACATCACAAATTTGCTCTGATTAGCTCAAGAACAAACAAAGCCCAATTATGTTCTAGAGATTATAATCAAAGTGGCAGGTGCTTGCTTTGAAACTGTAGCAATGAACAAAACCACAAACAAACACACATTATCTATTATCCATGCAATAAAGCTGTTTATCAAGTGTGTTTTGTGTTGATTAATCTCCATACTCCAAGTTAGGGTCTTGAGATCTGTTATGTTCATTTATGCAATCATTATGTGTGGAGAAAGGTAAACTACCCTGACAGTAAAAGCTGACCTTTCAGTTATTTTCCTCAAATCTGAACTACCCATTTGTCAGCCATGGTGGGTGAGCCAATTCCTTTCTACCTATACGAAGGTGCAGCAGGCCTTCAGTTTGGAAAAATTAAGGTGAAGAAAGGTCATCAAATCTCTTTATCTGATTGTAGCCAAGAAAATTGCTGAAAGTGAGCAGGCACGCTGCAGGCATATTGGTGATTTTTCACAATGCCACTGAGTAGAACCTTCAAATTTGGTGCAGTTATAGATCACAGACCAGAATACACACACATGCACACACATAGGGAAGGCAAAAAAAAAAAGAAAAAAAAAGGAAAATTCAGATTTCAGTGGGACTATTCCCTCACAGGACACCCACTGATTGAAGATTTGGTTTTGTTTGTCGTTTCATCATTTTAGTTTTTCAGTGTATTGTATTTTGTAACCTCTTCCTAGACTTGCTTTATTTTTATACATTATTATTATTATATTTATGTATATTTAAGCTGTATAAAGACACCCATAGAAAAGCTATAGGTACACATAAAATTAATTAGATTTACAATTCCAAATGATGGCCAGCAAACAGCATGGCAATGATCCCACAGAGAGAACAAATTAACTCAGCTAGCCAATAAATCAGAACAAGGAAACAGTGTTTTCTTTTTCACCTCCAAGAAATAAAATCTGAACTTGCCCAAATGCTTCATCATATATGACTCTCCAATGATGCTCAGAAGGTCATGATGTTTGACTGAGTGGTCTGTTTCTTTTTTTCATAAAGAAAATAATTAAACACATCTTCAGTTTTTGTGTATGTGTCCCAGAAGGTATGACCTTGTTAGCTATCAAGACTCAAATATCTCTGATGTCACTATTATTTATCACATTCCAACCAAGAAAATAGCCACCTATTTATTAATTGGTTGAATCAATTACAGTTGTGCTAATTTTGCCTTTTAGCCTCTACAAGACAATGGATGATGAATAATTGCATACTGCAACTGGGAATGGCTGACCAAAAGCTAAGGTTCTGTGTCAGAGTACAGGGCAAAAAAATTACTTCTTACCATCTAATAATAATGTCTTGCTATAGTCCCAGATAAGCTCCTGGGTGAAGGGATCATCACTTGCTTTATTCACTGAAGAAAAAGGGCCCTGACCTCTACATCCCCAATTTACACCATCTTGTTTTGGGATCTAAGTGTCTTGCATCTCTTGAAAGCATAATGTCCTCCCAACGTGGTGTCCATCCCATTTCCTATCCCAGAATAGGCAGACAGATATCTGCAGAATGTAATTCAGACTTAATATGTGTCTACATACCAACGTTTTTGTCAATTACTCTTTTACACTAGGTGTTGTGACTTAGAAAGAGGAGTCTTTGTTTTCTTCAATATAAATGTTACTACTAATGAAAAAAAGTATAAATGTGCTACAGAAAGTAATGTAACTAGTTTTTCTCTTTTTTTCATGGTGGTTCAAGACCTAGTGGAATTGCTGTGTCTTCCTATAATTTGTCAAATGAGCATTTGAGAACAAAGAATTGACATTTAATGCAAAAGTACCTCTTTACTGACCCAGGGCCTTTCTTTTTGAGTCAAACATTTGTGGCAAATTTGAGAGGCAAAATTTGCCAAGGTGAATAACAAAAAGTGGTAGCCAACACTGAACACTGTTTCTGCCTGCATGGATGGACTGCTATCCAACCGCAACTTGAATACGATTAAAAACATAATTTGACTTTGAAATCCAAACGTATCTAGCACCTTCCTCCCTAGAGGATCAAACCAGATGTGCCTTGTTTTTATCCTGCTGGCAGCTAAGCATAATTTCCTAGGTAGATATCCAGAGAAATCCTATGATATCTTAAAAAGTAAATTTCATCAGGGTAAACACATCTCTAAAGCATTAGAGCAATGAAATTTTAAACCCCATCTCACGAAGTTATATTTCACAAAAGTGGAAAGCAGTTTTTATTCCTTTTTGCTGCAAATTTTGTGAACATATGGTGTAATGTGGAAACATGGATAGTCAGAACAGTTAGCAGTTGCTGTGGTACTGCTGGCTTATTTCCACTTTACAAATTCATACGAAGCTAAAATATCACGCTGGTGACATATGCTTACCGGCTCTCCATTTACTGCCTGCAGCTATGGGCTCCTGTATTCTAATGGTAATTCTACAATCTGTTCACTGACAGCTCAGGGGGCCAGATGATATGCACACTACTGACAGGGACATCACTTTCATGAAACATTTACTTCTCTGCACCTGAATATTGGAGTAATCATATAGAGAGTCGACACACCATGAAATAGAGTTAGACTGAAGATTCTGAGAAGAAAATAGCAGACTGTCACTCAAAATAAAGTTCATTTTGTACCCAGCAGAGCTAGGTTAAAAGACATTTCCATATACTGAAAATGCTTTCCATCCTTAAAGCTGCAGTTTAAAAGAGAAATGTTTTCCCCATATTTTTCTTTGGTTGCTCCAGGGATAATTACACTCCAAGACCTGCATTTGGGAATGAAGTCAGAATTATAGTGGGTGGATGGGCACTCAAAATTCAACCCTGCCACCTTGTCAAGAGCACCACTAAACCACCCCTGGGCAACTTCATTTTATCTGCTGCCAGGTGGGCTGTGAGATTTTGAACACATGAAGGCCATTTGCATGAAGCCATCCCTCAGATCAGATCCTCCCACCTTACTGAGGCAGCAGCACAGGTGCAGCTGAGCTTTAGTGGTGGATTGGTGCCCAAAGAAATGTACAGCCAGCATGGGATTAGGTGGCTGGTGCTGAGGAGATACATCCACGAGCAGCCAAAGGAGTCAAAGGACTTGCTGTGGGATTGGGATCAACTGCCCAGAGTGAGAACTGCTGGACTGTTCCTAAGCAGGCACAGGCAGGGTTGATAAGAAGCATATTCAGGTGAGACGTGGCAAAATGTATAATTGCATTGCATAAATGCTGCATTTTACAGAAAAGGTAATGATAAATTCCAAGGCAAAAGGTTAATTTAAATATGAAAAAAAAAAAAAAAAGGCAAAAAGGCACAAAAGGCCAGATAATACCTTTTCCTTTCATCATTCCCACCAGAAGACAACAACCAATTATCTCATATTATGAAAGAGGAATACAGCAATAAAATAAAACAAAGATTATTCCATTGCTAATATAGATAGGTCAAGGATAAACATGTAATGTGTGAGCCAGCAGCTAGTAAACGTGGAAATCACCTTTCCAGCACCCATATTAACTGTGAATAGAAATACAGTGTTGACATAATTGTATTTTCTATGTCTTGGCCCTTATGAAAGTAATTATGAGCAGAGATGGTGAAGAAATATAAATATTACTAGGCAGATGGGAGTAAAGTTAAAAACTGGACTGGAAAACACAAAATGAAATACTATCTGCAAATAAAAACAGTCATGAGGAAGAAAAAGAGATAGTGTGAAATTTTTTCACATTAATGTACCACTGAACATGAAACATCACATGAATTTAGAAGGAAAACACAGAGAAAGCAAAATGGAAATTGCTGAGAAATAAAGCTTGTGATTGCCACTGTTGGTGATCAAGAATCCTCCCTGTCAGTCCCTTGTGATGGTCCGTTGAAATTCTGATTTTTGCTCCAGTGAGGAAAATTTTCTTGAGCATGCTCTGTTGGAATTATCATACGCTAGAACAATGAAGTCTGGTAAGATATTATCAAAACAATGTCTTATCAAATACCCATGTATGTAACATGAATCTTCATGGATACTTCTCTGATAACTGCTCCTGTGGTTATTTCAACCCTTTTACAAACTCTGATTCTCTATGTATTCTCAGTCAACAGATTGCATAAAACACAGTCAATGCTATCAATGTCAAGTTATAAAGATTTTGTTCTATAATACCTGAAAGTATTAAAAAACCTTCTGTAGTTGTTTTTGCATTCTCTTGCTCAAGCAACAATAAAATACAGAGGAATAATTGAAAAAATGTTGTTTTCCCCACAAAAAATACTTTTTTAAAAACAAAATTCCAACAAAGAGACATAAAGATACTTAAAAGATTGAAAGATACCTACTTTTTAGTCTATTATAACAATGCAGAGAAAATATATAGCATTTTCAACCAAATATAGTAGCTACATCTTATAGGATTACCTGGAAAATTTCTCTGCTTACTCAACAGCAGGGATGGCTTAGGGCAATGTTACCATGTGGCTGGAGCATGCTACAGAATGTAGCAGAATGTGTACACACATTTTATTTTTTTACGGAACATTTATTTATACACCTCTTTTTATTTATCCAAGTTTACAGTAACATTTTAACATTTTATTGTAAAGAGTGCATTTATCTTATGATAAAATATCCTCTGCTTGTGTCAGAAGATGAAGAGATAGAGCACAAAATCTCTTCATTATTTTTCCCCAATTTTAAGTTCTTTCAAACACACTGCAATGCAACTTTTTTTAGAGTTACCTGAAGCACTTTCTTGCAGTACTTCCTCTAGAGTGAGGATGCCATAAATGCAAAGAGAATGGGTGAATGCCATGTGACTGCTGTCCCAAAACTGGTATGAAGGGTAGCACTGTGACTATTTTTATGTAGTAAATAATTATATCTTGATTGCATCAGACTTTTAAAAACTGAATTGCAGCTTGAATTTCAGGGATTAATATACTGAAGTATAAAGTGTAGAAAACAAGATGTTTTGCTGTGTTGTTAAGATTTTGAAAAGGACACCTCTCTTCTCTCCAGTATCCCTGAAACACTGGAGGAAAACACAGATTTCTACGTAAAATATACAGACTGCTCATATTTGAAACCTTTTGCATTTCCTTCCATGATATGACACACGTTTTTTGGGATCCTTTTGTTAATCTGTTGGACTAAATAAAAAGGAAAACGTATGACGCAAAAAATAATTCAGGGGCTAATCCCTCTAACATGCACTCCTGAAAACCCTGAAGCAACTCAGCTTTTTACCTTGTTGTACCATCCCAAGCCTCCCATAAGAGATGCAGCCAGATAATGGCACATAGAGGAAGTTTGTTCATACCTAATACTGTGCTTCAATAGGTCTCTGCTCTGTATATTTGTCACTGGTAGTGACTTTTTCAGCTGCTTTCTCATCCTCTTCTTGCGGCACTGGAGCTTCACAGACTGAAATTGAGCTCACTCAGGTGCAGCCAGCAGAAGCTTTTTCCTAATGCTGTCTGATGGCAAGTCCCACACTGAGTCTCTCCTCTGAAGGGGAACTGATGGAGTTGCTCTGTCCCAAAGACCACACTTGGCAGCTCCTTTCTGCCTAAAACTTTCCCAGCTCATGCTTGCACCAGCGAATGTTTTGGACTGATGACTTCACATCAGTGTTACTCTGAGGCTTCCTTTCTAGCACTCAGGTCTTAGTGCCTGGACAGTGAAGCTTGAGGATTGTGCCTCATTTATGCTTTTCACATGTATGTTCTGGAGTCTCTGAACCTTTCAGGCTATATCACTGCTTTTATGGAATTGGTAGGTGGGTATGGCTTCCAAGAAAGTCACCTATGAAATAAAGGCACCCGTTGTTTCCATCCCATGGAAAATGTAAAGTAAACATTTTTTAATCAAGTAGGTTTTTTTACATACTAATTCTTTTTAAACTTTCTAAGTCTTCTTTGAGAAAGGGAATTAGTGGTAAGTACAGCATATTCAGATCCTAAAAGTTACAGACAGAATGACTGCTGCTCTTTATTTCTGCACAAGTTGCTGAGGCTTCTGCGTGCCTAGGTTGTTCTGCAGAGGAAAATTTGGCCCAGATGCTTCATGGCACAGAACACAGTTTTTACCTCTGCTCTGGGGCAGGCAGCCTGTGAGAGCTGGGAGAGGACTGCCTGTGACTTTTGTGAACCACCACCACTGCATGGTAGTACAGGCACCAGGCAGGCAACACTGGGAGAGGCTCATGGTGAAATTTGGCTGCTGCCTGATTAGGAACCCAAAGACATAATTTAACTTCCAGGATACACTAACTCTCCATTCTAAGTAACTCTGAACTACCACCTTGCTTGAATATCCTTTTAGTGCCCTATTTAGGCCAGTACAGACCTTTTTTGGGGATAGCATGCAAACCAAACAATACCTGACCAAAGGTATTACAAATGTTAGCAGGGTTAAATGGCCCATCCTGTTCATCCTGACATCATGAATCAAAAATTACATTTGGCATGGATAAAAGCAAATAGACTTTTAAAGCAGATAGATACTAAAAGATAAAGTTTACTTAAAAGCAGAAGTCCCCTGTACTGAGTGTTTTCTCAGAATATTTTTGATTGTTTGGACACAGCTCAAATGCTCAGTTTGTTGGAGGTTTTTTTACCAATGCTTGGCTGCTGATTCAGTGGTGCCAAATGAGCCATTTTACAGGTCAGGGATTACGATGTCTCATCACAATATTTATCTGCCCATTTCTGCTCAGCTTTCTATTTTCCTTTAGCTCTAGCTGTAGGTCAAAAACATCCAAATATTCCTTTTCCTAATGGTGAAATCCTGGTCTATGACATGACATATGTGTGGCACCCTTATTCATCCTGCAACCAAAAGATCTTTCCTGTTTTGAGCCTTCCTTTCTGGCAAGTGTTGACAAACAACAAAAGAGCATTATTCTTTTCTTCCAGTGCTTGTAGCATGTAGCAGCAACATGTATTTTTCCTCTTTCCCTTTTTATTTCTATCAGAGATTTTTGCTATTGTGTTCTTTTACTTATATCCCCAGGGATACCTTTCTATGTGGACTCAGTATTTGTCTTTTTTTTTTCTCTGATTGTACAAATTGGATTTCTTCATATTTGTTTTTTGGTGATTGGAGAGTGTTACTAATGCTCATTTACTCCAGTTGTTGATTTTGCTCTTGTATCAATGATACTATTTTCCTTACTGACAACTTCACTAAGTGCAGCATCATTTCACTGAATTTCATACTGGGCACAACATAAAAAAACTCTCTTTCCTTATAAAGTGCTACTTTTTTGACAACGCACATCAGAAGGACACTGCAGAATCATGAAGTCCAAAACTGACTTTCTCGAATGCTTCTCCAACCAAATTAAATTTGCATATTTGGGTAGAAAATGATAATAAAACAAGCTAAACTCAATTAATAAGGACCCCTACACCTCAAGCTTCAGCTCTGATTCAGGCTTCTTTGTTGTCTCAAGTCAAAAGTTACAATGACTTTTTTATGAACCCATCTATTCTCTGCAAGTCTTTCTCCATCACAGAACCAGAACAGATGCACTTTTTCCATCATTGCACTCCTCAGTTCAGACCGTCACTCTGATGAGTCAAGCTAGGCTGCTCTGGATAGTCCTGTCATCTATTCTGGAATTGATGAAATCTCTGAGTAGTTCCCCTTCAGTCAATCCCTTCACTGCGTTTGAGACACTTGCTGTGATTCTCCCAAAACCACTTCCAGTTGTCTTAGATTTATTTACCTCCCTATTTACTACTTGCCCCTAATCAAGTAAAGGGTAGGTTGCTGGCTGCCCAGCTTTATGCTATAACAACACAATCCTCTGTGAAGGAATCTTCCATCTGCATGGTTGTCCATGTTCAGGAAAAAAAAAAAAAGTTGTGCTGTCCAAAATCTAAAACTGGAACAGACAGCAACTGATTTAACAGCTGGTTTTTCTTCACATTACTCTAGAAATTGCTTGAGGTCTTGATAGAAAGATGATAACTACTGATGGACTGAAGATAATAACCATGGGAAGAAAAAGTACTTGTAATTAGCTTCCACTCTCAACAGCAAAAAGCAAAACAATCAATCCCTCCAAAACTGAAATGTCCTATTTCTGTGTCTCTATGTATCACTGCCTGCCTGTTTTCATGTTTTACCGTGTAATCCCAGCGAGGCAGATACCTTGCTTTCCCCTCCTTTCTAACATTATTATCTCTGAGATGATAGCAAATTGTAACAGTTTTACACAGTCCAAAACTTTCTGCCTTTTCTTGGAATAGGTCCTCTCTCCAGCCATGGGCCTGGGAGGTGTCAGGTGCGAGCTCAGAGAGTCACTGAATGGTCACTTCTCACCTGGAGATAAGAGCTGCTCCCAGTGCACAGAGTCCAATGACTTCCCTGTCACCTTCACTTACTGCTCACATTCGGGCTCATCCCAAATGTGGTAGGGCCACCAAACTGCAGGAAGGTCAAGACCCCATGCACAGGGTTCAGACCCCTCCTCTGGTGTGCAGCAAACCCAGGCCATCTGCACTGAGACTCCTGCCCATGTGTAGGCAGACTCCATGTGGACAGCAGGCTCATTTACATGTGTCAAAGTAGCACTGGGTTTTAATTGGAAATGTTAATGGACATAAAAATAAATGGCAGTAGATTTTGATGGAGCAAGAAGTTAAAGTAACTCTGGGGCCATGTGGCCGCTACAGAGTCATCCAAATTCATTGCAATTCTGCTGACTACATTACCACTGTATCTACAGAGAGAAGTCATTTCAGACTCTGGCATAGTAGTTTAAACAGGAATATCTCTTGTTGCAACACTGTGAACTGATGCGCTTAGTTTAGAACAAGGGCATATTTTGCAATTAAATCTAAAATAAAGTGAGCAAACTCTGAATAAATTAGGATTTCTCTAAAATATGAGAAATCATATACTGAGTTAAGTCAGGTCTGGCTATTCCAGAATGGCTCCTTCTACAGGAAAACTAGTATTAGGTGTGGTTTTTGATCCTAGATTGGGTAAGATTCTGAGCAAGGTACTTAAATTCTCAGTTACATTTCTCGTTTTAAGATTTTTTTTCCTAAACCCTTATTGTTTCAACAGCTTATACAGTAGATGGCTTTAAGGCTTAGAAAGTCAGTATTTTTAAATAACTGCTTATAATATACATAATAATTTAAGCATTTAGGACTTGAAAATCATTCCCTTTGGAGCCCTTGAGAGAAATGCTATATATATGCAAAAATGCAGATGTTAGTAGGAGCAGCATGTACATATCCAAGAGCAACACTTGGCCCCCTTAAGTCAAATGAAAAAACTTTCACGCTTACATGCACACTCACAAACCCACCCTGCTGTGAAACTAGATATCATTTTCTGATGAAATGCTTACTCAGTCTGTCTGTACCACAGTGACTGCAATAGTAATAAAGCTCTGATGTGGCATAGGTTAAACCTTGAGGACTTTGTGGTGGTGTATTTCTAGATAATTATATAATCAATAAGAATAACACTTGTCTCTTACAGAGCAACTTTTGTCTTAGGATTTTAGGTTGTGCCAGCATGTAAGGTTTAAATCTGAAAACAAACAATTTAATTTAGTGGAAAAAAGCAGTTATCTCATGGAAATGGACTTTCTGCTGCGTTCTATTTCTTTTATGGAATTGAAATTACAGATGTCTGTGCTTGCTACAGCAAATGAAGGTGATCCTCAGCAGAGCAAGTAAATGAAGAGAGAATGCAGAGATTATGGGTGAGGTCACGAGTACAGACTCGTGACCATTGTTCAGTATGCAGCATTAGAAAAAGGCAAATCCTGGTTTCTGCAGAGAGACAAAGGGTAGCAGAGAGGTGAGGAGCCTCCTATCTGCCCCCGGGCCTGGCCGCTGAAGGGGCTGTGAGCATCCTGCTGTGGTCCTTCCTGAGCAAATCCCGCTGTGGTCCTTCCTGAGCCGCGGTGCTCCGATGTGCCTGGTGTCAGCAGGGTTAGAGGGGAAGGAGCTCTCTGCTCTCTCTGCTCTTTGTGTCTCTCTGCTCTCTCTGCTCTCCCTTGGCTTCAGCTGGGCTATGAGCAATGGACCCTTTGGAGGGTGGTGTAACATCACTCCCTAATGTCCTGGGGAACTCATCCTCCCATAGCACCTCCCTGTGTGCTCCGCAGAACAATCTCCTGCAGGCAGAGGAGGTATTGGTACAGTCAGCGGAGTTTTCCAGGAACCTGGAAAGGCATCGAGAGATGGGCAGTTTCCTGTCTGGTGTTTTTTCATAGCTGATAGCTTCTCTGGCACTTCCGTGAAATTCAGAAATTTTATTTGCATGTTTTCCTGCTGTAGAAAGTCACTTTAGTAGATGATTGAAGGCAAAATTTGACAATTTTAATACTTGCAAACCCAAATTTTATAAACAAAGCTTTTAAGTTATCTAAGTCCTACACATTAAAATGAAAGGTTTCAAGACAAAATTATGTACTGTGTCTAGATTTATCTTGGTTCTAAAAGAATTAGATAGTCAAATGGGTACAAATATATATATATATTAACTAATTAAAAAGGACAAAAAATCCTTTCATGTCATCTGGTTTATTTTTTTCAAACAGTTAGTTCACATATTTTCTTCTCCCCTTCTAATTTTGAAACACTTTAGATAATGCTACAGTCAGGAACATATTTTGCCCAGTTTTTAAAAATAATATAGAATATTAAAGACTCTTCCAAGCCCTTTCCCTTAGCTATGGACTCTTCCCAACCTCAAATCCATCTCAGGATTAAATCTCATCTCCTCATGTTCTAATTTGTCCAGGAAAAGGTGAGGCCCCTCGTGTGGTTGTCTATTTGCCACTCTTCCCTGATTCTGGCCTAAGATGTGAAAGGGTCTGGGCAACTTTCAGGCCTCCACATTGAAACCTCTTAGAGGCCTCTGGGATCTGTGTGAGCTGTGACTTGGACTGACAGCATTAATAACACACGCAAAATGACGACTGAAAAATGATGAGAAAATGTGATAAATATGATAATATGATACAATTAGGATAAAGTGATGTTAAAAAGGAATTATAAATGCTGTCCTTCAAGAGTGAAACAAACAGTTCAGTCACAACTCATCAGCTATTCCTAGGAGACATCTTAAACTGGATGTTTTGACAAAATTTCACTAATATGGTTATTCTCAGTGACTAGCAGAGACGCTGATATAGGACTTTTTGGGGGCCATCTGGTTTGTCCATTGGTAAAAAAAAGGAGATAATTTTATGTCTATTATTTTGACAGACCACTAATTTGCTTTTGATAAAATTAATATTGGCTCAGCACCAGTGAAGCTCTATTAAATTTAGGGAAAGAAATCTCCTGGCTTAAGACACTGAAAACCAGTTAAGAATCAAGACTACAGCTATTGTACTGGGATTTTCTGTCACTGGTTACAAGCACAAAATAGAATAAAAATATTTATATGTGAGGATTGCAACGTGTAGTGAAATTCAAACCAGTAGGATTCCTGTGTGTCTTCCCCTGCCCTTTAAATCATAATTTAGAGTATCTGAGCAAAAATTATGTTTTTATAAAAATGAAAGCCCACTTAAAAGCAGGGAGGAGCAAAATGTGGGTTTCTTACCACAGCAGTCTAATTATGAAAAGACACTTTAAAAAGGAGGCCAGTTTTCAAGATTTTCTAACTTGTGAATAGAAAAGCTGTTCCAAAGAGTGATTCCAAATTATGGTGATTTTCTGCGAGAAGTACTTCAACAGTGGCTCTCCTCTTTCACTTTGGCTTTCAAGGAAAGCAAATGATATTCACCTTATTAGATTTAAGGTGTACCCTCTGTTTCTCTCTTTTGTCTTTCTAGAAAATTGTGGTAGAAGAGCTTTAAAAATGTTAAGATATCAAGAATCTGTTGTTGTAAAAATTCCCTAAGACTGCCCCAAAACTGTCGGACAATAACTCCAAAACTGACAGCTTTTATTTGATGTTCCATAGGCAAAACTCCTACTAGCCTTCCCATGGAAAGAGCTTGTGGAAAAAGAAACCCTGGTGGTTGGTTGGTTGGTTTTTTACCCTAGGAATTTTTAGGTCAGATTCTTACATGGCTGTGCTAAAGTGCCTGCTGAAGTTTTGTTTGTACAACAAAATACATCAAAATTAAAACTTCAAAAGAAATATGCTTGTCCCTTCATTCTGTTACTGCTAACTCATTTTTGCTTTGGGAATATAAAAATAATTTAAAAATTTTGATATGAAAAATTAATGAAAATGATAATTAATTGATGATTAATGATAATTAAATGTTAAACCAGCTGTCAGGAGGAGTAAGAAACTGAATATAGATATTTTAGGGATGAACATACAAAGTAATTGTCCAGGTTACCAACATGCAAAAATCCCACCAGACTAAGAATGCACCCGGAAAGTACCTGTATACATTGGCAACAGGAGAGCCTGGGGCCTGTATCTTGCCAGATACCAAGTGAGTTCATGAGTTACGCCTCATCTGGAAGCAAGAACAATACTAGTTCCAGTCTTCAGACAGAATGAAATTACTATTTAGACTGAAAAATTCCCAGTTCAGAAGGAAAATATTTTTGGTTTAGGATTCAAACGCATGAATTTTGTGAATTTCAGAATGCTAATTGCTAATTACTAATACTGCCTCCCTTAATTACATAGATTGTTCAGGAGTTGAGAATATAAAAATATGGAAGATTTTTCCTGAGGGCCAAACACAAACAATGATGCCATATTATTGTGCTCTTGAAAAAATCTATACATCTATTTCTGTGTTATTTACTGATTTCTACTGTGGGCTATTTAATAGAAATAAAACATTCATCTGTTAGCAGTAGGTGCCTGGGTATCAAAAGAACAGAGATGAGAAACATACACTGCTAGCTAGCTGCTGTAAATTCAAATTCAAAATAAAAAGAAAGTCAAGTGGGAATGCAATTAAATTACATATATTATTGAATGACATGAAAGAATCCATTCTTCTAATTATGTTCAGGATTACAGAGATGACAGATAACATCAGAGATGATCATGAATGAAGAAAACTGATTTTACACTAGACAGGGGAAAAATTCTGAGAAGGAATCATAAAGAAGGTCCTGACACATCCTTATAAATGAGAATTTTCACTGAGGACAAGAGTTTTACTTGCTATACTAAATAACCCAGGTGTTCTTCACTGAGAAACTCACCTGATTTTGCCCTAGGTGGTTTAAACTGCTGTTAAAAATGAGTCACAAGAGATTTGCTCTCCTCTACATTCTCTCTTGAAATTGTTTAATTAATTGTTAAAAAGATGACATTTTAATTAACAATGGAAATTCTTGGGGTTGGGTTTTCCAGGAAAATGCTAATATTTTTTGTGATAGGCTTTATAAAAGATTTGTAGTTGGCATAAGAAATTAATAAAAACAGCTAAAAATGAGGAAAGGGCAGTACAACTAAGATATCTGAGTCCCGTTTTTTTTTTTTCCACAGACACAAAGCACAGTTCTTCTTAAAATGGAACAGATCTGCACAAACCCTAGAGGTAAAGCCTCCTGACACACCTTTATCATGTAAATCATGGGCAACTGCCTGAGCTTTCAGGGTCCTTCACAGCCAATCTCCATCCTACTTTCCATTCTCAGCAATAGGATTAGATTTTCACCACCAGTCAAATGATAAGGCCCTACCCAGCCCTTAGTATTTTCAGAACATGCATTTATTCTTTCTCCATGATGCACACTATGGTCAGGAAGGGCTTTTCACTTTCTCAATGGAGTGTTTTCGTAGCAGAATCCAGGTTTTCTCCTGCCCACGTCCTTTGTATTTTCCTTGGGACAGGGAGCATCAACTCCTGGGTGTAGGTGAAGTGCACAGCACAGCAGGAGCCTGTGCTTGAAAATGGGCCTTTCTGCTTCAGATTTCCATTCCATGATCCCATTGACAGAGGAAGCTCAAGAAACTTATGCTTCCTGAAGCTCCACAGTTAACATTGTTCTGGTATTGAAAGTTTTTGCTTATGGCCCTCAACAGTGAGTATAGGCATAGTTTTGGGTAGCAGGATGGACATAGTTCAAGACAAACTGTTACATACAACAAAAACTGAATGCAACAAAAATAAAACCCTTGATATTTTAGAAGGCCTTAGTAGCTTTTACTGGTGGTATTTTTCCTTGGGGATGAGCATGGAAAAAAAAATCTCCAAATATCAAACGCAAAGAAAGGAATAAAACAATGGAAGGAAGTAAAGTTTGTGCTGGTTCCCACAAATACCAGTGAACACTGTCTAAAACCCTAAAATTTTGTTTTAATCATCTTTGTATTTCTACCAGTTTCCCATTTCTAAAAAGCTGTTACTACAAAGACATGTTTTATGTATCTGCAACATGAAGAATTTTCTGATCTTAAGGTTACTGACTTAAAGGCAATGACACCAGTTCATGAAATGGAGACATGAATTAGCTGCAGTCAGATATTGATGGGCACATATGTATATGCCTGTAGAGAAACAAGAGATTACTTTCTCAGTGCATTCTTCTTAGATAGCCTAAACCTATTTTCATCCTTTCATGTTGTACTCACTCAAGCACATGCATGCTGGTGACTTGCATTATCGTGAGATATTTGCTGGCTATCTTGGGAGCTGGAAAGTACTGTTGAGGGAACCCTTTCAAATTCCTCAACAGCTTACTCAAGCTGTTTGAGAATGAAAATAAGTGTGCTTTCTGTATCACAAAAATACTGTCACAATGCCCAACATTCAGCCCAACTTTGGTGATCCCTGACTTTCAGAGGCAACATCTATTGGTATAATTCATCTGGTTTCAGTCAGATTGTGTCAGCAGAAAATAAGGTCCTCAGTGCTTCACACTGCAACTTCCACCTTGTTTTGGAATACTGTTACATTCAACTTTGTAGATATTTTAAAGGCAAAAAAGAGAGGAAAACTCATAAAATCTGCATGGCTTAAAGAATTTATGATTTGTACCCACAACCTGGATTCTCTAAAGTTTTCAGAGGTGTTTACCATACCACTGTTTCTGTTTCTTCTATATATTGATCTAGCTTTGCCATGACCATAATTTGTTCATGTGGTCTAAACTCCCATGCTCTAACTTACTCCCTTGTACTTTTTGTTTGTTTGTTGCATTGTGGTTGTTTTTTCCTTTTTTGCTTTCTTTGAATTTGCCTCTCTGAGTGATAAATTCTTTATTCAGTATGGCACAGCTCCTTCTAGCCATCCCCAAATGTTTGGAGAGTAAAGGCTGGAGGTTGTTCCTCTGAGCTCTCTTTTTCCTTCTGCTGCCTTCAGAACTGAGGTCTGAGAAAGCCCCTATTACCAGATGTACTAATTATTAACTAATTCTGGCTTATGTTTTAATTGCATTGATTTAGATCTAGATCTCCTTATATAGAGTCTGAAATGAATGATCATACATCAATCTTAACACTGATTTCCTTTTTTTTTTCCATTGGGACAGTACTAGTGTTTTTGAGGGTCCACGTCATCACGATCTACAAAACCCCAGTTACAATCTCAGCTTTAACCTGGTTTGGAGTAGGTCTAAAAGAAAGTCTGAATTCCTAGTGGTTTCTTGAGGCAACAGGTTTTCTGAAGTATTCTATTAGATCAGATTTCTCCAAGACTTTTGATTGAAATGACATTCATCACTTAGGGCAGTATAACATATGTTGAAGTGAAGAGCAGGTAAGCTGATTGCTGTAGCTACAAGTTCACAGAATAAAAATGGAACGATTTGCTGTAATTTAGAAAGTTGAATATGATGCAGAAGATTATATATTTGAAGTCCAGGTTGCATGTCTCTAATCAGGATTGAAAATCTGAATGAGAAGAAATTGTACCATAATTATTTTCCCATAAGAGAACAAAGAGGTGGTAAAACCACCTAATGCATCTCTGTGAAGATTTTGAGAAACTCTGAGTAGAGCTGCAGAGTAGCAAGGGAAAGCTACTGATGCTGTTTATTTCAGGCTTGTTAAAATAAAAAGTTTTACAATCCACTGAATGCTTTTTATCAAGCAAAAAGTGAAAGATACCAAATATTTCCATATGCAAATGTTTGGGGTCCAATTTACCTTCAGCAAATTCCTTGGGTTTCAATAAAGTTGAATTTTGAAAGACGCATTTTGTCCTTGCTCTTTTCAATTCCTCCACACTTCCTTGTATCAGCCTGAATTTCAAGATTTTAGTTAAAACAAGTTTTCATTGCTTTAAAGAACTTTTATTTGGGACCTAAAGGATCTCTGTACTTCAACAGAAAAGACATAGTGCAGAGCACTGTCTGCCACCTTCATTTACCTTCCTGTGTGCAGCCTTTCCTGAGCCAGTGTACAGACTATGTGTCAGTGACAGATGAGCCCTTGTGAACCTTGAAGCACCCAGGCACAGCTGCCTTTAAGAAAACATATAAAAAAGAGAAAGAAATGTGTACTACGTGGAGTTTCTGCTATATCTGCCCAGGACCCTGGCTGTGCTCTGAACTGATTCACAGAGAAAGGAAAGGGATTTTTACTTCTACTTCTGCCTTTTATTGTGATACTGGACAAATCCTTTTATTTCTCTGGTTTTTCCTTTCTCTTCTGATATTTTTCTTATTTATCCTATTTGTTTAGGACATGACTGCCTGTCTTGACTATTTACTTTCTTGCCATATTCAAAATGATTGTGCACTGAACTATTGGAAGACCAAGAGCACACAAAAATGTTACCATCTAAGTCAGAGCCCAGCCACCAGCTCCTTCAGGCAGGTGGGATCTTCAAGCAGTCCTCACCCATTTTATGTGTTGGCTTAGGGTGCAGCACACTGAGACTTGAGCTCAGCTGGGACTGTTACAACTTTCCCAGTAAAACGTGGTCATAAATAAAATACAGTGACAATCATGAAAAGGTTTAATTGACAGATGTCATCAAGGTTCCTTGCCCTTTTTTTAAAATTTATTCTTTCTCATTGTGATAAACACTGAGCACTGGGAAGCCTCAACAGGTGGTGTTGTTTGTGTTTGGAGTAGTCATTACTGTAAGGACTTACTTAGTGAATTTTTTTTTTTCCTTTGATTTGCACACAGCAGAACTGCTCCCTGATCACAGGAGTTTTACAGAAAATATGACAGACTTGAATGGCCTTTGTGACCCCTTTTTTTGGCTTTGGAATCATGTTTATAGGTGTCTAATTCAACTTCCTCTTGCCTACACATGAAGAGATCACATTACCAAGTTCATACTTGGCTTATATATGGTGTTTCCTATCATTGACTTTTTCCCCTGGAAAATTTGACTACAAGCTCCTGATAGTCCTTGACAGAGTTGTTTTTACAATTTAGTATCTATAATACACTCCATACAACCCTCCCTCTGGTCTCCTTTTTAACCCTTTCAGAACCAGAGAGAATGAGATCTTTATGGCCTGATCCTGTGATTTCAACTCAAAATGTGCATGTGTAAAACAGAAATCTATGAATATAAATCACTGGCCTGCATTTATGATACACTGGAGCAAAATTCTCCCTATTCAAACTGTTTCAGGGACAGTAGGCACCTTTCAATTTGCAGGAGGAGATCCCTGAGGAATCTGACACTTTTATTGATTCCATGTATTTTCCAGTTCAGAGGAGAAAATGTACATATCTGCAGCTCAGATGAAAGGAATGCTGTATCTCTTTGTGTGATAAAACAAAGAGACCTTGAAAAGTTAATCTTGAGAGGAAATAGTACCTCCTAACCACTTTTACAAAATAAGTCCCATTTAATCATCCTACAGAATTTGAGAGGAAAAATGTCTTTAAGGTTATTGTGACATTTTCCATATCACTTTATAAATAGATGGTGGCACTAGTTCAAAAACAGTATCTCTGACTTTAAGCAAATCATTTCTGACTGGTTCATCAGCTTAGAGCTGGGGATGTGCTGAAAGCCTTGCAAAAAGCATATTACCATTAGAAAGAAAACCATTTAGAAAAAAATTTAGCATGGGTGAAATGAAAAGACAAAAAGGTGAAAAGAAAAAAGATGCATTATTTCTATCTAGTTCTCACTTTGTTCTGAGATCTTTTTTTTAACAAGAGATAAATATGTTTATATAGGATTTTTTGACACACTGACATCTTTTCCTACTTCTTTTTTGTTTCATATTTCTTTGTAAGATTTTAATTTCCAGAAAGAAAATTAGGGTTACATGTACAAAGAGCTGGAAAAGGCCTGGAAAAGTACATTTGAGGTAATACCCATATTGTCAGTGGTATGACTGCAGCTTGTGGAGATGGACTCATGTTTGTTATGAACTTGAGTGCTAAGTTCAGGAAGTGCCTGTCCACCAGACACCAAGGTACCAAGGCTGCCCCAGCACTCATGCCAGCTGCTTTAATCTGTCACAAATTAATCTCCACAAGTGAGAGATTGTGCTGTGCTACTAATTTCAAAAATGTTTCTTCATGGTGACATAATGAATAATATATCAGAAGGGAAAGAAAATGTTCACTTTCCATTGTCTGGCATGAAATTTTCAGCTGAAAATTCATAAAAACTGAAGAAAATATCCATTGGACAAAGTTGATCAAACAGACTCTACATGTGCTGTGTCTCACCAGAAGAGGAGGCAATATCCTGGGGGGTTCAATATGACAGACCAGATCCCACAGACGTGAAATACCAAAGTTTAGGACAACCCCCAAATAATTTTCATCATTTATGGTGTTGACAATGGGCAGAACATGGCACCATGAGAATTACAGAGATTTGCCTCGTTGTCTGACCATCTCCGCATCTTTCAGCAGCAAATAGATCTCAAGTGAGAATCAAGGTTACACCATATAAAAAATATAAAAATTACAAGCTGAACCAAAAGATAATGCATGAGCAATGGTTTTCAGATCCAGACATTCATATTGTTAGTTACACATCAACATGCATATTGAAAAGAAAAGACTGCAAGAAAAATGAAATCAGTTCTTTATTTTTTTTCTGCAGAATCTATAGTTCAAAATCTGTCATGTGGAACAAATTTACATTGATTGTAAATATTTAGAGTGTGACACTCCAAATAGGAAATTAGAGCAAATTATAAGTAGTGAAATACCAAAGGACATTGAGTAATGTACAGGATCTGATCTATCCTCCTCCTCCCAGGTAAATGAGCCCAAAGCTCTGTGCTATTAACCAGTGGCAAGGGAGATTTATCATCTCCAATCTGCAAAGGACACTGTGCCAAAAAAAATGCAGGAGGACTAAAGAAAAAGACAACCCAAGCCAGATAAGAAACAGAGTACACATACTGCCTTGTCCCCTTCCCTCCCAGCACCACAGCTGTCCCAATGCAGGCTATTAAATTGTCAAATATCGCCTCATCATCCCTCATTATTTCTGTGTTAGAAGTGGTCATAAAACTCACCAAACAGTTCATTTTTTCAAAGTAAATATGGGGTTTTGTGTTTTTATATTATGGATTACTTAAGCCTAAAGCACCACAAAATGTCAGCTTTAGAAGTTACTTCAGAGTACAGCTTTTTTTGCAAAGCAAATTGAAATTTACCATAAATTCTATTTTCCTCCATTAGTTTGACTGTGATACTGGAGAGCCCTCGCCCGTTTGCCATTTTTCTCAGTCTTCCAGAAATTTTGCTTTGCTACCAAAAAATTATTTCACCAGCCCAAACAGTGGACAATCAGGAGTAAGAGGTGGATTTTCCCCCTCCATGCTCCAGGAGATCTGTACAAGGCACCATCTTCAGCATGAGATACCAATTAGTCAAGGCAAGCTTTTAACTTTAGGGTGGGGTACTTGACAATGAGGCTGTAAACATAGTAGAGAATCATCTGAGAAAGACCATCTATGGAAATTGTATCAGAAGGAGCATGTCTTTGTGAATGTTTGGAGAATGTGGTATTGAGACAAAGAATAAGCATGCTGAGAAAGAAAAATATCTTTGAATCACTAAAAAGACACTTAAGACTCATAAAAGGTCATCTGAACAACACAGACACTCAGACAAGAGTTGTAGTGTTGGTTTTGGCTTACCCACACTGCCCTCCCTTCCCCATCACCCTGCCCCAGCAGATCTAAATATATCTTGAGTTATTTAAGTCTGCCCTGTATGTATACGTGTGCACACACCACACTTGTCATCAAGAAACAACAAAGAAACAGCGACTAAGGCCAGCCTCTCTGGTGTAAATTAGACATTAGAAAAGCCTACCACATTTCTTTTACCCTTGGCAGTAAGTGTGCCAAGCATGTGCTTTTCTAGGCTGACTGGTCTAGATCTTCCTGGAACACAGCAAAGCCAAAGGCACCAAAAGAGTTTCAGTTTGAGCTTCAAGTAGCAGCTTGGGAAGGAAACTGTCAAAGTTTGCAGGGGTAACCATTGCATAGATTTTTCTTTAGACATTTCTTCTTCTATGATAAAGTATAATTAAAATACCAGACAAATAATCTACATTTCTGACACAAATTCTGGAGCTCTCATATTACTGCTCTATTGTCTTTTTTTTTTTTTTTTACTTAGATTTGTCTACCAAATTTTTGCACATTGTTTTTTTTTTTGTCTCCTAGCTTCCACTAGACGTCATCTCTAACCTTTTTCCCTCTTACTATTAAAAGAATGAGGCCTATGACACAATTGCTTTTCAGGTGTGTTTGAAGAGCAGTATGTCTGGTTTTAACTTAAAAATTACAATGACTTATTTAGTCTGGGGTTGGGATGGAGAAAATACTTGTTTTTCAGAATCAGAATGAGGAAAATCTATATTTAATCATGGATAAAGAATGCTTCCTAGACATTAAAGTTGGCCAGAAAAGTGAGGTTAATAAGATAAAGCTGTATTTTAAGGTAAAGAACTTTTTTCATCAAAGGGAAAAGGAAAAAATAATCCATTATGGTAAGCATTAAAATATTAAATTAATTAATTGAAAGTATTGTAGCTATTTTTCCTCTTTCTTGACCTAGAAGTGTGTCCTTTTGAGCACAGATTGGAAGAACATGCTGGTAATAAGTGCAATAGGAGGCTGTAGAGTGAGTAACTATAAACAGATTTTTATAGTAAGTATGGAGATGAATCCATGAAGAAGTCCATCGTTGGGATCTAAGATCATTACTGGGAGAAAGGCTGTTAATGGATACTTAACATATGTATGAGAACTACAAGGGCAAAGCAAATGCAAATGATGACTGTGAACACAAGACAACAAAGGTTTACCTTAAAGGAAATTTCTTTCTTTGCCATATTACATTGTCTTTCCTTGAAATTAATTTGATAAATTGGATTTTTTTAAACTATGATAAAATGTACACTCCTGGTACATGTACTGAAAAGTAAGCAAATCTTTAGTTCTGATATGCTGCAATAAAGACAAAAACATTGCATTATATCCATTCCTCAAGCATGTTTTTTATGTAAACTGGAGCAATGTCAACCAGTAAGCAGTTAAAATCTCCAAGAACATGAGTGTACAAACAAATGAAAAAAACTGACTCAAACACAATTATATTCTAAAGCAAAGGTTAAAGGGACATTTCTGTTAACTTGGTGTTTGTATTTAATTATTTCTAATTTAGCTATTACTGTTAAAATTGACCATATTCTGTGAATAATGACTTGCACCTGACCCATTTTTTCTATGCTGTGTGAGATTATCAGTTAGGTGTGAATTTTTCTGCTTTACAGGGGCTCAGACTGAGCTGAATCACCCTCTGCAAGAATTCACCGCCCTCCCCTGCCTGCAGAGAGATATGGGGGAGACCAGCAGAGGTTCAGACACCTCCAGGGTAGATGCTGAAATGAATGACACCCCATACTGTGATGCACAAAGGGAACAGGGTAATAAGGCATTACTAAATTCTTCCAGAGTTCTACCATCAGTCAATTTGAAACTACATCTTATTTTTCTGAAGATGTATGGAGTCTTCATAATGTCTGGGGACAGTGATGTGCAAAATGGAGCAATTTCAGAGCACACATCTGGGCTCCATGTTTACCACATAGCGGCATGTATTTATTGTGAATCCATTCAGTGATGAAAACACACCTTTCCAGTATTGCGCTTGTGTATTTTGAATAAAAAACATCTTTGGGATAAATGGAAATAGTTTCTATCTTTTCTGTAGGAGGAGGAATCTGACGAAAAGGCAGTGGTTCCCACTGCAGTCCTGCACTGACCACAGAGCTGGCAAGTCCTGCAAAGAAAAACACAATTGCATCTGGGGATAAGACTTATATAATTTGTTCCAAACAACCGTCTTTCATTAAACAGAACGATTCTTCCTTGAAGTGTCCAGAAGGTGAAGTAATGGGAGATTCACACAGAAGATTGGTACACCAACTGATCTTTCAACTAGAGGGACCAGGTACTTGTCCAGGAATCAGTTTGAAAAGAAAAGTATTTAAAGAGCAGAAAGAAAAAAAAAAAAGAAGAAAAAAAAAAAGAAAAAAAAAAGAAAAAGAAAGGAAAAAAAAGTAGTACACTCTGTAGGAGATTACTTGCAGAAATATTTTGTTTCTGGTTCTAGAAGGAAGCAAAACACCTGAAAGGAAGAAGCTCATAATAAAAGCAGGATACTTTAGTGAGGACAGTAGGGATAAATCTCAACAAGTAGGGTCAGTTTAGCAAAAGAAGGGCCACATCTTCCTTAGATTTCAGCTTTGCTGGGGAAAGTCATGAGACCTTCCTCGAGCATATGTGGCGTTTGGCCCCTTCATGGAAAAAGAACTGGTGAAAAGGTCTCAACAAAGAGAGACATCCCCACTCTCACCCAGAGACTGTGTGGGAGCAAAGGCCAAAGCCCTCCTTTTTCTGGGAAGTTCCACACAGCAGCCACCTGGCAAGGAAAAGACTGAGCTGGTACAGCCACCACTGCAGCTGTGGAGAAGGGCAGAGATGGAGGAAAAAAAACGATCCTTCATTGTGCCAGCAAGAAAAAGGCCAGGACAGGATTGATTTGAATAAAATCAACTAGACCCTCAGTTGAGTGGAGAGACAGGTAAAGTTCAGAACAAAGAAAAGTTAAAATTACAACAATGTAAAAAACCATTCTTTAAGACCCAAATAAAAAACCCACATTTTGTCCAGAATCAAAGTCCATGATTTAAGAATCATTGGTATTTATTTCTGTACACCACAAGGCATTTATTTAATTAGAGAAACATGCTTTCATTGCATTTTTAGTCAATTAAATGGCAAAACCATGGGTTTTATACATTTTGAGGGTTTTATAAAACCTCAAGTCTCTCTGGGTTCTCTGATCTTTAACCTTACTAATTATGCACACTTTGTTTTCATTGTGAATACCATTTAAATTTCACAATCTCCTTCTACTCCAATGCCACGTAGCCCTTGTGCACGACTGCCCTGCTGTCAGCTCTTCAACACATGCCCTGCTCTGACTTTGGCCACCTTGAATCACAACTTCCACTTGCACCCATTGGACAAACAAAACCCTGTGGATCAGGGAGAAAACTATGTCAGGTGACTGTTTGTGAGGGGTCACAGGGATCCCTTCCCATTGTTTGTCCTGCTTGATCTGGGGATGGCCAAAGCTTCAGTCTGCTGCAGCACCTGTGCTGTGTCTTTGCAAGCAGAAACAAAGCCAGCCCTCCTGAGCTTTGCAGAAAATGAGGGAACTAACTACATGGCTAATTTGCATGCACCCATGTAGACTTCAGTTTTTCAAGCCCACAGGACAATTTATTGAAACAAATGACTGCCATTTTCTATATCATAAATGTAATATTTAATCTGCATTTTTTTTGCTCAGACAAATTTTATTATGTACTTGTCTTATACAAGGTTTTAATAAGCTGTGGTGGAGAGCTGTACACAGTACTTAATGCATGCACTGATATGTGTAAAATCTAAGATCAGGGATGACAGTATATATTTATAGCAGTGTCTGGGAGATTATATGTAATGAATACATTATACCACATACACACCAGAGGCAGAGTTAAGGATGCTCCTGAATCCTGCAGTGTGGCATTTCCTAACTTCCATGTGCTCAGTCATTCAACCTTAACATTCTCTGAACACTCTCCAATGGAATATCTATCAGCCCACATAATCAGCTTGCAAGTTACTCCCACAGAGAAAGATATTTCATATTGTCCTCATCCAAGAGACATTAATTAATGCGTTTTCATTTTGAAATGCACTACTTTCCAGCCAGCATGTTTGCATGATGTTTAAAAAGCTTTAAATCTTTGTGGAGTAAGGCTCCCCAGGAAGGTTAAAAAAATACTCTCTGCATCCCATTTCCTTGGGGCTTCTCTGTTTTGCCCTTCCACTATAGCTATTATGCACAGCTTGAATTCTGGGAAGACATGATACTGTTGAAATACAAGCAATTATACTATTCTCTCTCATTTTTACCAACTATTATTCTCATTTTTTTTTCTCTTCCTTTTACCTTTTTTTCAGCTGTCTTTATCTGCTGCAAACATCACTTGCAGGTTATTATTTGCAGAGAAAATGCCAGCTGAAAATTGATGGTAGATTGGTGAGATGTAAATGATTGCATATTGGAGGACCCAAATTACAAAATAGCTATTTTGGTAACCAATTTAATCTGAATTCTTGCATGCTGGGCAATTCCAATGTATTTTAGAAGGTTTTGTTTAAATTTCCCCTATGAAATTACACCTATAGTGCATTTTTCTTTATTAAAAGCATACAATGCAAAGATGTGAAAAAAGGCAGCATCCTTGGCAGAGCTAGCAAGAAGTTTTGGGTGGCACCACAGACCTTGTAGTAAAAGCTTTCAATCAAGGAATTGCAATTTGAATGTTCCTGAGTGAAATACTTCCCTGGGATAATTAAAGATTGATCCATTAATTTCTAATAACCAGCATACAAAACAGATCAAGAAGGCTGGCATATACATTCATACAGTAATACATTATATTGTGAATGGGGTTGTTTTGAGAATTATGAGTATGTAGTTTTTTGAAACAGAAAAATCAGTTGCCATTGCAGTTTAGATTTTTACTATGCAATAAAAATCATAAAACAATATTGTGTTGCCTTTTTGATTGTCTTTTATCTAATAAAAAGAGTAAATTGTTAAAATTCTCTGTTTTCAGAAAAAATGGCACTAGAGAGAATATAGTAGATGAAATGGTGAAACTAGATTTTATATGCCCAGCATTTATTGGTAAAAATGGCTTCAGCAAAAGAAGTTCAGCTGAGAAATCTAAATGTACATAAGTTTGTGGGCCAGAAAAGGATCCAGGGAGTTACACTACTAATTAAACTGCCTACCTGTGTTCATAAAGCTTCCAAACCCCAAAAACACAGAAGTAGGTAGCAAAACAAAGATTGACTATTACAAGTTGTAACAGCCTTAATAGCAGCTCTCGAGACTTGATCTGGTGACATTATCGCCTGAATTAAAAGTCCATGCTGCTTTGGCTGTGCAAAGATCCAGAGTTGGACAGAAGCAAATTTCATGGAATGGGAACCTGCACTTCAGCCAGAGTCCATCCATCAAACATCATCTGCTCTCACAGACAACAGGGTTACATTTTAACATGAGGTCATCAGAGCTGACTACTGGCAGCCTGGCTGTGCTCAAGACACTGTCAAAAGGGTGGGCAATGATCGGTTAAGCATTTGACAGCACCAGTGAGACTGCTGAATGAAATGGGGCTGGCACAGATCAGAAGCAGAAAGGCAAGATCTGGGCAGCTAAGGTTTCTGCCTCTTTGTGTCAGAAACACCCCCATAATATCTAGTATTGTTATTTGTCCTGAAGAACATTTTGTTCCTCTGGCTTAAGATGTTAGCAGATATTGGCGAGCTGTACAGGTTGATAGGACACCTCCCATAATTGCCAAGAGGTGTTCCTTAGGGAAAACATCTTTTGACCATGTTTTGACATTTTCCTCTAAAGATGAATGTGTGTGATTGTTTAAAAAGGATTAAATTGATACTCTTTGATATATCTTTACCAGGTTTTATGAAAGCTTTGACCAAACAGTGTGAGTGATAAATTCATTATGGGTGATAAACTCATTACAGTGATAAACCTGGTATGGGTGATAAACTCATTACAGAAGAGCCCTAGTATGGTGAGGCTGATACAAGCTTTCTATCACTGTCAGCAAAATTGCAAACTATAAAACTTCCACTCACATAAATTATGATCTTGGCACACTCCTCTCTTCCATCTCACCCTGTTCAAAGGGTCAGCTCAAGCACTCACAGTTTCACTTAGTGTTTTCAATCCCACAAGTCACAAATCCCTACATATTCTTGTTAACAAGTCCAGGTTTTTGGCTGATTTCTGACTTTTCTTCATTCCAGAGGCAGACCAGAAATTCCCTCCCTGTCTTCTTTCACTTTTCCAACCCTGCCTTTCCCACAGATGTTTCCAGCAGACCTCCTCAGATGCACAGTCTGGGGAAGAGCTTTCCTCCCTCTCCCCTCTGATCTTGCTTAAGGAAGTGCTGTTTGGTCCCACCATCATGACCACCTTGTTCAGACCCACATTCCATTTCTCCTACAGTCTTCCATGATAACCTTTGCCCAGAAAATACTCTCTTTAGATCCTGTACTCAAGATGCATTTTTCCACTAGCCTGACAAGAAATTTCTACCTGCAATGGCCCATATGAATGCTAAAACAAATTACTTGCGACACATCTAATGCTATAGAGTCTTCAAAATTTAGTGATGTAGCTCTTTCCCTCCATCCCTCTAGCACCTGTAGGATAACATGAGGATACATACTGCAAGAAAGGTGAAGAAGAAAAGCAATGGCATAATTCTGAATCTGAAGGATGCATTAGTAACAAGAAGTCCTGATCTTTCAAGACTTGACACCCACTTCAGATTGTACAGTCAAGTGGCCTCCTTGACTGACAAGTTGAACACTGGAACATGGTGTCCTCAGCAGAGTCCAAGTCTCACGTTCACTTCTATACTCAATGGCTTTAATCATCTGAAACCTAGGAGCTTCCCTGGTCCCTATCTGGAGACTTCAGACCAGGTATTTACTAGAATGTACAGGTAATTGAATCTTGAAGAAACACTACAGTCCATTGAGATCCAAGTGTTTTTAGCAGCTGCAGATGCTTTGTCTCTCTAGCAGAAATAAGAGAAGATACTAAGACAAGTAAATAAACCATCATATTTGATAGCAAACATACTGCATGTGGCAACTCTGTCACTTGGTAACATGACAGAAGTATATTTGAACAGGATTAAGGAGGTAGGACTGTGATGATTTTATTTTGGTGCCAAGGTGATTTTTTTGGAGGCATAGTTTAGTGACTAGAAGAATGGCTCAGTGCCACAGAAAAAAAAATTCTCCCAGTTCTGTGCATTGAGCTGTTGTCTGCTAAATTAATGATATCAGAAATGGCACAAAAGAACTTGTGGGAGTCTACCTTTCCAGCATAAGAGCAAGACAAGGAGAGCTACAGGCACAGGGTGGCAGGGAGAAAGCAGCCCCTTTCAACAGCTCTGTGTACTGTTGAATCAGGCACCAAGATACAATTTGGGGATTTAGATAGAAAGAATTAAAGAGAAAAACATTTAGAGTCAACAGGACCTCACTACAGGACAATATTTGGTTTCAGGAAATTTTGGTTCTAAATGTTTCCATCTTAACTTTTATTACTTTTCTGGTGATGTTGCAACATTATTTACAGTGAGGATCCTCTATACAATATATTGTACAAATTCAGGAAGATTTTCTCTGTTATAGTCAGCCTAAGCCCAACGTCCTCAATATGCAAATCCCTGTACATGGGAGTGTAGCATTCATATATCTTTATATGTATCACTACAGGCTCATAGTTGAAGACTTCCAAAAAAATTTGAATTTCAAAAAAGAGAAGAAAATAGCACTTGCAATGGTATGGCCAGCTGGTGACTGTTTCATAACAAGGCCTTTTTTCTCCCTCCTTTAAATATAATTTACTGGAACTTTACTTAGAGATGCAACAAATTAGCAGCTATTCATTTTGTAATGAAGAAGGCCTCATGAAATCTAAGCTGTGAATAAGCAATCAGAATTTATTTGGATATAAAGGGTTATTTACCAGGCTAATATTTCAATATTGAACTCCATACTGCTATCAGTACCATCATAGACCATTCTGTGCAGTTCTTTTAAATCCTAATGTCATTGCATTGCCTCAGCTTCTGCACAGTACCTGCAGCTATTTCTAAGCCCTGCATGAAAGACCACCAAATAAAGACAAAGTGGTTCTTCTTGGCATAATATATAAACTTAACTCATCTCCCTGAGGCTGGTCTCTGTGGCTGCTTACCGGCAAGCAGTAGTTCCCAGACCAGCATAAACAGACAGTTCGTGGGTTCCTCAGTCTCTGGCTGTGCGTGGTTTCAGGCTTGGAATCAAGAGTGGACTCTGGCGTGGGTTTGGGAAGGCTTATTCCTGTGGAGATCCATGTGGCAGAGCAAGGCTTGGGCCCTTGTTCTCCTCTTAAGTACCAGGGCACAGCCTGGGCAGGAGAGAACTTGGGGCCAATGGAGGGAAGGGGAGGGAGTGGTTCCATCAGAGTGGTACCACAGGGAATTGGGAATGGGGTAAGGAGCTTTGGAAGGAATATACGAATACAGAAAAATAAACAAAATACACATACAATTTTGAAAACCTCAATCATTCACCGCAACATCTCCCCACATGTCTGAACAGGCACAAGGAAGCTTTCATTACACTGGAACGAAGTTCTGGGGATTCAACACATGCATGGGATTACATGCAGTCTTCTCTTAAGTTCAAACAACAATTAAGAGCACCAAAGCAAACCAGCCTTGGTTCTTTTAAAGCAACTACAAAACATGCACAGCAACATCAGTTCAAACTGCCATTCTAAATGCCTTCTAACACCCAAATAATTTTGCACTTCTATTCCATCCCTTAACCTTTAGGTGGGCCACTGATAGCTCATTGCAGTGATGTTTTCTATTATGTCCAGAAAATGTTTCCCACTTGGCAGGGTACTGGTGGTGTTGGTTAGTAAAACAAAGGGCTGAGGCATATGAATTATGGGCTCTTGTGGCCATGCCTCTTCTTTGCCCCTGAGCTTCTTTCTCTTTGTGCTCTCTCTTTCTCTCTTCCTATTGTTTTGAAGAAATGCTGGCCAATTAGATGGACAATTGCCTTACTGGCACTAAGGTTTCTGCAGAGTTTTGGATGAAATTTGTGTGACTGCAGAACACAGTACATGGACATGTACTGTGACATGGACATGGACATGGACATGGACAACAGGAACAGCAGGTTTGTTGTGCCCTGTCTGCTGGGAAAACAGGTATCCTGGATCCTGGACAACGGTATAAAACTTTCAAAAACCAGAACAGGTCTTTTAATTGTTGTCATCTTTTTCTCATTTCAAAAAGATGTGTGGGGGAAATTTAGGTGTATGAAACCCCAAGAGCCTTCATGGTCTCTGTGTGCATTCTTTCTTCTCTGAGGGTTGTCTGTGCTTGATAAATCAGTGACTGTGATCAGAGGTATGTAGCTGCCTAGTTTTGGATAAGCAAAATTTGAAGTCCCAAAATCTCAGTTTCTAAGAGGAACCTATGCCTATGACCAATTTAGCCATTTAAAAATTAGAATCAAAGTGGGAACTAATCACAGAAAGCTCACTTAAATCATTAATCAGAAAATTAATTAAATCAGAAAAAACTGTTATTCCCCAAGGTTAGGAAACAGGTCTCCAGCTGAATCTGACAGATCTCTGGAAGTAAGCTTTTCTCTCCGGTGTCTACAAATAAACTCTTTTGTTGCTAGTACATGGGGCAAGGATGACATTATGTCCTTTTGGGCAACGCATCCCTTCCCACGTCCTGAAAAAGTTCAACACACTTTAATGCAAGAGAGACATGGTGTTCCATGTTGTTATTCTGGCCAGCAATAGCACGGATGTGGCAGCACAGAGGTCCTATGGGTGGTGGAGTTTTCTACCACAGGTATTTTTATCAATCTGCACTGCTCTGCATTAGGGTTTACTCCCAGCTGTAGCTGAACTTTAGTCTGTGGTTCTCTATACTGATCTTTCATTGCAAAATGACTATTATAGCTGTGCTGGAGTCACAAGGAAGGAGTTACGTGGGTATTAGGTCATGCATTTTTTAGCAAGTTATACACATTATGTGGGTGTGTAATACATCCCCATGGGCAACAGCTTCACTTCTTGCTTGTTTTAATTACTAAATAAATTAACTGTAAGTATCAAGAAATATTTTTAAGCAATGAATGTACCAGATCAGAGAAAATATTCAGAAGGTATGAAGGAAGTGAAAATAAGTTGAGCATGTGCTTAAGTGTTTTGCCACTTTTGCTGAGACTGATTTTTCACAGCTATGCATGTATTTCACTCTCATTCATCACCCTACCCTCACCCGGGGACTCGGGGTCCTGCAGAATGAGAATAGGAGCCCTAAATCCCTGTCAGCCAGCCCAAGCCACGTACTCTGTATAACAAATCTCTTTTGTCCCCAAAGGTGGCCTCAAATAATTTTAATAAATCTTTAGTAATGCATTTCTGTATCTCAAACACGTAAAGGTTATATGGTGCTATTCTGACTGACCCTGACCCACAGCTATTTGCTGTGAGTGTAGCAGGATTGCTCAGGAAGTGATATACAGCAGTGGTGACCAGGAGAGGCAGAGCCTGGCTGCTGAGTGTTTCTGCTGGTGCTGGGGGATGCTCACTGCCCCCTAAGCCACGCTGGCTTTGCAGTGCCAGGGGGAGCAGGAGGCTCCTTGCCTGAGGGTCCAGCACAGCCCTGCCAGAGCATGCTGCTTGCATTGCTCGTCTGTGGATTTAATGGAGCTGCGTCTGGTTTAGCCAGAGCTTTTTTATACCGTTGCTTCCTGGCTCGCCCTCAGCGATTTCCTTGTTTAGTTTTAACATTTTAATTTTGCCAAAATGTTAAGGCAGCGCTTCACCTGCTGACTGGGTGTAAAAACGCCGCAGCAAATGGGGGAAAATAAAAAAGGTGCTTAGCTCAGCTGAAGTCCCTCTCTTGCTGCCATAAAATTAATTGTTATCATTATCTAGCTGCTTTCTGGAGACCATCATGTTACCTGCTACACAAACTGTAACGGCCGTAACAGCAGCTGAACCTGACATACAGCCCTGCCCTTGGTGTATTAAATCATTCTGATGTAATGTCTCACAAACCACATGACTCACCTATTAAACCTTTCCAGGGGCATGTGCTCTGGCAGGAGGAGAGAGCTTGTAATGAGGCCAAATGCACAGAGGATAAAAGGAACATATTATGAAAACAAGCTATTGAAGCCGTGTATGCTAATTTGAGCGAATGCATTTGGACATGCAAGAGATTTGCTGTTTCTGTGTAAAATATTTCCAGTTCCTTACTTCCCATTGCAAAGCTGATTGAGTCAGCAGCAGCTTGCCACTTGCATTCCAGGTGGCGTGATATGTCTCCTCATGCACTAACTCATATAGGTCATTAATATGCTAAATAAGTTGTAGCCAATTGGCTCCCATGGTGACAGCTCCAAAAGCTTCATGAATAATCAATGGAGCACCTGGAGGCATGAAATTTTCATACAAAGAGTTTCTAGACTTTGCATTAAGCTCTGAGCAGGGACAGACAAGTGATAGACATGACTGGCACTTTGAGGAGTTTCAAAAATAAGAAGTGTTATTTTAAAAGAAAATAGCAATCTTATTTAAATAAGAATAAATCTAAAACTCCATTTCCTGGAGCATTTCTTAAAAAGGCACCTCAAGTGGTTCCTTTGCCATCTTCTGGACAGAAACATGTTATAGATTTGATGAGGGTGAGTGGGAATACTTCAGCTATTCTATATAACCTTCAATAAACTCCTCACAGAGCAGTAGGGATTCATTGACAGAATTAAGCAGAGGCAACTTTAGGAAATTAATGATTATTGCCCTTACCTATTTATTCTGAAAAAATTGATATGCCTACAGACTTAGGAGTAAAATTCATGTGATCTAAGTACCACTGACTATTGTTATGAGCAGGGTCCCAGTTCACCCACTTAAAAGCTGGCATCTCTCTGACGTTGCTTCCTGTTTAAGTACTGATGTATGATCTCACAGACCCTTTCAGACAACTTTGTTACTGAAACAAGCATACCACAGGCAGGACATATTTCACTCTTTGATTGAGATGATCAGAAAATTATTTAGGGCCCTCATAGGAGCTGGGGTGATGGTAGGTATAGTCCTGCCCTACGCTTTCCCCAAATCAGCTTGTGCCTCACATGTTCCCAGTGTTGGCAAAGAAGAAATTGGAGATGTGCTGTGCAGTTGGTAGCCTGGGTACAGAGATAGGTGTAAGAAATGAGGCAGCTCCAATATTTCCCCTTCCACTTGGGGCTGCTGTGTGCAGGAGACTCTCTTGAAGCAGTCTTGTGCTGGAGGAGTTGTGGAACCCTGTCCCTCCAAAGCTTTGCCCTGCTGTCCTGTTCTCTGTTGTGAGTATTGATTTCTCATGCAGATGCACTGGGAGGAGCAAGGAACTTCAAGGTACTTCATCTCTGCTTGATATATTTGTCACACAACTGCCAAGAAGACAGAGCAGCCACTTCTTCTGGCACTACTATGGGCAGTTTTCCAGTCACTTTGTACAGAGCTTACAAATTATATGTACTTCAGTCTCAGCTGTATTTGGCGTGTTTTAGATGAGATCCTCAGCAAACTATTTGTGCTCTTTGCCATCTATTCTGACATAATGTCAGTCTTGGTCATCAATAAAAGAGTTGAGTTAGAGAGTTCAAGATGTGGAAACACCATGAGCACCACCATGATACTCATTTTGAGAGAATTTTGCTGGTGATGAAAATTTACAGATGTTGGAGTTAATCAGAACTGGCACAGATAGTACTGCCTGAATAACTTAGTAATCTTTGGTTTTCCATCTTGAACACTTTTATAAGCAAAAAAAAAAGAGCATGAAAATACTGCCAACATAGACCCACATAAGCAGGGGCAGCCCTTACTTTGCATTAGTGAGGTCTGTCCTCATCAGAACTGTACAAATGTTGCTAGAACCTTTATTTGCTGTCTGTTTTAACAGTGACATGCAGTAATGGTATAACATCAGACAGACAACTTATAGGGCTACTAGAAGGTAGCATTACTGGGAGATAACATGGGAAAACTTAAAAGGAGTTTCAATAGGTTTTTTCCCCATCGAAGTTTAACTGAATGCTCTACAGAGTTCTTGTGTATTTGTGTGCTTACACAGAAACAATTTTGCTGGCTCATCCAAGAATGCAATGATAGGCAAAGGTTGATCAAACATTCAAAAGTTAAAAAAAACTGCAAACATAAAAAGAGGTACAAAAGAGAAAGAACAAGGTCTTTTAAAAGGTACTGGCAGGTTTCTAATGTTTTCTAAAGTAAAAGAACTACATATTATAACTTCTTAGTATTATCTTGATGATGAATAACATGCACTGTTCTCACTTTGTACAATGCTGTTCTCCTAAATACGTGGCATTATATGCTCTGGCATACAGAAAAAATTCCCACATGAAAGTGCACACACACTCACATGCACACACACCAGTCTACCACACAGCTTTCTCTTGAGATCAACCATCAGCTAGAAAGTATTGAAGATATATTTGCAGGTCTCTCGGCTTAGACAAAAATATCCTGAAATCCTCCAGTTCTTTCATTCATAAAGGAACAGAACAAGGTATTTTCCTGATCAATTCCTCAAGGAGAAACTTGAAACATCCACCATCAGTAGAGTGATGGCGTTGACTTCTGTAGGCTGTAAGAGTTTTCTCAAGTCCTCCAAAGACAGTGATTTCCAAAGCAGTGCACAATTGCCAGGCTGATTAACTTTGTTCTTCATAAAGTGAAAGAGTCTGACAAAAGTACAAGTGATTCCCACATTATCTTCTTGCAAACTTCCTCCACACAGCATGGTATGGCACTGTCGCTATACCTTGTGCCTGCATCTTAGGTGGAGACAGCTTGATGCAGGTTGGACTGAGCAGGGTAATATCATACATTTACCTTCACTAAAAATGGCATTATGCATCCTCACAGACTGTGTTATGAGAAGTGGGGAATAAGGCTGTTGAGTCACAGGATCTCTGGACCTGTATTGACTTTGGCCATGATGAATTTTTTTTTGTAGTAATTGGTATGGTGCAATGTTTTGGAATTGTGATTAAAACAAAATGTGTTAGTGACCAAAGGGATGCTCTACACAAATGACACTGCTCACCAATAAGTGCTGGATGAAGAAGGAGGAAGGGAGGACATTTGAAATTATGATATTTATGTTCCCAAGTAGCCATTACACATTACAACCCCTGCTTTCCTGGAGATGGCTGAATACCTGCCTGCTGATAAGTAGTCAATGAATTTCTTTTTCTCCTTTACTTTGCTTTTTCTTTACCTATTAAACCATATTTTCCCACTTTTACCCTCTTGGTTCTCTCCCTCATCCTACCCTGTGGGAGTCAGTGAGAGGCTGTGTGGGACTGAGCTGCCCTACCAGGATTAAACACCACCACTGCCACACCTCAGAACATCTGGAGTGCATTGAAAAGCTCCTCACTCTGAAGACCTGCTCAATTTCTTTTTCTCCTGGGTCACTGTCTCCAGTATTCCAGAGATCAGTGTAGAGGAGGTAAACCTTAGAAAGATGTCCTCTCTCACATCTTCTTCCTTCAGGTTTGTCTGTGTAAAATTTTCCTTTCTCCAATTTGCTTTCAGGATTCTCTATGCCAGATTTATTAAACTTTGCAGCTTTTTATTCAGATGTAGCCACATCCAGAATATACAGTTTGGAATCCCACACTGTTTGTCTGTTTAAGAAATGAAATACTATGCTATATGTAGATATCTTTTAATTTGAAAATAAATGCAATTTATTATTTATTTATTATGGTGCAGTTCAGGCATGGCTTGTTAACTGCAATGTTAAGCCTTACAAATATGTTACATGCAATAACATCTATAAAACATGCTCACTTCTATTTAAACTTAAACTCTACACTGTGTGAAAGAACCTCATATGAGATAATTACTAACAGGGATAAAAGCTTGACTTTGACATTTTGAACATGCATCCTTCTAAATTCTGTTAGAGTCATTTGTAGTATCTAAGCAGCTATAAAACAGATTGGTGGCATCTCTTCTGACATATTTTATGTGTGCAAGTCCTCTGTGCTGTGAGGATAATGCTACTTCTTGTGCTGTTTTAATGCCTTCCTGGATCACAGCTGAAAACTTGCCCTCATCAAAAAGGACAGAAATGCCATTGAGTTCACTTAAACCAGAATTTCTTCTTATATATTTGTAAAACCTGCTCTGATTGAGGGTTCAGTGGAAGTCTGAAGATATCTGTGTTGGTGATTAATCTGTCAGTCTGACTGATATTTTAAAAATATAACTTGGTAGAAGAATGTTCCATGCAAGAACAAGCCTGGCAGAGCACAGAAGATATTGCTAAGTCTTGGGATCACCTTGGATAACACCCTGAAATGTGCAATTACTGACTCATGCACTGGAGCTGGGGCTTGGCTGAATCTGCTCTCTGGCTTTGCAGCAGGATAAGGATGAGCCATTCCCATACAGAAAACACTCCAGCAAGTTCTTCAGCCAAAATAAGTTGAGGATCAAGGCAGGACATCAGTGTAGAAGTAAATAACATGGATCAGCAGAGGCACTGCTGTTGACCTTGACTAGGTCTGAGACTCGTTTTCCCTGCTACAAATCAAAATCTCCTTTATCTCTTTTAAAGCTTTGATAATTTTGGATAATAAAACAACATAGAAGAAGTAAAAAGTCATCTCTATCATTTATTTGATGCAGAAATGGTTTTTTTTTCGTCCTGAGGGCAATTTGCTGCGTCTGCTGGATTTCGCTGTGTGCTGGGTTTCACTATGCTTATTGTTCCTCTCACATTAATATTAAGAAAGAAGTATAAGAAAATAAAAATTAAAAACCTGTAAGGTTTTTTTTTTTTTTTTTAATTCAATTTCAACAAATTTCAAGAGAATCTCTCATGAAACTAAACATATCTGGCTGTCATGGGGGGCTCAGTCTGCAGTCCTTGTGTTCCATCATGAGGCTACTAAACACTGGGAGAATTTTTCTACCCTTACATAGAAGAAAAAAGTCTTTACTTTGTTTACCAGAGTGTGAATCTGGAGCTCTGGAGTTTCCTTGTGTCCAGAAGTTTCAGAATTTACTGTCCACTTCCTGCAGAAATCCCAGATCCATAGATGTTTTCAGTGATTACTCAGCTAATGTTGCAGGTTCTCCTAAGTAAGAAATATCATAGAAGGTAAGACTTTACAAATCTGGCAAAAAAAGAGTGTCTCTTTTCTAAAGCAGCCTCAAGCCATCACAAACATCTTACTTCATCCAGAAGTACAGGTATTTGACACGTTCCATTTTGATTAGAGACCCTTCTGACTTGGAGCAGGTTTGCAATTTCAGCTAGAAGGTTCATTGCTGCAGGTTTAATGCCTGCCAAGTACTGCATTTGTGGGGCTCACAAAGTAAATATTACATTTTTTCATTCCTTTGCACATAGTAAAATTTTTTTCAGATATCTCACAAACCCAATCCCACAAAGAACTGAAATTTCATTGAGCTTTTCACTTTGCTCTGGAAATATATGGGGAACTGAAGTAGGAACAGAATATTTGCTGTTTTCGGATGGTCTCTGTCAGATGTATTCATGCAATGTGTGTGTCAACAGATATATTTCTTAAGTCCCCTGTATATTAATGAAAGCAAAAGAAATATTTTAAGGGTCTAGTTGATTTGAACCATCCTAGATGCATGATAAAGGATAAGGTCAGTCACTTCCTAGTTCCTTTTTATTATCTCAAAAGTGGCCAAAGTTGAATAGTTAAAGTATAGATGCCTAACCCATAAACAGCTACATATGGGGAGATGAATCCTCATTGCGAAGTCCAGCACATCTTATTAAATCAAAATCAAAGAAAAATCAGTGTGATGCAGATATGTGGATGATATATGTACATTATTTAGGATGTGGTTTAAACATCATCTTTCTTAATTGCTTAGGTAATCATAGTAATGCTATTTTTTATTGTGATCTTTTCAAACATCAATGTAAATAATGATGAAATAATATTTGAATTTATAATAGCTATAGCAATTAAGTGGAACAGAACTCTAAATTATAGAGGTACATTTACAAAAAATGACAAGAATATTCTGGAGCTTTGTCACTGGTACTGGTTATTCCTGGATGTCATCTTATCCAATGGCATAAAAACTGCTTTTATAACTGTCATGTAAAAATCTTATATATGTTTATCCAAGACTTGTGTCAGTTGCTTGTTTATCATCATTGCCTATTACAGTAAATGCTATTTAAAATCTTCTACTTCTGGAAAGCACTTAATCTTCTAAGCTTCAAAATCTAAATAATGTTCAATAAGAGGCATCAGAAATCCCAACCCTGGTAGCAGCTTCTCTCAGAATCTGTTACTTGGCTGGTTTGTTTGTGTTCTTTTTTAACACCCATATCTGAATCAGAAGGAAATAGCCTGGATCTGAGTATGACTGTGAACTAGTTTGATTCAGTCTGGCAGTTTGCATGAAGAACATCAGCACATCGTAGGCTTCAAAAACCAAAACAATCACAGCCTGTCATGTAATTTGACCCTCTGCACTTCAAGTGGTCTTCTGTGGCTATTCCCCTCCAAGACACGTGATAGTTCAGGAGCACTCAATTTTTCAGTACTGTAATTTCTGAACCTGATCCTGCCCTTTATCAGTACTTTTTGTGCCTCTAAGCAGTAGACACAGGTCTGCTGTGCATAAGTTGTTTGTTTTGCAGGTGGGAAATGGAGGCAACCACAAACCCTCTGCTGAAGGCCAGTTCAGACAGCTGCCTTCAGACACATGGCCCCTCCATTCCTTCACCATGTTTTGAGGAAGAGCAACGTGTCATTTTCCAATAGATTGTTGTGGTGTATGGCCACAGCTGGAGGAGCCTCTTGAAGCAGTTCAGGTGCCAGGAGGTGACTCCATGAAGCGCTGGAGGTCTGGAGACTGTGCTGGCATCCAGCAGGAGAGAGCAGCTGTGCTCTCTGCCACCTGCACCAGAGTTCTTCATCCTTCAATCTGTGCTTAGCTGCCTTAATGCCTTTTCATTACATATTATGTTTCAAGCAGTACTTTTTTACCTGTAAGAATAACCATGGACATTGTATCAAAACATTCAAATACACATATATGTTCTTATCAAATTCTGTAGAATTTTCTGTCATCCTTCAGTGCACAATGACTCAATACCATATTTGTTGCATGTTATCAAGACTCAGCTGTGAATTTAGGCCTTGGGACCAGAGACCGGAAAGGATTTATTGTCACACCAAGCTTCTGCTGTCCAGATGATTTGCTCCCCCTTAGGGTATTGCATATGGCCCTGACAGACGAGACCCCATCAACAGAGGACACAGCAATGCAAAATTATTGTGAGGCCTCTACAGCCTTCATCTTCTCTGTTCTGTGTCACTCAAGGTGTGGTGTCATCACAGCTTTTTTCTCACCTATTTGTCCCTCATGACCCTCTGATCTCTGCATGTATACACATACAATATTCTTTTCACCAGCATTTACCTATCCAGCCATGCATGAAGTTCTTGGTTAGAAGGGGAGTATATTCCACTTTTTAGTGTAGAATGCATATAGTGAGCCTGTTCTCAGCAGACGATGTGGGATAGTATGGGTGAACAGCCCACATTTGTGCAGAGGGCGTCCATGCTCACATCGAGACCTGTTGTGGTCACTACTGAAGCAGTCTGGCCACATACGCTAAAGGAAGGTATCATTTCCAGAAATATTTAGGTCCTGATCTTAACTGCCCTGAGAGTTCTACAGGCTTTTAGGATTTAGCAATATTTGATTGGTTTCTCACATTTGCAGTAAAGGTCACTTTTGTTTTACAAAGATGGCCACTTTGTCAAATTGCTAAACCACAGTGGTGTAAGAGATGCTCACCAGAAATTTTCAGTGTGAGGAGCACAATGTGTTTTCCCTCAGCCTTTTTCTCAGACATGACTAAATTGTACTCTGACATTCACTCCTCCCTCACCCTGCTCCTTTCCAATAAAACAAACTGCTGGAGTGTACCATTTTCTGCACTTGATGAGAACTGTCAAACAATCCTAAAATAGGCATTATTATCAACAGCCATTATATCCAAGGCAGCTTACTCCAATAATGAATAAATATCCATTCTCCTTCCACCCACAGATACACACCTGTCATTAGTGACAATCACAAACCATGCAATACGTTTCCGTGGGCAGGACCTTAATTATTTCCCTCAGTTTCCCTTTGCACCTCCTTAGAATGCTTGCCAGTTTAATTAGTTATGGCTGAGTTGGAAGTGTGCTGATTTGGAAGGAAAGAGGTTGTTAAAGGGTCTTTTAAGAGATCAGGCACACTACAGGTGTAGAGTTGAAATTAATGGCATCTGCGCTGAGGTGTGCAGTTCCTGCGACAGCTGTGACAGATGTACAGCTGCAGATTGCACAGTGGTGCAGTCACCCTGTGTCACGTGTCCAGGGTGTGTGTCATCCTCAGCAGCTTTATCTGTGCAGAGAAAAAGGCCTGATGTTAAGCCTGTCCTAGCAATTGCTTAAAACTAACAGGATTGAGAACCACCCCTAAGGGAATACAGTTTTCTAGCAAGGTTTAATTACATTAACAGGAAGAAAAAAACCCCACAGCATATCTTTAATATTGAGAAGTTTCCTTGAACTTGTCTGAGCACAGTGACTTCAGTGATTTTCTGGCCTGGCAAAGTATATTTTCTCTGAAGCTCATTACAAAGCGGGGCTGGGTCAGCAGCAAAGATGTGTCTTTATCTAAAGACTTGAAAGAAGGGAGGGCAGAGGGGTTGCAAGCCAGCTCAAGAAAGGCACTCAGTGCTAAGGGACCACTGAAGAAGAAGCTGCAGAGACAGTTGCAAAAGAATTTATCACATAAAAATATGTGTGATGCTACAGAGAGCGTGTGTATGTAATATTCATAAGATCATCTTTTAGACGCACTCTTCCTCTAGATTTTGAAGCTGTCTGAAATCTGCCAAGTTTCAAACCACTTAAATATAATAAAGCCTGCACTGATTATATCATGATTGCTGACATTTGGTGTCTGTCAGTCTGAAATAACTTTTCCTCCTTGCTATAATTTCCTCTAAGAAGCAAAGCAGAGTCATTGATTTTCCACAAAATGTTCTCCAAACAGCTCCTGCCTGAATGTCTTGGTGGTTTATTTCTGAGGTCAAACCCTATTCCCCAAAAGCTTTTATTTTCTTCCCACTTTTCATGCATTTGTTTGTCTGGTACTTCTGTGTCTGATGCTCTTGACTGAAAAACTGCAGTGCTACCTGTGTATAAAAGAATGTTATTAAAAATCTTAAAAACATCCTATTAATATTTTATTAGCATTTCTTTTTTTTCCTGAGACTGAAAGACAGCTTACCCAAGATAGCTGATTTTAATTATTTCTTTCAACCTGTATTTCTCTTGTCACTGTCTCCTCCAGCATCAATCCAGTCAGATGTTTTTCTTTATTATTACCATAAGGCCTCAACAGCCTATAATTACTCTAAAGAATTTCTTATCTTTTATTTCTGAAGCATAGATTTTTCCCTTCTTTTCGTTTTCTTTTTTTTTTTTAATATATTTTGGTAAGATGTGTAATTAACCTTGCAGCTGTTGATAGTCTGCTCGAGTCTGTAACAATTACACTTCATATAGCTTCTTTCTCTGCCCCCCTCCCTTTTCCTGTGTGACTGCAGGTGAAGGGCTGGTTGCAGTAATGATATTCCTGTCTTCAAAGCAGTGAACAAAATGTATACAGAAAAATCTTTTTGGAATTGCTTTGAAAAATCCATTTTTAATGTTAAAATAATTAAATTCCTGCTCTTAATAGTGCACATTTCCAGACATTTCCAGCCTGCAGTTCCCTTGCACTTGCCAAGGATGGGCGATGCAGAGGAGATGGCTGTAGGGTGGTGTCTGTGTGGCAGCCTCGGTTCTTCAAGCATCAGGAACCCTACACCAAAATTTTGTATGGTAGGGGGCCATGCCTGTACTGACATTGATGAAATGTAAATAATTGCACAGATCACATGACTACTCTGCTTTCACTGGAAATGGCTCTGCCTACTACTTAAGAGATGGAATTACAAGAAATAGGAGAGAAACTGTTTCAGATCTGTGATGAAAAATACATAAGGCTATTCTCAAAATACATTGTCTTGTCATTAAATAAAAGGCCTCTTTCAGGATATTGTATTTCTGAGAATTATGATTTGTAAGTAGAGTAAAGTCAGATGCAATGTTTCCACAATAATTGTCCTTTCTTTTATTTTTATAGAGGTGCACAGTCTAGGGCAGACTGATTGACATTCTAGTGCTTGCAACATCCCCAAGAGACTTCTTTTTGAAAACAAGTAAACCACACCCAAACAGAACATGTTAGAAACAAATTTAGTGAAGACATTGTTTCAGCATTTTAAGGCTTCAATTTAATCTTTTCCACGGACTACTGAAAGAAAGTCCTTCAGTGATGGAGAAGGTAGGAAGAAGTTTTTACAGATAGATCTCTAGTGTCCGTACTCTCCTTGAAGTGTTCTACAGTAACCTCTACCATGACATGCAGAGGCCATCTATTTTATGAGTCAAAGATCACTTCGACCTTTCAAAACCTCAAGTGTGAATTCCTAAAAAGAGATTATGGATTTTGAATTCATGCATGTCATGATTTTAAGATGTGCCTCACAACACAAGAACAGAACTGAAAGTACTTTTTTTAATTTCTCTTTCTGTTATATACAAAGAATATGAAACTTTTTGTGTTTGATTGCTTCTTAAGGTTTAGAACTCATGATAAAAAAAAAGACACAGTATAAAAGACATTTTTAAAAGCAGTTGTCACACTATTTGTATGCTAACCTAATTCTTTATTTGTTTCACCAGTTTGGTTTCAATGTATTTTAAGCATTCTTGGTAAGGAAAATCAGAACTGGGAGAAATTAGAGAAGTCACCTTAGCTGTATATATAGTGGAAGGTGATATCCTGAGTTCACCCTACTGCTGGTGAGGACAAAAGGGCCCTTTTGAGGAGCAGTCACCTTGTCCTAAGATATGTACCTAAAAATGATGAGCAAGTTTGTTTTCTAGAAGGTTTCATGTGTGCATCTTGTACAAGAAGCACAGATTAAACACTTTTTAACAGGTAATTTTATATGTGTTGAACCTTTCCCATGCAAATAAGTGAGAAGCAGTGTTGAAATTCAGTTGGACTGTCTGTGCTCAAGTACTTACGTCACTGATATTTATATATTCCTGAGACAAAAATAGACATAGAAATCTCTCAGAGAACATCTGTGAAGTCCTTTGAAAAGTGTCCTAAACAGAAAAAAAAAAAAGTAGAAATAATCAAATGTTGCAAAAAGTTTTTTTAAAATTGTTATAAAAAGCAAACAGAGCAAAATCTAAGAGCCCTGTTTTAAACACAGCAGCTCTCTGAGCATCATTTGCTGTACTCAGCAGTTTGTTTCAATGCACACAGTCTTTGGGACTATAAAATAAAAGAGTAACATGAAAACTCCCATCATATGTTACTTTTCAACATGTGTCAGGCAGCAAATTCATTAGTCTGGTTCTTCCTTACTGTATCCTAGGAAACACGAGTCAGTCGGAGGTCTAAATGTATCCAGGATCATGATAACCTGCAGTAGAGATAAAAATTTCTTCTACCTCAGTACAGACATAAGTCTACAATACACTTCATTGCATATTGCTGCCCTACTAACAAATTTATTTTCTCTCTCCCTCTTATTTGGTTTGTCTCCATAGATCTTATCAAATTCCAGGACGTGCTGTGGCAGTCAAACATTTGAATTCTCTCCTTGAGGCTGGGCCCATACTGGCTGTGAAACCATGATGTTCAGTCATTGCATTTTCTGGTATCAAGCAACTCTCCAGTCTGTAGCAATGGCATGTAGTGAACAGTGTCCTTGAAACTAAAGGACCTTGTTCTTGTCAGCTAACAAGAACTAACCTCTTAAAGAAAAATGCAACAAGATGAGGAATTCCAAATGGCAGCTGGGATGAATTTATGTCTTGCCAGATTCCTTCCGTATTACCCTGGTTATTAGTCTAGGTACCTCTGACTCTCCTCTCTCAAACTGTTATCTGTCAGAAAAAACCCTCCACTTTTTCCAATTCAGGCAGGCTTCTTTTCTTTGTCTGTGCTGAAAAACCTTTTCTGCTAGTTTTAAGGACAGCTGACATCACTGAAAAAATTGTCACAACTAATAGTTTTGGCATTGTCAAAAAAAACAGCTACAGTCAATGAAATTATCAGGTAGCAGGTTGAAAATAAACCCAAGGAAGTATTTTTATTAAGTGTATAATTAAATTGCAGAACTCATTGACAGAGGTTGTGGTAAAAGTCCACAGAATAAATGTTTTTAAGAAGAAACCAGCCAAGTTTATGGAGGACAGTTTCACAGGTGGCTACTGAATGCAGGGGCCAGATTTGAACTTTCCCTGAGCACTACTGACAATAGCCAACAGCAGCTTTCTTGGAGTGGCTGGGTTCTAGTTCTGGCTCAGCATTGTCAGCCCATTTTCTTGAATCAGCTCAGTGTTTGATGAAATATGGCTATCCTGAGATATTCTTTTCCGTCTGTTTTTTCCAGACAAACCTTTAGTGGGTCTAAACCTATAAAGAAAAAGTATCGTATGTACCATATGTATCAGTTTTGTTCCAATCCACCAGTTCCCCCTTTTTCATTTTGGTAATTTTACAGTCCATTAGTCTTTACATACAAGCTCCAGCCTAAACCAATTCAAAAGATTATTTGCTAGGTATATCAGTAAATATATAAATAACACTTTGAGGTCTAATGTTTGGAAGGAAGACACATCTCCTTTATTTACCAAGATTATAGAAAATATATTAATATTAATTGCAATAAAAAAAAATCAGAGTTTGTACTCATACAGTGCTAAGTTTCAAAGAATCAGAGATGGAAAAGATCAATTAAGTTTTTGGCTTCAAGGCAGGCTCCGTGTAGACTCCTTGATGTTCATTTTCCATTGTTTCAACCATTTCTATTGGAGAACTGCTTTGCATGCAGAAAATGAAATGTGAAAGAAAAAAATTAGGTACTTGAATCTGTTACTACACAGACATTGCAAGATGAGTTTTTAGTGGGTTTAGAAACACTGGTTTTATCTTATTTGGCAGGAGAATTCTTTGGAAAAGCTGAAGAGAGGATGGAGACTAAAAGAGCTGAGTCTGCTGAGCCAAGAACTTAATTTTCTTGACTCCAAGATTCAGAGCCATAAGGAGATACAGCACGCTGTCTGAAAAAAGCACCACTGTCCAATTTTGTCATCACCAGAAACCCAATGAAAGTAAAATGCATAATAATTACTTACTGATTGTAATACTGACTCACTACAATAAAATATTCCTCTATGTGGCTTTTGTAAATAGGTGTTATTACACAGTTTGATGATTCCTAACTATTTCAGGTATTTTTTTAAAAGGAAACACTAAACAAAGAGTATAGCTCCCAAGAGAGTTCCCGTATCTTATATATTATCATTACTAACGTTGTTAACCATAGAAGCTCAGAGTCCCATTTTTTGGGATTTCTAATCTATCTCTGGAAAGAAAAAAATCTTATTCTCTCTCCTAAAGCTATTGCAAGCTGGTGTGAAATCCAAAAATTTGAGACAGGCAGAGTCTATAAAATAAAGGTGAGTTTTCAAGGTGATGGAGAACAGTAGCAAAAATAAAATCCTGTAGTTATATACTTGTAGTTATTAATTTTGCATGCAACTTGATGGTTCAAATAATATCGGGTTTTTGTTTTATTTTAGCTTTGTTTGGGAAGGGGGGCATGTTGTGTGTTTTAATAAATAAGTACATACTTCTTGTCTCTAGGGGTTGTTTTGCTTTAGTGCATTGGTGAGCCTGGAGAAGACACAGCAGATGCAATGAGTTCTCAGGGAATCCAAACTGAGCAATAGACTTCTGGATTAGATCTTTTCTTTAAAATAAAGCTACATTTGTGCAGTTTCACTAATCCATCTGGATAGCTTGAAAATAACTGCTTCTGCTTCTAAGTGTCTTGTTATAATTCTAAGTGTCTCAGAACTACCACTCTATTTTTAGTCTCCTTTAAAAATTAATTGGGTGTTCATTAAAGGCTTCTTCCTCACAGCCTCCTTAGTGCAATGTCATTGTCTGGTTACTTCTGGAAAGTCAAGGACCATGATAGAGCTCACACCCTACCTTCTGGAATTTCAGCCATTTTACCTAACAGTGAGAAATTAAATAGGAGATCATCTGTCACACTGTTTTGGGTTTTTTTTTTTTCTTCTATTCTTGCTGATATAGGAAGATAGACTCTGGTTTTGTACACTTAGATAGACATCCACCATGTCTTGAAGGAAAATAATTATTCTGGTTTTATCTTGGCTTAAACAAACCCAGAACTTGGAAGGATAGGTGTTATTTTTGTTTATCCTTGTTTTTTCACAAGTTGACATGGGTTCTAGTCACATGCCCACTACTGTTTTATTATTGTTCGGTCACATGATTTTCAGATTTCAAGTTTATCATACTATTTCTGCAAAATGATAATTTCTTTCTTGTCTCATTTGCCAGTGTCAGAGCAGTTCCATTAAAGTCTTCTCCATGCCAGGGAGAAATTTCTTGCCATCAGAACCAAAGACACGAGAAAATAAAGGGAAATTTGACCAGATATTATTTCAGAGAATCACAATGGAAGGACTTCATGTATTCTATGCTTTATTTTACTGAGTCACAGTGATTTTCACTCTTTTTCAACCAAATATTTTGTTTTTAAGCTGTTATGAACCCCAGAAAAACAAACGTAAGTTTTCTTATAATATCTTTTTTTCCTTTATTTTTCTTAGTTACCTCTCACATCTCTCAAGAAACCACTCCCAGACTGCTGGTAGACCACACATCAAAGATTACTTTTCTGTAAGAAAGATAAGCTTCTATAGCAGTGTGTTGCTGTTTGAGAATTTCACTTTTTTAATCTTAAGTCATCCTCTAGTGCCTTTTTCCACACAGTATTTAAATGGAATCCTCTCTTGGCTTCACAGATACTTCAATTTGTGCTAGTACTCGTTTGAAAATGATCAGGTTCCCACTAACTCCTTTTTACAGGAGTGCCAGTGTATAACATGGCGAGGGCAGAAGTTTCATGCTCCCTGCTCTGGATTGCAAAGCAGGAAGGAACAAAGCCAAAGGGGAATGGGGTTGGGAGAGCTGTAACTTGCTCACTTTGAGCACTTCAGCTGGACTCCTTAATGATTACATTCATAGTTCATCCCCAGGCTCCTTCAGCCCTTCTTACATTTTCTCAGTAGAGCAATGGTGACAGCAGTCATTTTTTTTTAATGTGAATTTTTGCCCACTCAGTGCTTAACTGCAGTGCTTAATATTTCTCATCTGAAGGTCTTGTATCTATACTTTTAGTGGTTTGGGGATCCCAGTTAGTTCCTCTTTTTTTTTTTTTATTTTTTTTCCAAGAAGCCATCAAAAGATAAAAAACCCAAACCCAAACAACTGAGAGAAGAAAAAAAATTGTACTCTAAACATGTGCTGCACATGATAGTAACAGCTGCAGCCCTGTTGACAATATAATACCACTGCAATCCCCAGGATATAACTCAGATACTGAATTTCAGACTGCAGAGGAATGGTGCTTGAGGATCCTTGAAAAGAATTATATTTGGAAGGGAAAAGAAAGATTAAGTAAAACAGAGGAAGTATGCTGGTGGTCCAGTGCAGAAACCCCAAATAAAAATTCTTTAAAAAGTGAAAAGTAATGTACACTCACAATAAACACATTTAGTGGAGATGTACATTTTCCCCGCTATAATCTTAAGTTTCAGGATTTGTTTGTTTTAGTGCTATTAGGGACTGAAGGACATGGTGAAGGCTGTTACTTTTGTATTGATATGATATTAACATGAGATGAACACATGCTAATAGATCAATGTCAGGAATAAAAATAATATCAATGATGAAAGAGAAGGATACTGAGAAGAAGACCCTTCTTTTCTATTTCTCTTCCTTTACAATGAGCAAATGTCAACATCAGTAATGAGGTAACTTTTAATCCTTTTTCTCTTCTTTAATTACAGTGTTGTTTGCCTTCAGAAAGAATTGATTTCAAAATCTACCTACTCCAAGAAATAAAAGCATAGTTTCTACTGTGAATGAAAGCTTCTACTTTGCCAATAACTCATCCCCCCAAGAAAAAAATAAAACAATTTGTTTACAGTATGATATCTGCTTCTTCACTTTTCCTAAACCCGTTAGTTTTATGGCATAAACAGTTCTTTGGGAAGATAAGAAAATTTCTATTAACTCCTTGTCCCTGGCAGTGTCTGCTGCGTTCAGTCTCCTCGTTACACTTAAAAAGGAAGAACTTACACCACGGCAGAGCCCTGTCTGGGAGCAATGCCTGGGTCCCCACTGCTGAGCAAGGACCACCTGAAGGCTCCTCATGTTCCCAACCTCCTATGACAATCCCCCAGGGCTGATCCACAGTGCCAAGGGAAAAGTTCAGGTGCAGTCTATTCCCCATAGAACACTTTAAGCAACATCTCCTTATCCTGTGTGTGTGCCCTGGTTTTTTCTGCGTGGTCTCATGGAAGTTCTATCACCTGCTCATCACAGCCTGGTCTGAATTCCCCCATAGGAAGTTTCCACTTACCTACCAAAGGACAGACAGAGATTCTGAAAATCTTTGTTCAGCCTTCCTACAAGGGAGATGCAAGCACATCTGGTGAGATTTTTATCAGCCTAAATCTGAACTCTTGCAAAGTAATGAGGTCATAGCAGAAGGTTCTTGTTAGAGATGTGGGGAGAAACAACCAGTTGTAGAGCATCAACTCATTTAACCTGCTTTGGTGTCTAGTTTGAGACTAAGTGAATCACATCATGGAAACAATATACCCTGAAGGTACTGTAAGAAGGTTTGTCCAGTCACTAACATCAACATTGTAGGTTTTGTCATTGGCCAGTGTCCTAGGGTGACTACGATGCCTGTATCCCCACATTGTCTGTTCTGTGTTCTGTACCTTTTATACTGGTTCTGTGAGTGAGCAGGGAAAGAAGAAGCACGCAGTTTGTTTTGAGAAACAAACTCGCTCCTCTGAATCTGCTCTCGTCCTTGGGACTGTGTGGTTGTTTTTTTTTCCTTCGTCGGATGCACGGAGGGCAGCCAGAGAGAGAGTTTTATTCCCCTTTGTTAGTCTAGCTAGCTGAGGCAAAGAAGCTTTCCTGGACTGGGTTTTTTTTTTTTTTTCCCTTTTTCTTTTTTTCTCTTTGGGACTGTTTAAATCTGCTCTGGACTGAAAAACCCAGAGGAACACCGGGACCTTGCACCCGTGGCCCACCAGGCCAGGACTCGGCATTTTCTAGCACCGAAGAGACTGGGACTGATAAACAGACTCCTGGCACGGACTCTCAGTTTTGCCATCTCTCTTTGGAGCAGCGAGAGGTTTTATTGTTTCATATTATTATTATTATTATTATTATTAATAATAATAATAATAATAATAATAATAGTAATTCTTTATGCTTGTGGGCATTTTGTTTGTTAAATAAATAGGTTTTTTTCCACTCTTCTCTGAGGGAGTTCTTTCCCCAGACCGGCTGGGGGGAGGGGCTGTTTCGATTTGTTTTTCAGAGGAACCCCATTCGGAGATTTCCTCCCAAATTTGCCCTAAACCAGGACATATAGTAATATTGGTGCCCAACTGTGTGGCTCGAGAGAGTGGAAAAAACTTGTATTGATTTTTGAGTGCATTTTGGTTGTTCTTTGTGTGGGGATAGAGTAGCCATGTTGCCCCTTGAATCCCTAATGTCTATTGGAATAGAGTCCTTGCTGTATTTGTGTTCCCTAGGTTTCTTTGAGGTTCTAATATCTTTCTGGTCCCTAGGCTTGTTTTCTTACCCAGAGTTAGCTCCAATGTTGTCCCTAACACATAGCTTTTACACTAGAGGTGCACGAATTAGGATTGCTATTTTGTTGGGTTTAGTGATCGTGATTTATAGGAAGTTTATGAAGGTACTGGAGTTTGTGGCAGGTATGTTTGGTTTATGGTTTCTTCGTCCTACCATGCGTCCTAGTTCCAGCAGCATGTTTTGGGAATTTATGAATAATTGCACCCACTTTGTTAGAGGAGGAACAGGGGATGAAGCTTTTCAGTCTTTCCTGTCCCTCGTATCTTTTGAATCAGTCACATCACTTTTGGAGAATGTTCAGTGCCCCCTGAATGTTAAAGATACCATCTTCCTGGTATTTCATCTGGTGAGCTTCCTCTATATGGTTTGCAGCTTGTCTAGAGTGAGGTCTGAGATTTCCAGAGGGGCTGATGAGACCCCTGACCCAGAAGGAGGCCCAGGTGTGGAAAATCCTGAGTGGAGTGGAGAATGGGAGGATATGGGCCCTGAAGGAATTTTCTGACCCTATAGCCTGGGACTTTCCATATGAACACATTCAGAACCCGGCTGAGGTGGGAAAATACTTGAAAGAGAAGTGCCAGGATAATTACAAGGACAAAAGGATTGTTGCAATAAACTGGGCCCTGGCATATACTTACCGCACACTGCTAGATAAAGTAAGGCAGCTGATAGAGGCAGGGGGCCAGAAAAATAAATCAGCAGCTAAACCAGACAGTGAGCCTAAGCCCCTGGCAGTTGCTG